>CM028758.1:16425132-16592632 GCA_016801395.1 Leptodermis oblonga | reverse complement strand
ACGCTTCTTTCTTCCATATTTTGAACCTTAGCTCCATGGAACAATATGTTACTGCTGAAACACGGAAGAATTGAAACCGTAGATCAAAACACTATGTATGGATGGTATGAACTGCCTAAGCAAGAACTCTTGAACATCGCATATTTAAAATTAATATTTGAAATGACCAATTCATAAAACGAAATCTTTATGTGATATTTTTCTTATTCCATAATTACGTATGGTCCCAATTATCAATTGCCGGTCATTGAGATTCAGATCCATTCGTATTAATATTTAGGTATAGATATTCTTTTTTTTCTTTCAAACAAATTGAAATGATTGAAGTTTTTCTATTTGGAATCGTGTTAGGTCTAATTCCTATTAAAAAAGTACTTTTGGTAATTGGTACATGTTTTGTTAAACCTCCCATAAGAGCCATATTTTGACTTTTATGAGGAGAATACCCAACAACTGTTTCCATTGAGTGAATAATGGATCTGGATCCTAAAAATAATAAGGCTTTGGAATAGGCATGAGTAATCAAATGAAATAAAGGACACATCTCTTCTTATCTTTTCTTCTATCTATCCTACGTATCTATTTTTGTAATTTTTTACTTATTTTTTTTAGGACACCCGATTCTTTTTGAATTTTTTGACCATTGGAGTGTCTTTGGATAACATTAAATAAAAATTTGAAATTGTTGTTTTCTTTTTCAAAATCTATTTTGTTTTGTTCTTGATTTGAAAATAAAGAAAGACTTTTCAAAGTGAAGTTTGATTTCGGATCAGCCCTTTTCCCGATATCCGAAATAGGGGATTTTGTCAAGTCGATTCTTAGGAAATGTCGAATCAAACCATTTGTCCTTATTTCAATAAAAGATGAACGGACTTCTTTGCTAGAAGAACTTTTTTTTTTCTTTATCCCAATTCAATACTAAACAAGTACAGACTAATTGAATAGTTGTATCAAAAATTCCTCTATACGAAATTCCTCGAATTGGTTAGCCATTTCCATAAAGGATATAATTTACAACTCGAAGTCGTACATTGTCCCTTTCCTGCAACAGATCGGGGGGGGGGGGGGGGGGAAGTGTGAGTATCAATACCCACTACTACAAAACGGAGCTTCTACGGCGGTTATAAAGGGCTTTTAACGGCGGGGTTTAGCATTTTTGAACCGCCATCTATCTGGCAGCCGTTGTAAGTTAGCGGACTTTCTATGGCGGGTTGAACCGCCGTAGAAAGTGATCCTTTTTACACCCGAACCGCATTAAAATCATTAAAAACCTGCTGCTAAAACCTGGTTTAAAGCAAAACCTGCTGCTAGAACTTGAAATTTAATACAAATATCAACAATATACAAATTGAAATTGCTTTTATAATATAGCGTATCCAAAAAATATTTGTACAACTCTAATATGAACAAGCTAATTAGTATAGGCCTACAACTACGGAGGATGCTCCAAAATATAACGAGCGCATATTTTTCGCACTGCATCTATCTCCATATTGCTTAATGGAGTGCGGTCGATCTTGAAGTGCTGCAACAGTTTTTTGAAATTTATAAGTACCCGAGTAAGCAAAATGAAATACAGTCATTTTTAAATATGTAATGAGAAATATATATTTACCTTTTCAAGTGCAAATGTGGATGATTTCATTGCTATTTGGTACATGTAGTGCATTACATAGTACCCACACTCCCAATTGCTCGTTTGCCTTTTATGCTAATGAATTAATATATACGAGTTAGAAGATCATACAATTAATTGTATTCAACACAACGGTGATCGAGTAAAAAATTTCTACGAATATTCATCACTAATTAATTTCTACTCATCTTCCTACTATGTTCACAGAAGCATGCTTATATTAACTTCTGGGAGCACTGGACCCATGGATTGCATGCATAATCAAATACCTCAATAAATAACTTGACTAACTAATAAATTAATTGACTAACACTATACTAACATAGGCTACTAGACTCACGGATTTAATTAAAACAACTAACACTACTAATTGCTTAGGCTACTAGACCCACGGATGTAATTAAAAATTTTAATAAGAACCAATTTAATTTACCTTAACTACTATCCATGAAGGTGGCATATGCACATTTCTGGGCAATCCCAAGAAAGCTTGATAGTTAAACATCACCCTATAAAAATGAAAGCGGCACGAAAATAATTAGCAATATATGGATATATAGGCATTCTAACAGATGTTAATATATATAACTCACTCGTCCATAAGCTCCACCGCCTCCTCCTTCTGTGGATTTTGTAAAGAATCAAACCAGTATACAACCTTATCTACTGGTCTAATGGCCATTAGCATCCAATGTTCACTGCCAACAAAAAATTTAATGACGTACGTCAGATCTTTATATCAGTGTTTCTTAAATATTAGAGAAGCGCTTACAGTGTCACTTACCCCTGAAGATAAGGCACCAGATACATTTATTTATTCCTATCCTTCAAGATTCGCGCAATGTAGTTCACCCTAGCTTCAAGCGTAGTTTGTGTGGGTGTGACATGATCAGCCGAAAGGAAACCTATCCCCTTTCTCCCATTCCTTTCAGCTAACTCATGTAAAGCTCTAAAGAATTTACAAAAAGGGCTTCATTGGTTAGCCTATGCACATGGAATGCATAATATATAACAATAATCAAAAATAGGTTATAAAATTAAGTGGAAACTCACTGGGTGAACAACTGCATCAAACTGTTTGAGACCTGGCTTTCTCTGGTCAATAACTCTTTGACATCCCCTCGATCTATGAAATTAGGCTGGTCCAAACCTATGACTTCTTTTGTCATTTGAAAGTAGAAGCCATCGAAGCCCGAATCATTATCCCATCGGAGTTGTAACTCTTGCAATGGATCAGCTGTCGATGAGGATGACTCCTCAGTCGGAACCGTCGCCGAAGGAGATGTCTTGTCATCCATAGAACTCATCCGGCCTTTTTTCTTTTGGGCACTTTAATCCACCTAACATCATTTGAAATAACATTAAATATACAAAACGGTATTAAGTAATACACAAATAAATGAAATAATATACCTTTGTTACCGGAGCCGGCTGAATAATTTCAATCAACTCTTTAGGCCATTCCACGAAAAAGGACTTGGCCATTCCCACTGTTGCAGCCTCTTCCTCAGGAAATGGCAGCGGGGCACAGTCATCATAGGAAATTTTAATTGTGACCCTCGCGCAACCTTTCCTAACCTCGCGCCCGTGGTGCTTGCTTTGCTTATAAATATTTCCTTTTGCCACAAGCTTACGCCGCGTTTGAGAATCCTCATGAAGGAACAGATGGCATTCACACCCGTCCTAAGATAATAGGCAAGCGAATGAACATTAGTCAACTATTAAGAATAACTTAACAAAGCACTGTAATAAAGAAAAAAAAAATTTTGAAGTATTAAAAGAAGCCGTCTAATTTTATTTACCTTGTATTCGCCTAAAGCACCGCCGTCAGAGGCTTTGATCGGGTCCGTAGGTGCAACATGTATCATCTCCAAATCGGGCAACCTTGTAGGTATCAGAGGAGAAACAGGGCTCACAGGGGATACAGGGACCGCTCCGGAGGTCTCTGGGTGCAAGCTCTCATCCGGGGCATTATTCATGACGGTGGCTTTTAATGTATCATAATCGGTTCCCATCTTACCACATATAACCCCAATCATCATCTTCAGCTGTGTCTGACATTCATCTAGTTGGGCAGTGGTTTTCTGAAGCTGTCGCTTAGTTAAATCAAGTTCCTCTTTAAGCGACGGCTTTGTTTTCTGTGGGAAAACCTCTGTGATACGTGCCCGCGTAGAATGGCCGCGATAACGACCGGGGTGATCGCGCTTGCCCGTTGCAATGACAAGAATGTCATTCCTACCCTCTGCAACGGTCTCCCCTTGGGACTCGCGGGAACATAGATTTTCCTACACATGTTGCCAAATATAGTAAATGTAAATAGATCAATTAAATATAAATAAATACACATATACAGAGATTATTCATTTATTATATAAATTTTAAATATAAAATTTAACCATAATATAAATTATAAATAAACATATATACCTACATTTATTTACTCATACTTTTGATATAAACATTTAATGACAACCAAATTATTAATTAGCATTTCATCATAGATATCTAGTAATAAATAATCAGTTATAATAAAAATTCTATACACATAGACTTTAAATATTAAAATAATTGAAACATAAGAAAATGTATGGTGCAAAACTTACAATTTCCTTCGCTACACGCCAGCCTCTGGCGTGAAGTATTCCCCTTTTTTGTTCGTATGGGCATGTATCCAAAGGTCATGACGGCCTGGCCCTGAATAAGAATCCTCGCCTTCTTCTTCGGACTGACCCTCCTCTGAAGGCTTCTTTCCGGATGCACTGACCTCCTCGTCATGCAACTGCTGCTTCAGCAGTCGGTAGCCACCGCGAGATAAGTTATGGTAGAAAGCATTTAAATTGGCATTCTTTTGCGCTTTTCCACGAATGGCCTAGAGAGAAATATAATGAAAAATTATTATCCCTAAACTGAGCAATTTCAAATATCCAAAAAGAAGAAGGAAATCAATTTAAAAAAATATACCTGCCATTCTTCTGTCTCGCGGCTAGTCTTGAACTTAATCCATGTCTCCCTAGGGATAAATTTATATTCCAAACATGGGTCCCTACCCTTCATGGGACCATGTACATATTTCCCTAAATAGGATTTGAAATCTTTCCACCGTTTACCGGCATAACTAATCCACTTATCTTCGAGTTCTTCGATGGACTCGAAAACAAATAATGCATTATAATTAAAGAAAATACCCGTATTTCCATCCAAACTCTCTTCTTGAGCTCCGCGGGAACTTTCGGCCATGATTCATATTCCACTAAGTCCACTTTGCTCCGGGCCGTATATGCCACAAAGGTAATCCACTGTACATGATGTACTCTAGGCTCGAGCCCGGAATCAAAAGAAATGTCAAGAGTTTCCCCATTCTTTCGCATTTCCAATAGGTCATTGCAATTTGTGGGCCCTCTAACTCTACTAGATTTAGTAGAAGAACCATCTCCATGCTCCGTATTGCTTTTTCTTTTTCGGGCCATTGAAAGTACCTTAAACTTCATTTACATAGAAAGAGAATTCAATATAACATATATGCAATGACAACAAAAGCTTTAATGTCAAATACAAGAATGCTTGTAATGTTGAAAAAAAAGTGGTACATTCGCAAAATTCACTCCTACAAATACACAATTACCATTAACCAAATTAAACCAAATGAGGGCCAAAAAAAGTCCGTTTATAAAGGGGACCATTGATAAAGTAATTCACATTTCACAACCAACAACTAATGTGGAAAAAAGGCAATGTACATTCGCAAAATTCACTCCTAAAAATCCACAATTACCATTATCCAAATTAAACCAAATGAGGGCCAAAAAAAGTGGACTTCTCAAGGGTACCATTGATAAAGTACTTCACATTTCACAACCAACAACTAATGAGAACATTCATTCATTTCTACTAAAGGAATAACATTTCACAAAGTGGAATCAACAACAAAGCATTTTCCTCATTATCACTAAAGGAGGAACACTAAATCGAATAAAAACCGAAATCAAACACCAATGTTCTAAAATTAATCAAGCAAAACCGAAATAATCATTTGAGTTTCTCATTTTCAAAAAAAAAACCCGAATTTCAAAGGGTACCTAATGGAACATTAATCAAACCCTAGGTTCTCAACTTATGTAGGACAAAACACTCAATTCAACAACCAAACCAAATGCTACAAACAATCAATAAATCCAAAAACTTTCCAAGCTTTCATCACAAGAGTTAAAACCGAAATCTACCATAAATATCAACCAACAAAATCCTAGTGCAATGGTAAGCATTTGCAAAATGTAAGGTTAAATACACAAAAGTTTAAAGTGAATGCTTGGGCAGCCGACGGATGATCGGAAGGTGGAGGAGGTCGCCGGCGATGGGAGAAGCGGCGAAGAGACGAACGGCCGCTGGAAGAAGCTTCGGGAAACAGGGGAAGTGAAGGGGAAAGCAGGAAGAAGAAGGAGAGAATGAGGGAGGAAATGAAAAATAAAAATTTGAATTTAATTAATAACCGGGCTACTTTCCGCGGGGCGGTTCAACAGGGGAGTGAACCGCACTTTCAACTGCGGTTCGAGGTTCGAAGAACTTTCAACTGCGTTCGAGGTTGAAAAGTATACTTTCAACTGCGGTTCGAGGTTGAACCGCCGTTGAAAGTATACTTTCAACTGCGGTTCGAGGTTGAACCGCCGTTGAAAGTATACTTTCAACTGCGAGGTTGAACCGAGGTGAACCGTTGAAAGTATACTTTCAACGGCGGTTCAAGGTTGAACCGCAGTTGAAAGCATACTTTCAACTGCGGTTGAACCATGAACCGCGAACCGCAGTTGAAGGTACACTTTCACTGCGGTTCAATGTTGAACCGCCGTTGAAAGTGTACCTTCAACTGCGGTTCGAGATTGAACCGCGGTTGAAAGTCCGCACTTTTTCTCGGTTTAAGTAGAAAAAATTGGAGCCAATTCCCGCGCGGTCATATTTTAATAGTAAATTTTTTTATTTTCCATTTTCAAATAACTATTCCCACAATTTGGTAAATATAATAATACATACCCAGATTTTGTATATTTATTAATTATGTACACAATCTCGACTTTTATTAACCCTTCATAATTAAATTTCAAATTTTTAATTGAACCACATATTTGCATTTAAATTTCCCGCGCGTGCTACTACACGTACAATTATTATTGGTCAAACATAAAAATTAATAATTTTCGTAACTTTAATACATGTAAGAGCCAAGAAAGTAATAAGCTTCATTATGTTCCCTAAAATTCCTACTTTTTCGACTTGGCGAACGGGATAAAAAAATCAAATCCACAAATGCATTAGGTACGTATAGTAATATAAAATTAATTAATAAAATTTAAGTGGCCGAAAAAAAATTTTGCTGAAAGTCATTAGGACTTTATGAGCATTATTTGAAATTAGCTAGAAGTTTGACTTTTAGACTTTTAAATACTTAGAAGATGAAAATTGGTCAAATGAAATTAGAATGATATTTTAAATATATGCTAAGACCAATTTTGAAGTTAAAATACTCAAGAAAAGATGAGTTAGGCAAAATAGAGAAAATTTTGAGAAAATTTGAAATTTGCATTTGATTGATGAGTCTTTGAGTGATATAATCCTAGAATGCATGTTTTAGAGTTAAAATGATGCATTAGGATCTATGTCATCTTTGGTATCTTGAAATTCTTGCACATGTTAAAACGGTTGAAAATTTTCCTTTCAAGATAGCAAGAATTAAGCATGTTTGCATTACATAAAAATGGTTGACCAAGTGGTTGACTTTTTAAATATACATGCTTTAGCTTATTTGAGAGTTTAAGAATTAACTTATTGATAATTTGAAGTTGCTCACATGAGAAATTAAGGATATATGCTTCAAAATGGCAAGCTTCAATTGAAAAAACTTGACCAAGTAGTTGACTTTGAAAATATGAATGCTTTGATTGTTTGAATCTTTATGCATAACTACTTGAGCCTTTGAAGGTGCTTGGATGATATATAAAATGCTTGATAGAAACTTGAATTTAGCAACTTTCAAAATTCAAAGCTTAATATAATTAAGCTTGAAAAACGTTGACCGATAGGTTGACTTTGCACATATGCATGATTTGAAATGTTTCATTCCTTTGAATGTCAAGCGAAAATCCAGGAAAAGGGTGGCGCTTCACTATATATCTATTTCCATCTTAAGAGTCACCGCGGTTAATTTATGAAAATCGGGAAAAAAAACTTAATAGAGAGTAGGGTTTAGGGGTTAGGGTTTAGGGTTTAGGGTTTAGGGTTTAGAAAATGATATGAAAATAGAAAATTCATGAGTAGTGCGGGAATTGGCTCCAAAAACTAATTTTCTACGGCGGTTCAACCGAGAACCCGCCGTAGAAAGTTTGATTTCTACGGCGGTTCAAAGTTGAACCGCCGTAGAAAAGTAGTTTTTGGAGCCAATTCCCGCGCTACGTACGTACGCATGGATTTTCTATTTTTTTGTACCAAATTCAAAATACATTATATATATATATATAAGAATTAATTATAAAAGTTGTCTTAAAGTATTCAATTATTCAAATGAAAATATTTTATTTATGTAGTGGAAATTTACAAGATATCGAGAGCATAGAGGATCGAGAGAGTTGGATATATATGATATGCATCAAGAGGGGAAAGGAGAAAAGCGAAAGATGTATATATATATATATGTATGTATAAACAGATATGTATATATATATGTTTGTAAATTAATGAAATCCAGTGTTTATTTAATTTTTTTCGGCCACTTAACTAATATTAATTAATTTTTATATTACTATACGTACCTATAATGCATTTGTCGAAAAAGTAGATATTTAACGGAACATAATGAAGCTTATTATTTTATCGTCACTTACATGTATTAAATTTACGAAATTTATTAATTTCTATATTTGACCTATAATTAATAAATATACACAATCAGGGTATGTATTATTATACTTACAAATTGGTGAGATTAGTTATTTGAAAAATGGAAAAAACAAATTAATATTAAAATATGCCTGCGCGGGAATTGGCTCCAATTTTCTACGAGGAGACCTTTCAACGGCGGTTCAACAACGAACCGCCGTTGAAAAAAGAATCCACCGCGGTTCACGAGTGAACCGCCGTTGAAAGTGGACTTTCAGCGGCGGTTAAACATTGAACCGCCGTTGAAGATACACTTTCAACGGCGGTTAAGAATTGAACCGCCGTTGAAGTTCCACTTTCAACGGCGGTTCAATGTTGAACCGCCGTTGAATAGACGACCCGGTTAATTAAAGTTCAAAATTTTGAACGTTCTTTTCCTCCCTCATTCTCTACCTCTCCACTCCCATTTTTTCCCCTGCATTTCCCCTGTTTCCCGAACCCGCTGACAAGTAATTTATAAAGAGTTAAATATAAAATAAAAACAAAATGAACTGCGTATAGATTTCCCTGGAAATTTTACCAAAGTACTACTCCTTGGAAGAAAATAATAATAATAATACAAGAAACATTTATTCATAAATGAAAAACAAGGAAATCTATTTTCTGGAAAATTTGACAAAGTCTCCCCTATAAATGTAACGTACTCCCTATAAATTCGATGCACATATACTTCAATACTTCACTAAAATTCCAACTATTTCGAATAATACGGAATTCAGTTTCAAATCACTTCAGACAGAATCTCCTCTGCTTGTTTTTTACCAAAACACAAGTGCAATTTAAGATCAGCACATAAGTTTCACACAATTTCAAAAAATAACATATTCATTTATAAACAGTTCCGCATATGAAGTCCCTGGAAATTTTGTCCCTTGATTGCGCGGCTTCATCCGAGGTGTGACCTGTTTCAATCCCACAGTACGAAGGATAAAAATAAATGTTGTTAAAAATTTATTGAATCCTCTCTTCATTAAAATCAAAGAAACATATACAAATACACAAACACACATACACACCCACGGGAATTGAAGTTTAATAAAAACAAACAATATACCTGAAAATGATTCTTAACTTATTCTCTTTCTCTTAAGGGACACTTGATCCTCGAACCATAATCCTTCGCTGTGGTCATCACGAAGTATGTATTTATCAAGTTCCCTATCTTCCTCATCTGCTCTCGGTTCAGGTAACCCACTAGAGAAAGGGCCAGCCTCATGAAACCCTTCTTCTGTATCTATCCCTTCCACACCGTGATGTTGTTTACCATGAAGAACAACAGACCAATGTTCGTCGCAAGGATCGGTGATATAAAAAACTTGTTTCGCCTGCGATGCAAGTATAAATGGTTCCCCCTTGAAACCCTCCCGATTGAGGTTGACCAAGGTAAAACCCAATGGATCATCAGTTCGAACCCCACTATTGTTATCAACCCATTTGCAGCGAAATACAACTACTTTGAAACAAACATAGTCAATCTCCCAAATATCTTCGATCACCCCGTAATAAGCCATGCTTGCATACAATGGATTTTTATCCTTCCTGCTAGAAACATGTAAAGCCTCTGAGATTAATGTAACACCACTGTTTTGTGCCGTACTCTTCTCATCTTGTCTCTTAGTAGTAAATGAATATCCATTTATGTCATAGCATGAAAATGCTCGTACCGTAGGGCTGGGCCTAAATGCCAACCATTTCAATGTCTCCGAAACGTCTTTGCCCAGGACAGCATTACCAAACCAATAGACAAATGTCCGAATATGTTCATTGAGCACACGTTGATCCGTCCAAGCAGGATAAGACGTTCTTATTGACTGTATATGGTCTGTCACATAGGGCGCAACTTCTTCAGAATTGCGCAGAATGTAGAGATGCGCCTTCATTAATTCAACATTAGACGGCAAAAATTTTTTTCCTCCCCTTCTGCCTATACCTGTAATCCTCCCATCGTACCGATTCTTAGATATTCCAATGGATGCGGTCCCGACCAAGTACTCAGTGCAAAACTCAATTACCTCCTAAGCTATATAACCTTCAACAATACTAGCATCAGGACGACAACGATTCTTCACATACCCCTTATATACTTTCATATATCGCTCGAATGGGTACATCCATCGCAAATGAACAGGCCCGCAGATTTTTATCTCTCTGACCAAATGAATCACCAAATGCACCATAATATCAAAGAAGGCGGGTGGAAAATACATTTCTAATTGACAGAGGACAACAATTATTTCATCTTGTAGCTGATCAAGTCTTTCGCGCGCGATAACCTTGCTACATATAGCATTGAAGAAGAAACAAAGTCTTGTTATACTGGACTTAACATGCTTGGGCAATATCGAGCGAATAGCTACAGGCAACAATTGCTGCATTAAGGCATGGCAATCATGAGACTTCAAACCAACCAGTTTTAAATCTTTCAAGGAAACAAGTCTGCTTACATTTGAAGAATATCCAGATGGAACTTTGATGCTACGCAAACTTGAACACAGTTGTTTTTTCTCCTTTCTGGACAAAGTGTGACAGGCAGGGGGTAGATATGTGCGTTGTCCTCGAGCTACCGGTGCTAAATTTGCTCTTATGTTCATATCAACCATATCAAGTCTCGCGTTATAACCATCCTTAGTTTTACCAGGGATGTTCAAGAGCGTACCTAAGAGGCTTTCGCAAATATTTTTCTCAATATGCATAACATCGAGACAATGTCTGACATCCAAGTTCTCCCAGTATGGAAGTTCAAAAAATATGGATTTTTTCTTCCAACAACCTGTATCATTGTTGCTGGACTCCGAAGTTTTACCAAACTCAACATTAATGTCCGTCACACGAGCTTTCACCTCTGGCCCGCTCAAGGGTTCTGGAGCTTTTCTGAACTCTTGGAATCCATTGAATGCTCTTTTCATACGGCGATACAGATGAGTCTCGGGAAGAAATCTGCGATGCCCAAGGTATACTGTCTTCCTCCCATGTGCAAGCTGACAAAAATCTGTACTCTCCTCACATATTGGACATGTTTTATGCCCTTTAACAGAGTACCCAGACAAGTTTCCATAAGCAGGAAAATCATTAATGGTACAGAACAACATGGCACGTAATGTGAACATTTCTTCACGGTAGGCATCAAACACAGGTGCGCCTTCATCCCATAACTTTTTCAAGTCTTCCATAAGAGGAGCAAGATACACATCGATGTCATTTCCTGGTTGCCGTGGGCCTGAAATCATTAGAGACATAAGTATGTACTTGCGCTTCATACACAAGTAAGGCGGCAAATTGTAAATAACCAACATCACCGGCCATGAGCTATGTGTGCTACTCAGACTGCCAAACGGGTTCATTCCATCAGTACACAGACCAAGCCTCAAATTTCTTGCTTCTCCCCCGAAAGAAGGATACATTGAATCAATCTTTTTCCACTGATCTGAGTCTGATGTATGCATTATCACCTTGTCATCATCACTGGGAATACACCGATCTGAATGCCATGTCAATAGCTTTGCAACTTTTTCATTAGCGAACAACCGTTTAAATCTCGGTATTATAGGAAGATACCACAGAACCTTAGCCGGCGACCCCTTCTTTTGCGCATCAGAACTGTCTTCAACAGCATCACACAGCTGCTTGTTTTTGTATCGGGGAGTGTTACACTTAGGACATCGCAATAAATCCTTATACTCATTCCTGTAGAGGACGCAATCATTTGGGCAAGCGTGGATCTTCTTATACATACCCATTGGACACAACATTTTTTTCGCCTCGTAAATTCGATCTGGAAGTTCATTATCTTCTGGGAGCATATCTTTCAATACCCTCAATAAGGCTGTAAAACTAGTATCTGACCACCCATTTGCCGCTTTCAAACTAAACAACTTCAAAACACTAGACAATCGTGTATATTTACTGCAACCCTTGTATAGAGGCTTCTCATTGTCACCCAAAATCGAAGCAAGAACTTCCGGTTTATCAGCAAAATCCTCGGCCACATCCTCAATCATGGCATCTAATCGATCTCTAGTAATCGCATCATCTCCTTTTGCATGAGATTTTCTTTGCTCAGGTAAACCATCAATACTTTCACCATGCCAAATCCACAGTTTATAAGAAGGATCAAACCCGTACCGATATAAATGGAATCTTATTGTATCTGAGTTATCAAACCGCGCCCCATTTTTACAAGATTTGCACGGACAA
Source organism: Leptodermis oblonga (assembly GCA_016801395.1). Classification (NCBI taxonomy): domain Eukaryota; kingdom Viridiplantae; phylum Streptophyta; class Magnoliopsida; order Gentianales; family Rubiaceae; genus Leptodermis; species Leptodermis oblonga. The sequence goes on along the minus strand of CM028758.1, from coordinate 16,579,881 downwards.
TGAACGTACTTTGTATTCTTATAAGCGAATTGAATGAAATTCTCAACTTCTCTCGCATAAGAATCGGAGGTCCGATCACCACAGAACAAGATATTTCGATCCATGTGTAACTAAGACCTTGAAATAATTAAAAATACCAAATAATAATTCAACAAACAATGTACAAAGTATCAAGTTGCATGCTTGTCTTAGCACATGTCATAATACTTATGTTAGTCATATATGTGCAAAACTACTATAATACCTCAATGAAAAAAATAATGCAATGACAACACATGCGCAGTAGACATTATCGAATGAAGAAGAAACTCTAAGTTTTTCATTCATGCATTTCGTCAAACACATAAAATGCATAAAAAAATAATACACACTCTAAGTAGTGCTAATTATATGAACATCATCCATTAAAAATCAAACACTATAAATCAAATTACATCACCGAAAACTACATAGTATAACTAAATAGGGTTCCACACTACTAAGGTTCGCCACATACATGGAATATATGCAACTTTAATTTTCAGCCATGCAGCTACCATAAATAAAAATAAATGCTATAGGATGACATATCTAAAGTACAAGCATAAGCAATTACTGGAAAATTTTACAAGTTTCTAACCTTTAGGTGGTAAATTTTAGCTCCAAATGACGATTCTTTAGGTTCAACGTGCAAAACCGTAGTAGAAATTTGGAGACAGACACTCTCGGGTGCGATATGGGAATACACGGTGTTTTTTAGGTTTTAATATATATATACGTCAATACTACGGCGGAGAAAATTAAACCGCCGTAGAAAGGGGACTTTCTACGGCGGTTGGAGGGAAACCGCCGTGGAAAGTGGACTTTCCACGGCGGTTGGAAGGTAACCGCAGTGGAAAGTCCACACTTTCCACGGCGGTTACCTTCCGCCGTAGAAAGTCCCCTTTCTACGGCGGTTTGTCCCAACCGCCGTAGAAAGTCTGTTTCTACGGCGGTTCATTTTTAAACCGCCGTAGAAAGTCCTGTTCTACGGCGGTTCATTTTTAGACCGCCGTAGAAAGTCCGCATTCCTTTTATTACTGCGGTTTTCTATTTTCCGCCGTTAATTCGCAGCCGTTAAAGCTCCGTTTTGTAGTAGTGACCGTTACATGAATCGTAAATGCATGAATGTGATGGACCAAAAAATCTGCGGTTCCTAATGGAATAGGTAGCAAAGCCACTTTGCCACCCACTGCTACTAAATCACCACCTCCCTACGTTAAACTGGTGGTGACTACTGTTATTGTTTTGGATAGCATCTAATGAATCTCTAACTGAACACACAGAAACCAACACTGACGCTAGCTGAATTTGGTAGATGCAGGGGCTTCTGTTCATATATACCAGAATCCTGTCATGTCTGTCGTTTTATTAATTTCAGTAGAGTTATGAAGTCCAAACCTCCTTCCCTTCCATCCCAGTCAATCTGATTTAGGGCAAAAATACTTTCAACTTCTAAATATGCAATCCTAACCAAATTTGAACAAAGAGAGGAACATTAATGAGTAAGGACAAGGCATCGAAAGAAATCGATCCCATCTCAGTAAAACTGAACAAGTCAGTCCAGTATACACCAGAATCAAACATTTTAACTATGGATGTTAAAAACACAACAGACTTCTTATGCACAACTGCAACAACAACAACAACACCAACTAAGCCTTTGTCCCACTATGTGGGGTCGGCTCATAACTGCACTAGGATAAAAAAATAACTTTATTTTTAACAGATTCACAAGCATTCCTAAATTATGGAAACAACAAACAGAAACCTTCAACAAAACTCACGAACAATCCAAACAACCATTTCAAACCACCATACTCGAGAAGCCCAGAAATGAATTCAGCATTGAGACAATCAAGCACAAGGGAAAACACAAAAGTCCAGTAGGCTTTTTTGGATCAAGCAATCAACCAAACGAAAACAAAAATTAAGAATGTTACTATTGGAAAAGACAAATTATACCTGTCAGCAGCATTTTTGGAATTTAATTACGCAAGACGGGACAAAATCTGTTGAGTATAGCTGCGAATAGCTGATTCCCCAAACTCCCCATATTCCTGTAGAAGCTTGTGGATGGAATCACCAGACAGGCATTCCAAATATGTATGCAGCTTATCACCCACTTGATCGGTTGTAAAAGAATCAGAACACCTGAAAATTGACCAAAAATTAATTCTTAGAGGTCCATTGCAGTGAAAAAATGTACATCACATATGACTAAGGAAATTTATCCTGGAAAGCTGTTCTTCACATTTAGAGGGACTAATGATAAATAGTACTAAGGGAATTACAAACTATAGAACAACTGCAGAAAAATACTTTGGAAAGGAATAGAAACAAAGGTATGGCTGCTGAACTATAAAATGAAGGAACATTCTCATTGACTGTTAAATATATTAGCATTAAAGACATCACAAATATTAGCATTAAAGACAACACATTAACAGATCCTTCAACAAAAAATCATGTATGCTTGTATAGTATTATTTTTGTTCCTTTACATCTTACAAAGGAAAGTGACCCTGCATACTATCAGGACACCGTCACTGTTAAGAATAAAGAAAATGCTTACCAAAAAATGAATAGAACAATAACAGCTAAGCCTTTATCTCACTATGCGTGGTCAGCTATGCAGATCATATCTAGCCATCATGTACGTCTGTGACTCACCAAAAAATGAATATTCGATAAATATGCCCGAAAAACAGTAGCTAGAAGTTCTTAATTGTAATTTACCTTATTCTCTTTTGGAGAGGCAAGTAGTTCAGAAAATCCAAATTCCATTGGGCTCTTATTCTTTAAATTTTCCTTCTATAAACCCGCTGAACACAACTTCACAAGCTTTTCCTAAGATTCTGCACATTTGGGTCAGTCAAATCTCTAGGTCTTCGGAGATCTTGTTTAATTTTTAGAGGATGGAGACTTTGAGATTGTTATCTTGAATTTTGAAGAAGATGGACCACAGAGAAAAGACTAGTTGTTGCGTTTTTGCTTAGCAGAAACAAAATTAGTGAGCAGACAGTTATGGGCCATTGGGCAATCAGATAAACTACTGTGAAGCATCTCTTTCCTGCAGGAGACCGTTAAATGAATTACGAACTTGAAACCGATCCATGATCATGAAAGATATCTATCTGCTAAACATCTAACTGGGACAAGATCAACTCCTTAGGTGTTTTCCTTTTTCATCATTCTGAAAGCACTTTCATTTTGTTTCTTTGTTAAAGCCAGAGAGATAGTAGAGTCTGGCTTTCTGAAACCATAGTAATTAGGGATGGTTTTTCACTGCTTTGATAGAAGTCAAACTAGAAAAGCAAAGCTGGAAAGAAAGATTCTTTACCAAGAAAGGTAGTCATCTGAGAAGGGCCTTTGCTTCGAACTCTCCTGTTTAGGAAGAAAGTTGCCATTTACTACCTCGCTCGAGTGCAGCGCTACGGGTGAAGAAGGCAAGCAAAGTAGGAGCAGATCTTTCAAAACAAAGTGAGTTTCATCCTCTTTTCCTAAACTCAAAGTCGAGGTTCAATTTCTCAATTCAACAGGATGCCAATCAAAGTCATGGTTTCAAGAAAAATTCAGAACACTTCCAAAAAATCATTTAACATCACAAGGCTCCACTTTAACAAAGTCAATTAAACCCATGTTCCCGGTAGTTTGAAATCTTTCAAGAAATTTTTAGGCATTCTCCGCTCACGACCAAATCCACAAAAATCCAAAGTTCAAACACACAAATAGATGTTCATAGCTTTTCCAAGCAACTCAGAGGACTTTACAACAACTAAGCATTTGTCCACTGCATGGGGTCAGCTATATATATCATATCTCAGCATCGTATACGGTCGAAATACATTGATTCATTTATGTTTAAATATAACATGTTATGTTTTAAAAAACATTTTCAATTCTTTTTAGGCATTCCTCTACCCTTTTTAGAATTAATTAATGTTTATCTGTTTTCTACATGTTTTAATTCCCTTAAAACAGTAAACCCCATTTCCTGTAAATTTTGACCATAAAACATCATGGAAGGCTCTTTAGGGAGCTGCAACATCTTGAAAGCTTAGTTGTTTGCATTTTGAGTAACACTCTTTACCCATTGGTTCCTTCTTTAAGTTTCTCTAATAGAAACATCTTAAGCTTTCCACTAAGTGAAACTTTTGTGAAGTGTTTCTAACAACTTTTGGAGAGTAATAAAGATAGAAACATGCATAGTAGTTATTTCAAACTCATCTTCTTCCTAAACTACCAAAAAGAAGGCAATGGAGCTTTTAACAAAAGATCTTCTAATAGAGAAACCTAAAAATGAAAAAACTAACATATACTATAACATACATCATAAGGTTCATTTTTATACAAGACATAAAATTAAAAGAAAATCGTATCCTAAGAATTAAGGCCCTGTTTGGTATCAATACTTGATCCAAACCTTGAGATGGATTGTGATTTTAATATATTAAAATTACATTGACAATGTAAAAAGGTGTATTGAAAATATAAAAAGATGTCTTGAAAATATAAAAAAAGTTTATTAAAATTAATGAAAAATTATTGTAAAATGAAAATAAGATCTAAACCTTGGTTTGGATCATGTTTCCAAACAGGGCTATTCAAACTAAAATTTGGAACAAAGATACAATAGTAGTCCAGGAATCAACTTTAAAATTTCATAATTTTATGATGAGCCAATAATTTAAAGAAAATTCGTAACACAGTACTGTCCAGATCTCATAATTACTGTGACAGCTCACTTTAATCAAAACTTTTATCAACAAACACAAATCTAAAAATTGTTGAAGTTTGATAGGTTACTATATAGTAACGATTACAGTTTGACGATGATTTTTGTACTTGTTTGTCCCAAGAATAGAAATTCAAAGCTGATAAGATGTCTCTGCTGAGATAATTATGATTTCTATGACTCTATCATAAACTTCATTAATATTATTATTATTATTAATATATTTATTTTAAAATTTGCGATTATCTGTATAAAATGACAATTTCTTTCTAGTTATATTATCTATTTTCAAACGTTTAATTAAACCATATCATTAATAATATAGACTTCTTTCTCACATTACATCTTTATCAAATTATCTATAACATAGTTGTCATGATTGTGATTCGTATTATAAGATATTTTACGGTCCTATGATCTTAATATACCAAATTAATCCAAACTTCAATCTTATTCGGGCTAAATATAAATTTTAAAATTGTTCAAATAAAATTATTTTTTAATAATTTGTCAGTAGTTTGACATATATACAATTTTTGTAGGATTTTACAATCCGATTTTGATCGATTTTACACTTAAATTGATATGGTGTAAGATTCTGATCATACTAAAACGATACTTATTGTGAAACGGATGTTCGAAACAACTTTTGTATTTTGTTTTGGGGTGAATCGAACGTGCATCATAAGTGAAGAAGAAAAACGGTCAAATGACTTTGAGTAGCTTCAGACTTGAATGCTTCTTTGACCTTGTAATCATCATCCCTTGCTTGGCCAACTACTAATTATTTCTACCTTTTATCTTCTTCCTACTATTTTCTTTCTTAGTAGTACAACATCACACTGTACATTTCCAAGTAAGACAACGTAAATGATCTTATATATCAAACCGTATATTTTTAAGTATTTCATGTCTTAATAATGTGAACCATCTTATAAGATTAAACTGTACATTTTCAAGTATTTCATGTTTTGATAACGTGAATGATCTTATAAGATTAAAATGTACATTTCCAAGTATTTCATGTTTTGATAACGTGAATGATCTTATAGATCAACCTGTACATTTCCAAGTATTTCATGTCTTAATTGTATTGTGAAATTCTCTTTTGGGGCAGATTTTAAAGAAGCATGAAAAAGCTCAAGTTGACATAATTGACAGTTTGCCTACGCCATTTGGACTTGTCCGTTCTGGTGTGGCACCTGATCATCCCGAAACTAAGGTCTCATTTTACAGATTAGCATTAGTTGAGGCTCTGTTCTCTTGTGGCAATTTTTCAAGAATTATCACTTTTTTTTTTAAAAATTTTACACAAAGAAACAACTTTACTTTTTAATAATTTAAAATTAAAATTTTAAAATTCCCTCTAAATACCTACTCACATAAATTCAAAAAATAACACAATCATTACATTTTTTTCTCTCTCACCTACACAATTTCCCAAAAAAAACTTCCCTCCAAAAAATTTCTAACAAAAAACTTCCCTCCAACAAAATTTCCCCTACACAAGCCACAAGAGAACAGAGCCGAATGTAAATCTTTTTTCCAAGTTATATGTATATGCACCAAGGAAGTTGAAAGCAGTTGAAGATGGCGGAAGTTTATGACATCAAAATCAAACTGACAAACAAACTGAAGAAGAGGGATCCGTTTAACCCGTAAGAAATTTTTACCCATTATTGCATCTGATCCGCGTGTATAAATTCTAAAGGCCCAAGAACCAAACGGGCCCAAATCGCTTTTTCCAGCCTTATTGGCCCAGAAAAAGCCCAATAGTTTTTCTGCTCAGTCTGGCCTATTGGCCCATTTCTCAATTTAACAGCTCTTAATTTTATTTCTTTATTTATTTTTAACGTGTCCAAGAGAAATAGTATTGGCTTCAATTAAGGGCATGTTCTTTTGGTTTCAATAGCAAATTTAATATTATATTATAATCATTTTTCATAATTTTCAATATAAATTTTTACTATTTAGCTATACATTTTTACCTTTCTAATATATTATAAAACTATTTTCAAAAAATATGTTTTCAAAATAGTTTTTAAAAAATCATAAAGAACACCCAAGTTTTTGGGCCACCCATTTTAGCTTTATTCATTTCAAAGTTTTCGAAGCAACAAATGAAATGAAGTAACATCTTTTTGAAAAATTCAATGGATGCCCAGCTGAATGTGAAGTGTCACTCTCTACCAAGAAATTTGTTTCTTTTTTAATTTTTTTCAGTCATCGGTTGCCCTACGGAATTGTTGGCTGCATGAAATTTTGCTATGCTTTCATGGAATTTAGCGTTTGTTACTATTTCCCACAAGTAGATGCGTCTTTAAGCATGAAAATGACAGGTGTTGGTACGCGACATTCAAATGCGATACGAAGTCAATACATTATAAATTAGTATCGACATTTCTTCAACCCTAACATTTTTATTATTGGTGTTAAATGATAAGAACTCATTTAACCCATAAATTCTCCAAAACTCAATGCTAATTCGTTTGTATCTTTTCTTCGTAGGTGTCATATCATAACTCAATGCTATTATTTTACCAAACTTGATACATAACTTCCCAATTTGCATTGTCCAGTTATATTTTGTTCCATGTAGAATGTTGAACTTCTTGATCATCTTATTATATTTCTTGCTTCAGTTTTTTTTTTTTTTTTTTTGCATACTATAGTAGGGGTTGTAATGGTGTATTACATGTAATGACTCTTTTACATCAAAAGATCCAGATTTGTGCCATATCTGCAAAAGGTCTTATGGCATGTCATCTTTCGTTATGTGTCTAGATATGCATCAATTTGTTTAAACAAAATTTCAAACTGATATTGTAATATGAACATTATTAGAAAAAATTTGTGACTGGTCATCATGAAGTGTTTCATGTGATTTCTGCTGATGTTGGATAGAATATTTCTGGTTGCAGGCATTAAAGATTTATCTATTCACATCAACAAGGCAGACCTTGCGAAAACCCCTGCTGATGAGGTCCGTCTGTTTTCCATAGAATTTAAATTCTCTAATTTAATGCTTTATATGATCACTATGCTTTCACAATTCTTGCATTATGTAGTCTTGGGAAATCCCTGCAACTGATTTTGTAACTATTGGCAAAGGAAGAATTGAAGAATAATCAAATCCACAGGAGGATTTTTGAGTTGCTTTCCAAAGCTGCCTCATCGGGAGCTTCCCCTAGTTCAGCTCAACGTGAACTCCACTTTGGTTTCTTCCGGAAACCGGATAGATTTCTAGAATCCGATGATAGAAGCGGTCATGTGGCTGGGGTGCGATTTGAGAAGACAATTGTGATAGGTAATGCTACACTTTTGTGTATAATTGTTTACATCTAAACACTAATTTTTACATTCTAGTCAGTTAGTAGTCTGAAGCATAGTTGTTAAAATCCCACTCCGGGTCGTAGAATCGCACGATTCTACGACCCAACACCATGAAAACGATTCGAATCGTTCATGGATCGTTTGTATAGCTAGACTCCTTGTAGAATCACTGGAGTCGCCTTGGATCGGAAAATCATACGATCCTTCGATTTTTTCCCGATCCTAGGAAAATTTTTTTGGTTCTGTATTTTAGCCCAGAAATTGGAATTTTGAGGGGCTTTTGATTTTTTTTTTGGCCCAAAAGTTGCAGTCCACGGTTCAATGACTTCAGTCCACTTCCACTCTCCTCTTTTGTGAGCAATTGCAGTCATTTCCTTGCCCTATTTTGCAGCAACGAGATTCGGGGCATCTAATTAATGTGTTTTTATTTTTTGAATTGATAAAAGTTTAAAAAAAATATTAAAAACATAAAATAATGATACAAAAAATTAGAAAATTGAAAGAGAAAAAATATTTATTCAAATCAGATTCAATGTCATTACTTATCTTTTAAGCCAGAATTATACTTGTTTTTCAGACCCACTTAATTAATTAAGTTATTCAGGTTTTTGTTATCAAAATCATTAAGTACTCAACTCCATAATCACTTAATTCATTAAGATTTATGACTAACAATTATCAAATACACTTAATTAAATAAGCTCTTAAGCATTAATTTTAATTGTTGAATCATGGTTATCAAACGAAGTCTAAGCTTCCCTTTTTTTTTTTTTTCCTTCTCATTTTTCTTTTGCTTACCACGTGATGCCCCAGGAAAAATGTTTTGAGAAAAAAAAAAAAAAGGAGAAATATAGAGATATAATGAGCCTAATCTCCCAAAAGAAATGAATACAAATTGACATGCGATAATAATACATGAATGTAGAAATACGTGATTGCTTACCATGTGGGCCTGTTCTTTTTGAACATTTTGAAAACGGTTTTGAAAACAAGTTTTGGAAAATAATTTTATAATGTAAAAAGTGTATTGAAAATGTAAAAAGCAGGTGCTGAATAGTAAAAAGTTGTATTGGAAATTATGGAATATGATTAAAATATATTAAATTTACTGTTAAAACCAAAACCGTTTTGAAAACGAAAGAAAAAGAACAGGCCCACAGTTATATGCAATTGAGTCTATTGTACATTGATCTAGAGATAATAGATAATAGTCCTATGATAAAGGATGGAAGGCAACCATGATTGTAACTATCAACAATTTGAGTGTAAATTGGCCAATTTGGCCAAGTTATATGCAATTGAGTTGACATTGCGAAAAAATGTTTTGAAGGAGTGTTAAACCCAACTTTGAGAGCAGACATCCTCACAAAACAAACATTGTGAAGGAATTTTAAATCTAAAGGAACTTATTTAATAATTAGTCACGTAACCAAAAATATATGGCAAAAGACATCAGGAGCCACCAAACAATCAACATAATCTACTTTTGGCAACTATTTTCTTTTTCTTTTGCCCCATTTTAACGGTTAGAAATGGATACCTTCAATCATTGTGTTATTTTCCTATGTTAACATTGACAGAAATAAAGTCACGAGCAAATCACTAGAAATTTTAAGGGGCAAAAATATGAGTACATCATTCTATAAAATTGAATCTTTTCTCGTTTATCATGTCCTTTTCCGAGTTTCTTCATATTTTCAACAAAATTCCAAAAACTTTCAAATGGATCCACTTTATAACCTTGAGAAAATCAGCCAATCATCAGCAAAAACCCCAATGTGAAACATTATAAACCCCTCTTGGCAAACTAAAATGAATAACCTACTTCGAACTTATATTATTTGAGTCATCGAAAATTTTTTTCACTTAATAGAATGAATAGATATGACGATAAGAGATTGCTCTGTTGATCCTTATTTAATTTAGCCTAAAATACATTTTCAAATGCAATACCATACTTGGTTTCTTTTTGCGGCAAAAGATACTTATATTAATACTTACAATATTAATACTTATATTAATGACGCTAAAAATCGTTGAAATACAAAATTCGGGAATAACCCCCAGCGACTCTCCTCGTGAAGGCACGTGGCCCCAAACTGCAATAATATACAGGACCCCACAATTTATTTCACTGTTATACCCCAAAACAAATTCATTTAATTTTAACCACTGACTAGGAAAAGAAAAAAATTTGTACTTCCTGTCTAAACTTCTCACAACAAAGTCAAAGACCGAAACAAAAATGGCCTTAAAATTCTATACGCGACCATTTATGGTAGTACACGCAAGTGGCCGGGGAGATAACTCCATCAGGTGCACACTGGCTAATCCGAGGACACAGACCACATGGAATTGAAGCCATTGCACCTGTTCTAACATCCTTCCCAAGACCAGCTCCACTCCCTAGCCTATAGCACAGCGTCCCAACAAGAAACGAATGATATTCTCCCCATCCAGTGCTTTTGACCTCTATGATTTCATTGTCCAGAAGCATTTTTTTCAAAATTTCTCCAAATTTGTTGCTCTATGCACTCAAATGTAGTAACTTTCTGCTTCTTCAGAAAGCTATAAATTCTATCAACTGTCGACACCTTCTCGGCCCCTATTGTGACACCCCCAGTCCCGACCTCCCTGTTTCACGCGGACTCATTCAGGATATAAGAGCACCTAATTAATTATACACTTAATTGAAATAAGATACATTTTGTTTTACTAATACAAAATACAAGAGTATTTATATAACTATTACAATATTCTCGCTTCATTCCTATACTTCTGACGCTCTTTCACACGATATCACCATTAATTTCCTGTGACATGCAACACGTCTAAGGGGTGAGTTTTCTTAAGCTCAGTGAGGTCGCACTATTAAAACATTACCGAATAAACAATTACCGACATGTAGCAAATATTTCCTAGGCAAGCAAGGAGAAACACGTAAGGGATAGAAAGAGCAAAACCAGTAAGCTATAATGTGGATCGATGTGACCCTTCGAAAAGCATTACCAATTATACTTTACCTTCCTTGGAACACTGCAGCTTCTGAATCATTCATGCCGACACTGAACATTGAACACTGTGGTAAATCCGGGAATATTACCGAACACTACCTCCCCAATCATTTAGTCGGGCACTCTAGCCGATGCCGACATACCCAATTTCAACAACTAGACAGGGTTTGGGATCCCTACTGTCATTCACACTTAGCACTGAACACTTAACATTTAATATTAAACACTAACACTGTAGTAGCAATTTCATTCACGCAATAAAATTTAGTAAACATTTCACTTATACACATAATTCTATATTTGTGCATATAATACATTTATAAACATTTCATTTATCACACCTAAATACTACAATTATACACGTTACATGCATTTCAGTAAACATATCAATAATATCAATAAAACATGCCAACTCATTTATTTACTCAATTAAAATATTTAACCCCTTTAGTGAGAACGCTCACCGTATTTCGCAGATGCTAGCTTATAATTATCCCAATAATCTGCATTTAATTAAAGTCTTGAAACTAAGATTTTATTCCTAAATTAATCTAGGATAATTATTTTAAAAGAAAACCTTTAGGAAAATTGAAGGTTTTATTTCTAATTAAAACAAAATAAGGTTTGGGTTTGAATTTTCAAGAAAACCATTTTTGAAGATAAGAGCGGTTTACCCGCTATAAATATCGGTAAAAACCAATACTACTTGTTTTTCAGTTTTTTTCCAAAATTCTATCTACGGTTTTTAAATTAAAACAACGTTCTAAACATGTTTTTCTTTAATAAAAACTATTATAACATATATAATATTCCTAATAATCCATAACATCTATATAACTTCTAAAATCATAGATTCAAATTAAAATTCAAGAAAACTTATAATTCTATAGTTTTAAACCTATAGGCACTAATATTTCAAAATCTAATGTTATCGTAAGTGATCTAAGCTTACCGTTGGATTCCTGGAATTGCTAAGATCCTATCCACCGGATTAGAATCAAGATTTCGAGATCAAAATCCCACCTTTAGATTTTTCTTATTTCTTCCTTCTCCTTCTTCCTCCTCCTCCTCCTTGGCAAATAAAAATTTTATCTACTGAGGGTACAAATACGAAATATATATTGTATCACCCAAAAAATTCATTTTTATAATAGAGTTAAACTTGAAAAGAACACACAAAATAATAAGAACAGAAATTTGTTTAGTTCCTCACATTTTACAGTAATGAATGCAATTAATTTAGTAACAAGAGTGTAGAAATAAATACATAAAAGATATTATTTTGATAAATTTATTTGTTCGATAGTTTGAAAGAATATATAGTGGTAGTGGGGCACATAATACTATTTATTAAATTCATAAAAAAATTTCTACTGTATATATAAGAGAGTTGGTGGGTGCCACTTGAGGCACGTAAATCCGCCTTTGATCATCATCATCTAAAAGGGAAAAAAAAAAAAAAGAAATTAAAGTTTGTTTGCATTTTATTCATTAAGCTGATAACTAATGTGCTAGCTAGCTTCCTCCCTGCTGCATATGATGTTCTTATAGTTTGATCCTTCCCCCCCCCCACCCCGGGATTCAGTGATTTGAGTTTTCTTTCCCATTTTGTATATATATGTAGTGATAGATAGATTCAAAGAAAATGACAATCACCTTTCAAAACTTTTTCTCTTAAAACTATAATCTCTTTTTTGCTTGAAATTATTATTTTTCTCTATTTTGGGATGTTATCATTGAGAAATGGGAACAGAGGACTGGCAATCATACAATTCTGTAAACTTTTCCCTTGAAATTGGTTATCCAATGGCGATGATGGAACTGATTTTGATGTTCCTTCCTTTATTTATTTATTATCAGTATTCTTTTTTTTCTTTTTTCCCATTTCCTTTCGATTGTAGCATTGAAAGTGTAATAGTGAAGGGATAAAGAGCTTAAAAAGTCATGTGAAATGTGTATTGATAAACTAATGATGAAAATAACACATTTAAAAGTATATATGACGATGTTTTGAAAATAGAATAATATGATGACTAAAATATATTAGGAAGTGCTTGGTTGAGAGTTTTTGGGATAGGGAATGGGTATGGTAATGAAACATGGTGTTTGGTGGAGAGGAATAAAATCCTGAACCCCACCACCATATCCTAAAAGTGGGAGTTGAGCCATATCCCTCCATTTTGGGAGAAATTAAACTCATTCCTTCCAAATTCACTATCTATATGCATTTTTTTATTTTAAAAAATTTTAATTTGTAATAATTGTCATTATAATGTATTTAAAAGTAATTATTTTATAATATTTTAATAGTTTAATACAAAATAAAATGTTAAAATAAGATTTATGATGAAAATTTTTTTATCAACCAAACACTATCAATGGTAATGATAGTCATTCCTTACTACAAACCAAACAACATAACTACAATGATTCTCTCTCCTATTATTCCCCACTATTATTATTCTCATTCCGATTCACATTCCCCTGTATGAACCAAGCGCCCTTAATCTTTTATACTCTTATTGATATAAGAGCGAATGGTCGAAAATATCATTATATATATACACACACACAAACACATCTCTTTTATTAGGAGACAAATATTTGTTAAATTAAGATTCCAGTCATGAGGGAAGGAGAATTCTACAATTATCTAGTGATTGTTCAACATAAACAATAACAGATTGGGCTTGGAAATCAAGGTACCTTAAAAAGTTCTTGCACTTGGTCTAACAGCAGAAAACTTTCAAGACTGAAATGCATATTTTCCACTAAAAAGAAAAATAAACAAGAGAGTGAATTGCATTAGGTCTAACAGCAGAAAACTTTCAATTCTGAACAGGCATTAGCTCTATAACTAGAATTGCCCCTAGAATTGCACAATCATCTGCCAAAACTTTCAATTCTGAACAGGCATTCTTTTCTCAGAGGTGAATCTGTGAATATGGCCCTGATGAAGTCATCCACCTACAGAAATGTAAATCATATTATTGATCATGAGAAATTATAAAAGATATAATTAACAGACTAATAAACTTTAAAAAGGGTGATCTTTTAATGTTCAAAGGACTACTGGTTACCAAGAATTTAAGGCCCTATTTGTTTTCATCAGTTTCGTTTTTGGTTTCTACACAATTTGATAAATTATAATACTTTTTCATCATATCCAATACAACTTTTTATTATTGAATCACCTTTCTATATTGTTAATACACTTTTTACATTAAAAAATTATTTCCTCAAAATATGTTTTCAAAACCATGTGATAATGAACATGGCCTAACAATGTCATGGGAATCTTATATCCCTTCCTGCCATCTAACACCTCATGCCAAAACTTTATCTCCAAGAGAATCTTAACTTCAGGCCAAATAGATGTAAACATGTAAGCTATAATAGTACTAATGACAGCTATCTCATTTGAACGAACATTAATATACCTCTGATAATGTGAATCCACTGCTGATTAGTTCACCAATTTCCCATGCAGCAGTGATAGATTTCAAAGGCATGTCCAGAAGATCTGAAGAAAAGCGTCGCATTTACCAAATTGTAGAGTGATGATTCTTTATAAAGAATCTGACAACTGTTAAGAACTTCAGGGTATATTTACCTTCCAGTTTGCCCAACTTTTTCAAGGATGGAATAAGGTCATTAACAGAATTCTGTGCCTGGTTGGTCGAGAATAGCGATTCTAGTATCGATGATAGGTTCTCAAACAGTAAATGAATCAACCTCTGAAGCTGCAAAAGGATAAAAAAGAACTAGAGCTTCTAAAACAGATTTAAACATTTTCAATTCAAAATTCAAAAGCATTTCAGTCATCGGAACCTGTAAGGTTTCTTCTGCTGCCATATCATCTAAATTGAGGATGTCTTTTGTTATTTTCGAGTACACTACCTCCAGAATCATGCACATGCTCTTTTTGTAGATTGAAGACATCAATAGAGGTTCCCAAATAATGTGCACTTTCTCAAGTATGAATGCCACCTGACCAATTAGCACTGGGGTTAATCCTCCCTTGAATAATAATTTAGGGTAGGATTATGATGCCCTCATTCTCTCTGAAAAGCATTGAGATGAAGGTTCTCAGAGCAGAATCAAATTCATTCACCAAGTACCTGGTCGATACTAAACTTTGCAGACTCGTATTGTTTCGTTAGGTGGGTGTTTTGAAAGCCATCAGCACCATCAATAGCCTACTAGATCGTACAATATTTAGCTTTATCAGTTCCAAGCAGACTGAGTCTACATTTTATTCATATCCAATTTGTACTTTAGAACCAAGTACCTGATTCAAGTTGGAAATGACAAGTTGAATTTGTCTGCGCAGTATTTCATCTGCTATTAGATGGAATCTTGGAGCCAAATCAGCAAAAACAGCACATTCCTTGATAGGGTATGGAAAATCCACACGATACTGTGCAAATCGACCAATTTGAATAAGTTAAAGAAACTACAAATACGGTAGAGACACAGAAAGGTTTGAGTAGTCCATTATATATACAAAAAGCTATTTGTATGCATAAGTTCAATGTGACTACCATTTATGAGAGAGACAGATATCACCAGAAAAACATGCATGTATCTACCATTATGTGCTAGGTACAAATTCCAGTTTGAAGGGGAAGAAATAAATTACAAATGAAACAGCATAACAAAAACTAACGAGAACAAACTAAGCCTTTGTTCCAATAAAACTAACCATAGAGAAATTTCAGTTTCCAAAAGATACAACAACCTAGCCCAAGGTTGACAACTTGAAGATCTAAACAAATTCTGCAACACATGCTTTTTCCAAGGGAACTATTATCTTCGTAAAGAACCCAACCAAAATTTCAGAAACACGTGGAAATCGGCTGAAACCGTATCACCAGCCTGTTAGAATATTAAGTTCCAGGCATTATTAGTAAGACATCCCAACTTCCATTCTTTTGAAAACTCCTTATGATTTCCTTAATAAGTTTGCTTAACCAGGCATCACCACAATTTAAGGCTCCATTGGACAACGAAAGCTTGCTTTCTTTAACTACAACTTCTCTCAGGTTCATGGTACTTCCTATTACATTTTATTTTTTATTTCATTTTACCTTCACCTATAATCCATTAGAAACTAAATAAAGAGCTCAAGATGTGATAAGCTACCCAGAGACTTCTGTTTTCAGTGGCATTGCTATGGTAAACTCTAATTTCAGATCTACAGCAAAAGAAAATGAACATATTACACAGCAGTCCACCATTGAAAAGGGAATAGGAATAAACTCAGGAGTTCCTATCAGGAGAGTTCACGAAGAAATGAGGGAAGGTGTAACACACCTCAAATGCAAGACCAAGGATCTCCTGAGACAGATACAGACAATCATTGTGCATGAGAACAGCTGCCTGGTTAATGGCATCAAGCTGCTTTTCTAGCTTTACAAACCAAAATATAATATTATTTCCATAGCTGAGTTATTTATAAAAGCCAAATACAACCAATCTCAAAAATGCAAGATAAACATTGAGCTGGCAAGGTTGGAAGGATCCAGAGAATCGTTCCACGAGTGAAGGAAAAAAAAAAAAAAAAAAAACCTAGTTGATAGACTGCATGGTTACTCAATAGTTCTCTCTTCACTAACCTTGACAGGTAGAACAGATTCATAAAGAAGTAGAGCATCTCTAGCAGCATGATAGAATTCCAATCCAACTCTTTCTGACGAAAAGCAAACATCCTGTATAGATCCATCTATTAAAATATTTAACCATGAAACTATCTGAAAAGAACAGCTAAATTTTTTTGAAGTGCAGTAAGCGGGAGGGTTTAAAAGGGAGTCGTTCCAGCAATACAGAGAGACCGATTCAACACATCATTCCAGGCATAACAGAAAGGTGGATGTATATTTGAATTGTGTGAGAAGAATACATACATACAGACCCAAAAGGTACCTCCAAGGAGAAATAGACAAATAACTCTAATCATAACAGAGGAAAATAAAATAAAATAGAAAGAACATTTGCCATGCCAGAACAAGGCCTATTTACTTGGATTTTCCATTTTTGTTTTTACTGATTAAATTTTACGGCACCAAGACATGTATAAATTTTACGGCGTCAATTGTATAATTTATATTCACATAATTGCAACATAAAAAGCAACTTAAGCACAATTGTCACAAGGGAGTCATCCATTTACTTGAAATGAGCACTTCTCTCCAAAAACTACTTTGCACTTGGAAATAATAGCATGAAATGTTTCATCTACTGAGCCAGAGTATGCTTAATCAGTTATTCCGCAGCAGTATACAGTAGCACGCAGGCTCAATTTAAGGGCCCCAATTTATGAATATATCTCTTCAATTAAGGTCCCTACAGTACGCCGCAAAGTAAACTACATCAATGCTTGGGATAGCCTACTCCGTTCAAGCAAACTTTGATCAGAAAATGACAGCCAAAAGGATAGAGCAATAAAAAAATTGTCTTTAGTTTACGAAGGAAGTCGTCTTCAATGATCCTTTCAAAGTTTTCTACTTCTACACTTCAACAAGGATCACATTTAGCGAACAGGACCTGCTAATTAATGCTCTCTAGCTCAGTACTTTCACCTATCACTGTCTCTATTCACACCATGCTATCAGTTGCCTTATGCAATAAACAAAAGGGAATTTCCCCGTAAGCTACATTTAAGATATAAATATACTCTAAAACACCATTTTGGTAGCACATCATATACATCTTCATAACAAAAAATTCTAAGACACAAAAGTTCAACCTAGATCACTTAAATCCATATAAGTTGATAAACTTATCATTAAAGTTTTCAAAAAAAGAAATGATCTCCCTAATCCCCTTGCATTTAAAGAAATAAATTCTAAGGCACAAAGTAATTCTCTAATTTGGAAATACCAAAGAAACACTTCACTGTCTGGTCAAGATGAGAGTTTTTGGATGGGCAAGACAAGGTTAATGTTCGGAACTTATCCAGGGGCTGCTAATTGCGAGTAATGTAATACAAGTGCATAACGACATATGCTACATAAAAAATTGCTTAAACAGTCCATCATCTTACCAAGGATGGAAGAATCCATTGGGACAATTTTGATGAACTGTCCAACAGATATCCGGCACAAAAAAATAAAGCATAAACAGAAAGAGATTGGCTCACTGAATCATTAATTTATTGGTATACTCACCTTAAGTACTTTGTGCACTAACTCCATCAATTTCAAAGCCGCTTTAGACACAGTACACTTCTCAGATGTAAAAAGCAAGTTGATCAAATTACTTGAAAATTTTTCAGCAGTTTCTTTACCCTTCAATCCACTACTTGTCTTTCTGTAATCCTAAAATTGGAGGAATTGTCTCAGTGCCATGCATGTAGAAGGTTCTCGATAAAAAAATATCATATATGATAGACTCACTTGAGGAAGGGCGAAGCAAGATTGTAGAAGCACATATCTAGCCTTGGCTAAAATCTCAACCCTTTTCCTAGACGCAAAGTGAACCTCCACATTGTCAGTGAACTCACTTAATCTTTTATCCTTTCTATCAGAGGAAGGAATGAACATCAGTTCCTCTAAAACTGCCTCAAAATCTGCCGAAAGTTTTACGATGTTCTGAAAATCAGCAAATTTGGAAGCATCATCTGGCACAACCTGAAACGAGAAAATCACTTAAGGAATTAGAATCTCTACACAAAAGTACCGGACGACAACTCTTGCCCCATGACATTTTCACAATACATTCATAACAAACAGCAACCTCATATCAATGAATACGTCTCTAACAGCAAGCATAATCTAACCTTTATGTAAGCAAAATTAACATAGATACTTTGCATGCTACATGTAGCATATGTTACTGTTTACTAAAACATGTTTCATCAATTAATCCCTTCACCAAATGACTAAAGTTTTCAGAGAAAAAAAATTATAAAACCCACAAACTATTTCTTACTTAAAGAAAATGAACACATACAACAACAACTAAGCCTTTGTCTCACTACGTGGGATCAGCTAAAAGAAAATGAACAAATGTCCCTTCAAAATTTCAACCCTCGTAAATGCATAGAAGTCTTTTCAGACTACTAAAAGCTAATAGTGAACATACCAGAGCTCTTCCCATTAGAACTTCAAGTTCCAAAATGTTTTGAGCTTTAAGGCACATTGGACAAATACATCTAAGAATAAAGCTAGACTTAATAATACCAAAGGAAAATAGTTCATCCAAATGACACAGCAACAATATCAGTCAAAGTCAAAGATCAACTAGATTGAAAGAAACCTTGGAAAGGAAGCTGGAAATGATCAACTCTGACATCCTTGGCCACGTCAATCTTCCAAAACAACGCATCCAATGTTCATTTTGACAGCATATAGATTTGTTAATGAACTCGACAATTAGGACAAGAGCTGAAAAGATTGTTTGACTATCCAAATTGTCTGTCTGCAAAATCAAATGTCAAGATTTATGTACATTTAATCGAAAAAATCATTAGCAATTGTTCACATGCAAAATCTGTTATACCAAGAAAAGTTGAAAAAGGAACTGATATGAGAATATAACAGTACAAATAGGAGAATAGAAACCATTACCGTGTTATGAGTAGACGAGACTACATTAAGAACTGCCTCAACAGTTTGCACCTCATCCTTACTAGTTTCATCCACCACAGCTATAGATGCCCTACAACCAATTGCCGGACTAACAACATGTTTAATCATCAAGTCAGCAACTCTGGCCAGTCCATAATTCAGAACACCAACTGCCTAGTAAAACAACAAACACTGCAAAGATTAAATCACAAGAACAATCCAATAAAGTGAAATATTATCTTTCATGATCAGTATAGTATAATTCAGTAGTTCATGTTTTCTTGGGAATACTAATGCATATGGTCTCAATTTTCCACATTTGAAACTCATATAACTTATTTCATTATGCAAATAAATGGCATTTTGTTCATTCAAAATCCAAATGCCACAATCAATTCCAGTGAAATAGGTCTAACATACATCCATTGCTTTTAAAACTGTACAAAGCTCAATCTTATCAGCTCCATTCATGGTCAACCAATGCTTCACTCGGATGGAATTGCTCTCTGGCTCAAATCGTACAGCCCGCTCCATCAACATCACTAGTGTATCTTGCATCTAAACATCAAATGCAACATATATCAACATTTAATGACATCTCTAAAAGGTTAAAAACTGTAAACCTGCATAATGAACAACCAAGACCTTAACTAAGAAAAAATTTTCATCTTTGTGAACTGTACAATTCATGGCAGCAGCAGTGAATGCTTGCTAATGGAACAGTGAAAATCAAATATTTTGAAGCATAACATATCAAACTACCATGTATTATTTCCCTAACTATATTGAAAAACCCCATAAAATTAAAATTAAAATCTTTACCTCCTCAAAACAATTGGTCCATTCTTTCCTTAATATGCTATACAATATCAGCCCACTTTCTTCCTTATCATCATCAACTCTCAAAGCAATCTTCAGATCTCTCAATGCCTCAGCAGCTTCTTCGACTCTCCCATTCCGAATGTCGTTCTTCACAAGCTTCAATTTCTCAAATACTTCCAAAATCAACCCTAATAACTCAAACAATTCTCTCTTCTCCCTCAATTCTTTTCTTTTTCCAACAATCTCTTCAATAGTGAACTTAATTTTGGCATCAACAGGGTGATCTGAGAGCAGACTAAGTAGACTAACAAATTCATTTGAAAGCTGTTCAGTACTTGTAGCTACATCAAAACATCGGGAGAAGAGAGAAGAGAAGTCAGATAGGTGAGACTGAACGTAGTCTTGCACTTTTGATTTAACGCGAACGGAGTGGACTTGAAGGCGGTCAATTAGGAGGTGGAGATCAGGTGCAGATAGCGGGGTTGAGGGATCATCTAGGCTTGTTGACGAGAGGAGATCTCGGATATCAATGGAACTATACAATACATCCATTATAGGATTAGGGTCTGAGAATAACAGGGCTCTGAACCTTTTTTCTTTTTTATCAGTTTGATACAGGGATTTTATCCCACATCGGGTGCCAATGGCACTTGTGTGTAGTACTTAATGTGCTGGTTCGTCCTTTGTAATAGCTAGCTTTTAGGCAGTGCCAGTCCTTAAGGTTTGGAGGCCCCAGGGTAAAAAAAATAAAAAGGCCCTAAAAACCAGGTAAATGAGAGAAAAGCAATTGGAAAAACTTTTTAAAAAAATCATAATCAGACAATTTTAGATTGTATGAATCTATCATGGAAAATTATGCCCAATTGTTATAGAATCAATCTAATTCCCTGCTAATTCTCTTATGGAAATTCCCGTAAATTTCCCATTTTGTTACAGAACTACCAAATAAAGGAAAACTATGCCCAATGGAATGGAATAAATCAAAATCATGCAATTCATACCCAAAGGAAAAAGGGAAAGAAATCAAAGAATCTATCTCTATCTCATGTAGTGCAGTAGTGCAGTATTGGATTGGTGCAATAAAATAATCTCCTTTAAAAAAAAAAATTAAAAATCAAACATACCTTTGACTTTGAGATGGAATGGATTTGTGCTGCAAGGACCAATCTTGTTTGGCCCGGCCCGGACGCCGACCCGGCGAAGGCAAGGGTCGCACGACCCAGGTCAACCCGGATGACGTTTCTCACCCTGTTTCTAGCCTAGAACATTCACACACTGTTTCTCATCAAGAAGAAATGCAGAAACAATACAAAAAATTCTCACCCATCTTTTAGAAAAACATGTACCATAATCAAGGAAAGCACCTAAAGCTAAAATGTATCACAATCTTTGCCTCAAATTAGCTAAAGTAATTCACATTATGCAAGCAAACAAATTGATTTGCAAGTTTAAAACTTAGCAAAGATACAGATTGCAGAGAGGGCCAAATTCATGAATTTGCCCCCCATTTTCACCTTAAAAACTCAAAATCCCTTCTCCAAATCTTCTTCAATGTGCAGTGCACCAATCATGTTGCTATTAAATAGCTTCAACACTGTTGTAGATGAGAGAATAAGCTGATCGATTGGAACTTTAAGGCTTTCAATATTTTTCCCTCGCAGATCTAACCATCAAATTGCTGCAAAAGCTGTTTATACAGTCAATGGTGGATTAATCAAATTGCAATAGACGGAACTATGGGATTCAGAATGAAACAAATCAATAATCAACTACGCATTTCTAATTTAGGGGCTGTATTCATTACTGTTAATATTGCTCTGTAAAACGCTTAAACACAAACCAAATGAAAATTTTACTTACGATCTTCTCTACTCTCTCAATTTTCAATCTTGTAAACAAAAATCCTTACTCCTAAATCAAAGATACTTTTATTCATCAATTATATCCTTTATTTATTCATATGTTTCCAAAGCTATCGTCTACTAAGTATAGAATCATCACGACAGTTCAGTTTCAACTACAAGTCCAACCAAATTATCACAGAATTCATGAATCAAATTCTCATGGGAATGGACAATTTATCACATATTCAACTCATAGCTTGATTTTGAAACAGTAGGGCCCTGCTTCCACATAGATTGAACCCACAAACAGTCACTAAAATTTCAGTTAATCAATCGATTTCAGCCCCCTCTAGTAACATAAAAACACTATTTATGAATCAGAATTTTAAACCTAATTTCGTACTCAAAATCCAATCTTTAACGCTTGGTCTAATTCTTAAGTTTCAGGCCATGAACGAGGGAACCTACCTCTTGTACGATTAAAAACTTCCAAAAAATCATTTAACATCACAAAGCTCCATTTTAACAAAGTTCCAATGAAACCATGTTCCAGGTAGTTCGAAATCTTTCAGGAAAGTTTTAGACATTCCACTTAAGACCAAATACACAAAAATCCAAAATCCATAGTTCAAACACACAAATACATGTTCATAGCTTTTCCAAACAACTCACAAAACTTTACACCAACAACTAAGCCTTTGTTCCACTGCATGGGGTTAGTTATATAGATCATATATCGACATCATGTACGGTTGAGATACATTGATTCCGTTATATTTAAATATAACATGTCATGTTTTAAAGTTGTTTTCTAATTTTTTTTAGGCCTTCCTCTACACTTATTTAGTTAATGTTTCTCTGTTTTCCACCCATTTTAATTCCCTAAAACAGTAAACCTCATTTCCAGTAAATTTTGGGCATAAAACATCATGCAAGTCTCTTTAGGGAGCTGCAACTTCATGAAAGCTTAGTTTTTTGAATTTTGAGTAACACTATTTACCCATTGGTTCCTTCTTTAAGTTTCTCTAATAGAAACATCTTAAGCTTTCCACTATGTGAAACTCCCGTGAAGTGTTTGTAACAAGTTTTGGAGAGTAGTAAAGATAGAAACATACATAGTAGTTATTTCAAACTCGTCTTCTTCCTAAACTACCAAAAAGAAGGAAATGGAGCTTCTAACAAAAGATCTTCCTATAGAGAAACATAAAATGGAAAAACTTACATATGCTATTACATCATAAGGTTCATTTTTATGCAAGATACAAAATTAGGAGTTATCTTGTCATGAAAAACAAAGCACAATAGTTGACTGCTGCAGAATTTATCCATAAGGCTTACTTAACTTCTGAAACAAAATCATATCCTAAGAATTAATAGTATTCGACTAAAATTTGGAACAAAGATACAATAGTAGTCCAGGAATCAACTTTAAAATTTCATAATTTTATGATGAGCCAATAATTTTAAAGAAAATTTGTGACATAGTGCTGTCCAGATCTCAGATTTACGGTGGCAGCTCACTTCAATCAAAACTTTTATCAAGAAACACAAATCTAAAAATTGTGAAAGTTTGATGGGTTACAATATAGTATACTGTCATTTTTCCATGAATTTTAGACGTTTCCAAGTAATACTTTTGTGAGCTTTAAGTGCAGGACATGAGTGTACTAAAAATTGTGAAAGTTTGATAGGTTACAATATAGTATACTGTCATTTTTCCATGAATTTTAGACGTTTTCAAGTAATACTTTTGTGAGCTTTAAGTGCAGGACATGAGTGTACTGTTGTTCTATTTTTCCAAATCAGAGCTTTTAACTTCAATTTCTTATTTTAAAACATCTCAGGACTGATTAAATTTAGTTCTTCACAACAAAACATATTTCTCACATCACTAAACACAACATCAGTCCCACTTATTATAAAACAATATTCCACACTGTGAGTTAAGTTCCCATAAACATATATGTTCTTGAAATTTCAGCTCCAAAACCCACCTATGCAAACAGAATTTCAGCAACCCAAATTACCATATGTAACCAATCTATAGCAGTAAATAACCAACTCCAAATATCACAAGATATCCTTAATTCTCCGTAACTAATCAATGACTTTCATAAATTTAAGCTCCCATGGTTCCAATCAATCAAAAATGGCTTCAGCAATATGTTTGGCAACAGAAGCAGAAAGCTTTAACAATCGACGCTGAACGTAATCCAAAGTATTACCTACCCGTCTCAAGGCTTTTAACAACATAAATGTCCAAAGTTTTTAGACAATTTCAGAGACTAGCATAGATTTCTTACTTTTGTGTATTCTTATGTTACCAAAGCTATCGTCTACTAAGTTTAGAATCACCATGAAGGTTCAGTTTCCGCTGCAAGTCCATTAACCAGATTACCGCAGAATTCATGAATAAAGTTCTCATGGGAATGGACAATTGATCACATATTCAACTCATAGCTTGATTTCAAAAACAGTAGTGCCCTGCTTCCCCACAAACAGTCACTAAAATTTCAATTATCAATCGATTTCAGCCCTCTCTATTAACATAAAAACACTATTTATGAATCAGAATTTTAAACATAATTGGGTACTCAAAATACAATCTTTAAGGCTCTTAGTATTTTAGATTCAATATTTCCTACACGCATGGTCTAATTCTTAAGTTTCTGGCCATGGACAAGGAACCTACCTCTTGATCGATTAGACAGCTCCTAGAACTCCTTTTCTTTACGGTCAAAAACCCAAATCCTCAAAATTTCAGCCCCCTTCTCAATTTGACTTCCTCTCCAATTGGTCCTCCTTGCTCCTTCTTCGATTCTTAAGCCTTCCCACCTCGGTTGTTTCCGCAGTTTTTTGTGTTGTAGTGGAGCTGAAAGAGGGAAGATGATGTTTGTGGGATTTAAATATGAAGAATGAAATGGTGGTGCTTTCGGACATGAGAACACCGAGAGGGAGAGAAGGTGAAGTGCTGGAGGGTTGAATTTGTGGGGGTGTTGACAATGGGTATGCTGTTTAGGATTCAGGCAAATGGGAGAGATAAACCAATTGAAGAATGGATTTCGGTGGGTTTCTTGTTACTACACTGCCATGGAAGAGAGGGAGGTGAGAACTGATTTTGGGGGAAAAGAGTGAAAGAGATGTAAATTTATAAGGCTTAAATATTATAAATATCCCTATGTTTTTATAAGATTATGCTTTTGCCCCCTGAATTATTATAATACATTGTTTGCCCCCTTGATTATGAGTCAAATCACTAAAAGCAAGTTAATGACATTTGTGCCCTTTATTTTTTTTGTGATTCTTTCAGTTTCTTTATAGAGTATGGAAACAAGTTGACATAATTGTCCTTAAGTTAAAAAAACTATTATAGGTGTTCAGAATCATCCAGTGGACCAAACCGCGAATCTAATCAGAATTTTGGATCAGTTTGGATCGGATTGACAGACATGGCCATTTCAAATTTTTTTTCTTCATAAAGGAGGGCAAAAGTTGGATCGATTTTGGTTTTTTTTTTTTTGGGATCGGTTTTCGAATTTTAAAAAAAATAAAAATTGAAGCCTCTCTAAATAGCTTTCTACATAATCCGATCCAAATTCGGATCGGGTCCACAATTTGGTCTGAATCGCGACTGAACATCCCTAATAGTTTGGGAAATGTATCTTACTTTTTTTAACTTGAGGGCAATTTGATCAACTAATTTGTTTTAGTAATCTAGAAATGAAATGAAGGAATCACAAAAAATAAAAAGGCACAAATGTCATTAACTTACTTTTAGTGATTTGACTCATAGTCAAAGGGGACAAAGAATGTATTATGATAATTGAGGGGGTAAAAGCCACAATTTTATTAAAAATATTGAGGTATATACTCCCTCCGTCCCACTCAAAGAGTCCATTTTGAAATGTGTACAACACCTAAATAAGTAATTTACCACAACATTTTTTACTTATATCCTTACTTTAGAAGTAAGGGTTAATTGTGAACCTCAACACATTGTTATATTAGTAAGGGTATGTAATGTAAATAAATTTAAAGTGGACTCTTTAAATGGGACAAAAAAAAATTTTGAAAGTCGATTCTTTGAATGGGACGGAAGGAGTAATATTTAAGCCAATTTATTATGATAAAAGAGAAATATATATTCAATGAAAATTATAGAAATAAAGAAAGAATTAGTTTAAACTCTTTGTCTCCAATGATAATTAATTTTATTCTACTATTGACCTAAAAACAATCCCTTAGGGCCTGTTTGATTCTCGGGTGTTGTAATTATTTAAAAATAATTATAAAAATAAACCAATAAATATATTTTTAATTAATAAAGGCTGAGTACACCATATAAAATCATTGTACTCCAATACTGACAATGATGTTCCCAACTTAAAAACTATTGTACCCAACCCAAAATCCTTAGTTTTAAATTTACAATTTTCTATAGAAGCTTATATAGTAAAGTTTATTTTACCATCCCCTCGGGTTACTTATCGAGAGAAAATATTGCTCTGTCAATAACGGTTGTCCGTCGTCTCCGTTTTATTATCCTCGAGATCTTCTCTTTTTTTGCAAAATTCTATTATGAAATCTCTCTAATAATGCAATGACTTGTTCATATGTCACATGTCATTGTTAAATGCTGCGACATGTCTTGTTAATCGGCTATAATCAAAATTTATGTTACGGCACTTATTGGAATTTTTTTCAATATGTTTATGGATATTTAAAATAAATAAATAAAAACAACTTTAATATAGTGCCATAGCTTCAAGGTATTGCATAGATATGACTTTTTTTTTTTTTTTATTTATTATATCATTTTCATGGCTATAGCAATAGCTTAGATTAAGAATATTTATATCAATATCATAGCTTAAGTAACGATATAAAATACAGAAAATATTTTAGTTTTGAAAGTGTTTTTTTTTTTTGCGTGTGATTTTACTTTTCAAATTAAATAGATATCAATTAAGTAACCGGTTACCATTTAGGATATCAAGTAACCGGTTACCAATTATATTGGCGATTATTCCCTATATCTATGATCATAAAACTTAAGTTACACCTTATTTACTTTCAACCATTGTTTATTAATCAAAATGTTCAAATCAAATCGATTTAACAGCAAGTCAATTTTAGTGACTTGACTCTAACATTTTTCATAAAAGGATATATACATGAAAAGGTTAAATGGGGAACCACTGTTGATCGTCATTTATATCGGAACTACGCTGGTTAATAGTAAAAAAAATGCCTTAACTATCGCCATCTATTCATACTGTTCTTTTTCCGATCGTCTATTCTGATTGCTATTTTGTTCTACTTAAATAATTTCTTCAAACCTACAAATTTAATTAGTTGACTGCAAAATGTAAAACCTCTGACTAATCCTGAAATGTAAAACAATATACTCCTTCGGTTCTATTAGAACAGTCCACTTTGTTGTACTAAAACAGTACACCAAGGTGAACTCTTCTAATGGAATAGAGGGAGTATTATTTTCTTCTGTAGCTAGGCTTTTTTTTCCCACCTGTTCGTTATATATTGGTTTTGAAAATATGTTTTTATAAAAAAAAGATTTAATAATAAAAAATTAAAAATGTAAATATGTTTAGTTGAATAGTAAAAAATTATATTAGAAATGATGAAAAAATATTATAATAGATTAAATTTATCATAGAAATAAAAAAATAAAAGCAAAATGGGAATAAAAACAGTAAAAACGAACGATGTCTTAATTTATTGATTTATTTTTAGGTGTCTCCCCACTTTTTTCTGCTTTTCTTAACAGATATTAAAATTTTGCAATAGTGACTTGACTTCTAATTTTACTTTAAAACTTAAATTTACATTGTCATAAGGAGATATCCCTATTATATAATATTGTTAGTCAACAGGGTGCTGATTAGCCTATAAATAAAGATAATAGGTGAACTTTGTAATCACAGAGAATTATAAAGATAGATACAAATAGAGGTTCTGGGGTCAGGTATAGGAAGTCATGTCTTGGCGTTGAGAAAAGCTTGTACGCTTTGAGAATCTCTGCTCCACATTGTAAAGCTTTCGGCTTGGTTTCGTTGTGTTATTCGTTATTACAAAGTAGTTTTATTCCGTTGTGCGTTAATCTCTTTAATAATATTTTGGATATTATTGTTTTTATATCCAAAAAATGGTATCATAGCCAAAATAGAAGAGGATTCCGGAAAAGTTTGTCGATCGTGCTTTAAAAACAGCGTTCAACGTCATCAGAAAATACAAAGATATCGGAATGGGCTAGTTTTTGGCATCAGAGCAAAAACCTTGCGGCCTGGGTAAGCAATAATTTGATTGCTTCAAGTTTGTTCATTCGACGGGGTCTATTTATTTGATCCAAGTCTTGATTAGTTTGGTTTGAATTGGGCAAGGATTTGTTTTTTGATCTGCGTGCAATCAAAATATTAATTGATTATGGATTTGATTGTCGTGGCTTTAAATTAGTTCCATGATTGAGTTCAAGTTTTGTTTCCACTTTGCGTCTCTTGAACCAATTTCAGTGGAGCGTCGGCGATAGTTCGATTGTGCTTGCAACTGTGGTGTTAATTATGTATTTAAATGCTTATTTTAATTATGTTCCAAAGTTAGTTGGGAGACAAAATTACCCTATTTAGATAACGCTAATGGATAGTCATCTCGGAGTATTTGGTTTGCGACAAATTTATTCAAAAGGAGACCAAAAGTGATGCCAAAAGTGATGCAGACGATTGAAGCAAAGGAGAATGTACGTTTGATATTATCTCTAATTAGTCAATTTGTTTATAGTTCAATCTTTGGTCTTAAAATTGAAAAAGACATTTAGAGACAGCAAGATGAGAAAATGTGAGACAATTAAGGATTATATTAATAGATTTGAGAAAATCCAAGATGAGATGAGATCAAACAAGTATTTTCTCGACGAAGAAACTTTTGTGAATCATATTCTCAATACATTGCCTAAAAAGTTTGATTACTTTGTCGCATTAATAATTGAGACAAGGATATTTCAAAGTTGTGTCATGAAGAATTGTTAAGTATATTGATCCTTGATGAAATAAGGATTAATAGCAAGCAATTAGTGATCAACGAGTTACAAGAGCATGCATTCGAAGAAATTGCTTCAAGAATCATGAATGAAGAAAGTGAAAGAGCAATGAACAAGATTGTGTCAATAATGAAGATGAAGGTCAGAAGAATGTGGACAAAGGCACTGAAGGTATTAATTTGGTCAAAGAAGAAGAGATCGTTTGTCTCGCTGAACAAGAGCGAAATATTGAAATTGATGACCACGTAGATGAAAGTGATCATGAGATTTTTGAAAGCTCGGTTGAATTGGAGCATATCAACTACAGTGAAGTCGACTCCTTATTTGGTGGAGTGTCCGATCAAGTTAAAAATGTGACAGTGGAGCCTTGGGTTTGCAAGGACATTGTTAGGTTTGACGGCATTGATAAGATTAGTAATGTCGATGGAAAACTCTGTTCTAAAGATGAATGGGTGAATTCTTTGATCAAGTTGGGAAATTTGACAAGATGTGCTCAAAATACAAATTTATATTCAAATCAAATTTGAAGGAAATATCTCAAAATTGCGAGGTTGTTATTGAAATTTGCAAGAATGATTACAAGGTTGACAAGAAGACTTGTTTTGATGAAGAATGGGTGGACATGACTAAGTTCTTTGATAAGGATGAGTTTCCACAGAAGATCTATGGAACATACAAAGGTGTCTGTACAAAGAGTTTGGAAGTAGAGCTGAAGAACTACTACAAGGTGGGGGCAAAGGTTCAAATAAGCCCCTAATGTTTCAGCCAAGGTCCAGATAAGTCCCTAAAGTTACTTTTGGAACAAAAAAACCCCTGGCGTTACAAAAGAGGGCCAAGTTATCCCCTCCTCCATTAACCCTTTGCCACATCACCTTATTTTTTCCGACCTAGCCTCTTTCTACCTCCACGTAGGCAGACATGTATAGTTTTTTTTTTTTCTTGTGCACAAAAATATAAAAGATGACGGATAATATACAGTAAAAATTGGAAACAAAAGCTGAAATTGTTTGGATAGAGCTCCATTGACTAGTCATATTGATCATGCAGAGCAAATTAAGTGTTTAAGAAGCATATTCACCTTGGAAAACAATTAAACATGCCATATTTGATTCACTATGTCGAAGCTTTCAAAGATCTAATTGAAATTTTGAGTCTTTGGGGCCTTTTCCATCTGGGTTTTTGCTTCATTTTTACATGGGTTCAAATGATTTGGCTCCCCAACTTACTGATATTGATGCTTATTTTTCGATTTGGAATAGGCATCTTATGCTTGTGGAAGAGATTAAGGTGTAGAAGATTTTGCAACCGATTCCCAGGGATCGACCCAGCTCCAATTCATTGAGTTGAAATTTTCGAAAATCTGATTGAAATTCTGAGATCTTTGGGCCTTTTCCATCTGGGTTTTGGATTCATTCTTACTTGGGTTCTGATGATTTGGTTCCCCAAATTGCTGATCTGGGTGCTTATTTTTTGATTTCTGGGCATCTTATGCTTGTGGAAGAGACCAAGACGAAGAACAATACATGTCTGCCTACGTGGAGGTAGAAAGAGGCCAGGTTAGAAAAAATAAGGTGATGTGGCAAAGGGTTGACGGAGGAGGGACTAATTTGCCCCTCTTTTGTAACGTCAGGGACTTTTTTTGTTCCAAAAGTAACGTTAGGGATTTATCTGGTCCTTGGGCAAAACATTGGGGGGTTTATTTGAACCTTTGCCCTACAATGTGGTATTGCATGTTGTCTACACTGCAATGGAAATTTCAATAGAGATTGAAGCGCATGACGGCAATGGACCTACCTTAATCCAGGTTTTGTTTAAGGGAGATTATGTTGGAAATAAATCATTTAAACCAAACTTGTATTAATTAGGTAATTATAATTGTAGTAGGATTTATTATTTGTCGATCTGTTTCCTATTTGGTTTAGTGTTTGTTTTGGTAAACCTAGTTGTTTTAGAAAATAGTTATGAATCAGATTAATGGTAGGATTCAGGAATAGTTTAGCCTATAAATGGAGGTAATTAATATGTGACCATTGTAATCACAGAGAGTTACATAGATAGATACAAAGAGAGATTCCGAGGTCTGGTATAGGAAGTCCTGCCTTGACGTTGAGGCGTTGAGAAAAGCTTGTAGGCTTTGAGATTCTCCGCTCCGCATTGTAAAGCCTTTTGGCTTGGTTTCGCTGTGTTATTCGTTATTACAAAGTAGTTTTATTCCGCTGTGTGTTAATCTCTTTAATAGTAGTTTGGATATATATTGTTTTTTATCCTACATTTGGTAATTTTGCATTCTAGTTCTACAGGGTCTCTTATTTATAAATATAGTTTAAATGGTCCTTAACTTTGTAACTTAGTTTGAATTGATCTTTCACTTAAAAATTAGACTAAATTTAATAACCAAACTGTGAGCATGAGATACCATCAACGTGGAACTAAATTTGATGAGTAACCACTAACCATCAAATTTAGGAATCATTGGAACCTTACTATATAATTTTTTTTGTCCTAAGACAATTTCAAACACAACTATTTTATTAGGACAAAAGAAGTATATGTTAAGAAATTAAGATGAGATCTCTATGAGTATACATTAAAGGGGAAAACTTCTTGTGTCCAACCATCAGAGGGGTTGATGCACTATGTTTCACATCTCGATAAGAGTGTTTCCTTAATACCTGTTGTTAACAGAATCACGATAGTTCAAAAATTACATTTGATACACATATTTTCATAAATATTTTTTGTTTTAACGTAATCGCAATACGTTAGTAGCTAAACTCTATACATAAAAATGATAAAGTTGATACTATAACCGTGATATATGAGCTGTTAAACTTGATCCACGATAGTTCAACAACTAAACTCAATATTTGGTTTTTTAACATATCTGCCATGGCATTAACAACTAAATTTGATATTTCAACAGTTAAAATTCGATACGAGTCCACAATTAAATTATCAGACGCGTAAAATATAAATTTTTGTCATAAATTAATGTTACAAGAATTCTTTGCGAAGAAGCGGATATTGTGTTCTTTAACATATACTCCCATTAGAAGAATTCACTTTGTAATATTGTTTTTTATATTACAAAGTGGACTCTAATGGAATAGAGGGAGTATATGAATAACGAATAGCTTTCACAAACCAACTAACCATAAAATTTATATTGAATTTTCCTGTTTCCACTAGGAGTTAATTAGAAGCTTCAAACTTCAGAAACGGGTTCAAAATGGAAAGCTTCAGATTAACACCTAACATTCTTGAACAACCTACATTGAAGTTTCCAAGATTGACTTATTAATTAGAAAACTTAAAAGTTTGAAGAGTTTCTTCAAAACTCCAAATTATCTGATATATAGATTGTCACGTAACATCTTTTTTTTTTTTTTTTTTTCTGTCAATCGCTTGGACGATTTCCAACCCCAACAGTTAAAAAAAGAATTCTTAAGAAAAAAAAACCATTTAATTTCATCTGCTGCTGTGTAGTGAGCGTCCTTTAATTAATTCCAATGTGAAACGCTGCCTTTTTTTCTTTGTTATTAAAACGCTGCCTAATTAAGATCATTTCATTTGATTTCTTATGTTCTTCAAGAATCTTTGATTCCATCGCTAAAATAAAACAAACTCTCTTCGATCTCTTGAATATTAGAAATTGACAAATCAATCTAAAGAAGAAAAAGATATAAGTTTACAAACTATATATCACTTACACTACTTGTTGGAGATTTTCCAATAATTAAGCTGAAAGAAGAAAGAAAAAGAAATGAACTGAAGGCTATCCGAAATACTGTCTGATTCGGACAGCAGATCGGACGTGTTCCCGTAAACGTTTGGAATTGGAAAGTTCAACTTCTAGGACTGATGTATGTACGAAATACTGTCCAATTCGGACAGCATTTCGGACATGTTCTAGTACAAGTTTTCCTTCTTCTGAAAAGTTACATATCTTCATTAAAATGGTGATTTTGAAGTCAATTCTTATCCAAATTTAGTTCCGTTTCTTCCTACCTCTTCGTAAGAGTTGTGGCAATTGAATGG
This sequence comes from Leptodermis oblonga, assembly GCA_016801395.1. Lineage (NCBI taxonomy): Eukaryota > Viridiplantae > Streptophyta > Magnoliopsida > Gentianales > Rubiaceae > Leptodermis > Leptodermis oblonga. The sequence goes on along the minus strand of CM028758.1, from coordinate 16,546,450 downwards.
CACCCTTTGGAGGTCTATAAATAGACTCCTTGGGACGTGATTTAGGAAGATGAAATCATTTTCAATTGTACAAGATATTCTTGCACTTTTCACTCTTGTTTCTGTTCTGTTTAAGTCAGTGCAGGCTTACAACAGATATCTTCATCTTATCATACAAGGATATTAGTTCCGGAACTCTTTGCACACTAAAGGAAACTAATAAAGCCTAAAGGAAAGTGGTTAGCACGATTTGAAGAAGCAATTTCCTTTGTTACCATTTGTAATAGATTAGTGTTTAAGAGAAAGTTTTCAGAATATTATTGCGTGATCTCAGATTGTATATGAATCATAAATTTATAGTATCTACAGAACACATAAGCACCAATTAAATCTGTACAGCTATCACTCTTCACATGTCTGCACATGCATGCTCTAACTAACTAATCCAGCTAAGCTAACTATACATCACACTTAACTGCTATGCTAACTATACATTAAGCTTAATTGAAAACAAACTAGTTGTACTCTAACTGCGGTTGATCTCAGCATCAAGTTGGATCAGCTACTTGGTTACCAGAGCTTGAGCTCTGATTGTCTGCTCTGTTGGTGCTGGATACTGTCTAGTTCTTCAGCCCCCCTCAAGCTGGACTTGATGAACAACTTTCAAGTTCAGCTTGGAGATAAGGATATGAAACTGAGCAAATGGAAGAGATTTGGTGAAGACATCAGCGAGTTGAAGATAAGAGGAAACATGTTGAGGTAGGATCATTCCATTTTTATATTGATTTCGGACAACATGACAATCAATATCAAGGTGTTTGGTCCTTTCATGGAAGATAGGATTAGCAGTGATATGAAGGGCTGCTTTGTTATCACAGAAGAAATCAACAGGCAGTTGATAAGGCACATGAAGATCATGAAGAAGATAAAGGAACCACTGAATTTCACAAGTCATGGTAGCCATAATTCTGTATTCAGCTTCAGCTGTTGATCTAGAAACTGTGGCTTGTTTCTTGGTCTTCCAAGAAATGAGAGCGGAACCAAGAAAGATGCAGTATCCGGATAAAGACTGTCTGGTCTGAGGGCATGCAGCTTAGTCAGCATCACAATAAGCAGTCAATTTGAGGGAGTTATTGACTGGAAGAAAAAGACCTAAAGATGGGGCTGATTTCAGGTATTTAAGCATATGGAGAGCAGTTTTCCAGTGATGGATTCTGGGACAGTGTACATGCTGGCTCAGTTGCTGAACTTCATGAGTAATATCAAGCCTGGTGAAGCCTAAATAGAGCAGTCTGCCAACAAGTCTCCTGTACTGATCATGCCTATCAAAAAGATGGTGAGAATCATCATGCAGTTGGTAGCCTTTGATTAAAGGAGTGGCGCAGGTTTAGTACCCAAATAGCCTACATCCTGTAAAAGGTCCAAGATATATTTCCTCTGATTCAGGAAGATGCCTTTCTTTGATCTAGCAATTTCCACACCTAGAAAGTATTTAGCCAAACCAAGGTCTTTGATAGTGAAAGTATGATGTAGAAATTGCTTAGTAGCTAGAATGTTAGATTCACTTGAGCCTGTGATAAGAACATCATCAACATAGACAATCAGTATCAGAAAACCAAGATCAGTAGATTTAGTAAAGAAGCAGTAGTCATTCATTGGCTGAGTGAAACCAAAAGACTGCAACTTATTGGTGAATTCCATATTCCATTGTCTCGATACTTGCTTGAGACCATAAAGAGATCTTTTAAGCTTACAGGCCTGATTCTGAGAAGCCTTAGAGTATCCTTGGGGGGGGGGGGTTCGTGTATACATCTTCCTTCAAAAAGCCATGTAGAAAGGCATTGTTGATGTCAAGTTGATGGAGAGGCCATGAGTTTGCTACAGCTAGAGTTAGAATTATTCTGACTGTGACCAACTTAGCCACTGGGGAGAATGAGTCAAAATAATCAAGCCCTTCCACTTGGTTGAATCCCTTTGCTACCAATCTAGGTTTATATAAGTCAATAGTGCCATTTGGATGCCTTTGGATCTTAAAGATCCATCTGAAACCAATAGCTTTCTTACCCTTTGGCAATGTAGTAACTTCCCAAATCTGATTTTGTTCCAAGGCGTCTAACTCTTGGGCCATTGCTATAATCCAATCTGGATGATCTTTAGCTTGAGTAAGAGATGTAGGTTCTTGTTGCATTGAAATAGTTGCCAAAAAAGATATATATTTTGATGACAGTGAAGAGGATGAAAGATATCAATAAGTTGAAGGCAGATGAGGTCAGCTGAATTTAGGTGGAGTGAGAGATGGGGATTTGCTTACAGTATGTGAGACAAAATCCTTGAGCAGTTTCCTAGGTCTTTGGCTAACTCTAGGAGGAGGAGGTAATGATGCGGATGAGAGATGCGATTTAGAATGGCCAGAGGTATCTGTAGATGAAACTTCAGAGTTTGTAGATGGATTCAGAAGGAAATTAGTAGGATTAGGAGTTGCAGAATGAGTTTCACCATATGAGTTGAGAGGATGGTGAGGTTCTAGGGTGTTGTCACAGGAAGGAATGGTCCAGTGGAAATGAGAGGAAACTACAGAGAGAGGAGTATTTGAGACAGAATGGTTGGGACTTAAAACAGACGAATTATCTAAAGGTGTTTGGAGAGGAAACAGATGTTCATGAAAGATGACATCTCTGGAGATGATAACCTTATGATCAGTGAGATTATAGAGCTTATATCCCTTTTTCCCTGGTGGATATCCTATAAAGACACACTTGTGAGCTCTAGGAGCAAATTTGTCCTTTTGAGGAGTGACATTTGTGGCATAACTAATGCAACCAAAGGTTCTGAGAGAACTGAGATCAGGTGGTTTGTGATTCAGGATTTCGTAAGGTGCAAGGTTGTTAAACTCGTATTTTGAGTTAAATTCGTTTGAGGTCTAGAAACGAAATCGTAGAATCGGACCGTAGACTCGGAAAATAGTTTAAAAGGGTATAATTAATTCTAATAATTTTCTCAATCACAATATATGCACATATTTAACTATACTTGTAGCATAAAACTTAAACATAATAAAAAACCATATTAAAGTGTCAAATTATCTCGATCAGTCGTCGACTCGTGCTTGTCTCTCTGTTTCCCGAACCGAATTAGCGAATTAGGGCAACCAAATATTTCAGAAAATTGTGAGATTAATTTTTTGGGTGGTTAGGGCCGAAATTGGCCCAATTATTTTGGAAAAAACCCATCCAACAGCCCAGCCCATCAAAATTTGCAGCCCAGCCAAGATTTTTTGAACTCGGCCTAGACTTGTAGACTCGGCCGAGTCTAGGCCGAGTCTACCGAGTCCAGGCCGAGTTCAGCCTAGCTACCGATCCTATGCAAGTTTGACTTGATTCCAGGTGGTCGGCTCGTAGACTGGGCTGAGTTTAACAACTATGGTAAGGTGTTTTTCAACATAATAGAGCTAAGGGTAAACGGTTTATGATGTAGGTTGCAGTTAAAATAGAATCTCCCCAAAAAGATTTTGGCAAACCTGACTGAAACATAAGGCTTCTAGCCACTTGTGACATGTGTTTGTGTTTTCTTTCCACAATTCCATTTTGCTGTGGAGACTACACACAGGATTTTTTATGGGCAATGCCATGTTTTGAAAAGAGAAGCTGACATGACTGACTTAGAAATTCATATCCATTGTCTGACCTTATGATTTTTGGAATTGATTGTGGATAAGATTAACAAAGGTTTCAAGGATGGATGGAGTTTGAGACTTGGATTTCATAAGAAAAGTCCATGTACATCTAGAGAAGTCATCTACAATTGTCAAAAAGTAATTGCAATGATTGAGTGATAAGCATTTGTAAGGTCCCCAAATGTCTCTGTGTATTAATTGAAAACAAGCAGTAGTTTGAATTTTGCTAACCGGAAAAGGAATTCATTGTTGCTTTGCAAGTGGACATACATTACAATTGAAATTGAATCAGAATTACAACCAGCTAGTTGGTGTACATGCTTTATTACATTTGGGGAGGGGTGTCCTAGTCCAAGATGCTAGAGTTTAACTTGACTAGAGACACTATTTGCTAGATGACAATGGACATTCAAAGTAAAGTGCAGGTGATTTTGTATGGTATGAGGGTCAAATGACTTGTGGTGAAAAATGTACCGTTGCTGTACCTTTCCAATTGCTAGGACCTTTTTAGTCTGTAGGTCCTGCAATATGCACATTTCAGAGGTAAAATCAAAGGACATGTGTGCAGTTTTTGCCAATTTACTGACTGACAGTAAGTTGTATTTGAAAGTAGGTACATGCAAGCAATCATGGAGTATGATTTCTATACTTAGTGAAGCATGCCCTGTATGTTCTACATAGTGGATGGAATGGTCTGGAAGACAAATAGGAATACATGTAGTGACAGGTTTTAGATTAAACAGTAATTTGTCATCACAACACATATGATTTGTGGTAACAGTGTCAACAATCCAGAAAGATGCATGTTTCATAGGCTTTAAACCAACAGATATAGGAGTATGCATACCTGCAAAATCAGTGAAATGTGCAAAGTTCATGCCCTCATAATTGATTCCTTTTCCTTTCATACTGTGAGCCACATTCACTGCCTCAGTATTTTGGCCTTTGCCTTTAATCATCTTTTGCATCTCATGCTGCATGAAGTTCTGAACCATTGATTTCCAAGCACCATCCGAATCTTCCTACATATCTAGCGGTGAGTCCAAATTTGTAGCCAAATTTGCAGATACAGAGGTTTTTCCAGGTCCTTTTGGCTTTGATCCCTTCCACCACTCAGGGTATCCTTGGATTCTGAAACAACTCTCCTTGTTATGTCTCTCTCTTCCCCAATATTCACATTTCATGCCTTGCTTTCTCTCCTTTCCATCAAACTTCTTTCCAGCATTAGGTCTGTAACCACCATCTTTTCTAGCATTCTGAGCTATCACCACCACTGCACTTTGATCAGTGACTCCCAGATATCCTGAGTTGATTTGTGATTTCCTTTCAACAACTAGAACCATAGAGTAAGCTCTATTTATGTCAGGCATTGGATCCATCATTAGAATTTGATTCTTTACACCATCATAGATCACAGATAATCCAAGTAAAAACCTCATTAGTTTGTGAGATGCATCAATAGCTACTACTCTCTCCGTCCCATTCAAAGAGTCCATTCTGAAATGTGTACAACTAATTATCGGTTATGAGGTACAACATCTAAAATAAGTCATTTACCACCATATTTTTCACTTATATCCTTACTTTAGAAGTAAGGGTTAATTGTGAACCACACATTGTTATATTAGTAAGGGTATGTAATGTAAATAAGTACAACTAATTATCGGTTATGAGGTACAACATCTAAAATAAGTCATTTACCACCATATTTTTCACTTATATCCTTACTTTAAAAGTAAGGGTTAATTGTGAACCACACATTGTTATATTAGTAAGGGTATGTAATGTAAATAAATTCAAAGTGGACTATTTAAATGAGACAAGATTTTTTTGAAAGTGGACTCTTTGAGTGGGACAGAGGGAGTATTTTCTTTGCTGTGGTGCAATTGCATCCAGGAATACATGAGTGGTTGAATTATGGCCATCTCATCCCAGAGTCTCTTGATTTTGGAGAAATAAGCCACCACACCAAGATTTTCCTGTTTAGTAGAAGCTATTTCTTGCTGTAATTGATAGATCAATAGACCATTAGTGGCTTCATATCTCTGCCCTATCTCATCCCATAGGTGTTTTGCAGAAGTAGTAAACATAAAACCATCCACAATGGTTTTGGAAATAGAATTCAACATCTATGAAGTAACCATACAATCTATAGTGTTCCAATTTTCATAATCAGGAGAATCAAGTGAAGGAGATTTGAGCCTACCATCAATGAAGCCAAGTTTCGTCTTATAGCTCCCAGTGCTGACCTCATTGCTCTGCTCCAGAGCACATAATTGAACTCATTCAGTTGTACTGTAACAATCTGCTATCCTGGATTCTCAGATCCATGGAGAGTCAGAGCAGCAGCATAGCTAGGTTCAGATGCATCATGATCAGCTTGAGCAGAACTCTCTCCTGTGCTTGTCATTTTGGTTATTCAGTTTTCTGATTTGCAATTGAGCCTCCGCAGTTGTTTAATTCACAATTGATTGGATGATCTTACCTGCTCTGATACCATTGGTTTAAGTCTTTGAAAGCACCTTGATCTCGGGAATGTTACATGAGAAACTTAACCAAACTTTGGAGAGGATGTACTTGCGTATGATAGAGGAATAGGCAGTGAATTCCGAGTTGGAATTCCGTTATGTGGGCAAGAATGTGAGCCCCCAGATTTTTTCCTGAATTAAATTCCTTGAATTCTGGGGATCAACTTGAAAATTTTACCGTTAACTAATTTCTTTTTGTGAAATTATTGTTTCTGTGATTAAATGTGTCAAGTTTTACTTATAACTTTAGTACTAAGGGCAAAAGAGTATTTCGCCTCTTTTCCGTTAAGCATTACAGTATCGAGTTAGTATAAATTTAATTCATGATAGCATTAAATGATTAGTTACGCTGAATTTGGGTGAGAAATTTTGACGGAAAATCAACGTTAATCTTAAGTATTTTATCATCAAGGGATAAATATCTTACACTGAATTGGATTGATTGATTGATTGAGACCTTTGAGTTGATTATGCTCACTTGAACAAAGTTAGGGTTCTTACTATTTTGATACTTGACTACTATGTGTTTTCATATATATATATATATATATATATATATATATATATAGACACACATATATATACAGTATGTGTATAATTGTTTGCTTCAATATTTTGGTGTGTCTTACAAAAAATAGAGACTTTTAAGTATCATTCTTATTTGACTGAATTATTTTATGAATAATTTACTTCCCATTTCGCGACAGAACTTTGTATGTGAAATTCCAAATATCCTTTTTTTTATTTGCTTTACCAAAAGTGTTGACTTATGTAAGCTTCTTGTGTGACAATTCCATGTTTAACAATTTGGTTCTGTTACTTTGATTCTAACTGTTTCTTCGCCTACTTTGATTCCTCAAACCATCTTTCATGGTTGCTTATGACTACTCCAACGGCTACTGTTGACCGAATGGTCGCCACCTCAAACTTTGAGGTTTATGAAATTAAGATGGATCCACCCCCTACTGTTGAACTTACAGGCATGAAGCCACGAAGTAACGCATTTGTTCTTACGACAGGGAGGACTTTTGTATGATCTCCACCACTTCTCCTTCTCCACCCACTGTTGAACAAATTATTTATCTACCACTATTGTTTTGAACTCGTATTATCTTTTGAGTAAAATCTTTACTGATATAATCGAATTTGTTTTAAACTCATGTTCTCTTTCTGGAGTAAAATGTTCAAATTATGAATTTTAATTACTACTACGATTGCTGCTCTCTCGAGGACTAACGATTTGAAAATGTTATCGTAGTAATTTTCTCTGATCTTTTGACTGCTGATTCTTGAGATTCTTACAGCAATTTTGAAATGGAAAATACTTTAATTGTTGTTTTACTTATCAATTCAAATTCTTCATAGTGATAACTAGAACTGTTGGCTTTTATAAATATGAGAACTTTCACAGGCTATATTTTTGTAGCTGACCATCTTTTTCTAAATCTTATTATTGAGTCATTGCTCATGGTGAGGTCGTAGGCAAGATTAAGGATTGTTAGAATACTTATATCATGAGACTGTCTTTTGGATACTAGCTTAGAATGAGATAATTTGGTAAAGTGACCACCCACTACTCTCGATGTGTACATTGTGGATATTGTAACTGTTGAACTCATTAAAGTAAACTATTTATTATTAAGGAATTTTATAGTTTTCTCTTTTCATTAACTGTGGGCGCGAACCCTGAGTGGCGTCACTTGCCTTATTCCAGTTCTTTGTGTATGGCACCGAAGAGATGGTCGGGGTGGAGCAAGGCATAAAATCATGCAGATCGAATGATCATACATGCCTCTCATTGGCAGAGAACAACAAATAACAGCTACAATGAAGGAATACTCATCAAGATTCAAGAGTATACTTTGTAATTTTTGTCCACGTTATTCCACTTGAGATGCCGCACCAACAGACGCATTCATCTGATCACCACCGGCCATCAGCATCTATACGATGTCCCTTTCCATTTTATTCCATATAAACTTTATGTTGGAGCATTTTAATAAAAATATTATTTTGAGAAATTTGATTAATTTGTTTTGCTGGAAAAAGTCTTCAGTTGAAGCAAGGTGTTATGGTTATTATAAATTGGATTTTATGAGAAGAAGAAACGGTAGAGAATTATCCACTTTTTCTAATTCAATTTTATTGATGAAATCATATGCATCAGTTTTTCTAATTCATGAGGTCCATGAATATTGCATGCATCCGTTTTTTCTTATTGATTAACGAGACAATTATTATATTTAATTGCATGCGAAAGTTTAGCAAAATAAAATTGATCATCGGTTTTACCCTCATCTGTTATGTAATCGTTAATTCCATATTTACTCTATTTTATTTTGACACTGCTAGCTACTAGTATATATATGAGACGAGTTACAAAGTTTGGGGTGCAACTATTTTTTATGTTCTTTCAACTCCCTCTAAAATATAGCTTTTGGCAAGGAAGATAAAGGTGTGAGAAGAGTTGATTGCATTTTCCTAGTAGTTGTGCAGATTGTTAGGAAAACACAGCGAGTGTGTTGGGCTGTTGTATCCACCAAAGATAATTCTTTGCAGAATGGCTTGAATCACCTAAAGATAGCGACTACGCGACCCAGCCCTTCCACATTAGTTTCGCTAACGAATTATCTGTTATATTTTTCATTGTTTGTTTTGTTGTTTTGCATATCACTTGTGCGAGTTGGAACAACACTTTATCGCAGGATTCTTATCATTGCTTCATTGTCTTCACCCTCTTGAACAAACTTGAAGATCACACATGTCTCATCATCTCAATTTGTTGCACGTAGGTTGTATGGTTTCTATCATCAAACCTTGTCAAGTTTGATTTTTTATAGGAAACCTTTTGCTAACTTACAAAGAAGACATAAAAGCCTACACATTGTTGGATATTCTACAAGTACCTGCAAAAATGACAAAAAGCTATAAAGGAAAGTATTAAGAAACAAAGCAGGACTTTAATCCTGTCAACGCCTAAATATCTTTAAATCGTGTTAGACACTTTAAATCCTTTGTTTACTTATGTGTGAAAATAGAAATAGGATAAATGTCCTTATTGAATTAGGTGGAGTTAATTGATCAAAGTGTGCACGCAATTGTCAAAAACAAATGATGGAAGAGAATGAGAGTTTCCTCTAAATATTTGAGCATAATTAATTTATGTAGTCTTTTTGTGTGTGTTGTTCATTTTTCTTTTGTCTCTGAATTTTCACCATTGAGTTTTATTTATAAATTCTAAAGGTTGTAATTCTAAGTGTTGTGAGTCTTGTGACTGTTCCCATAGGATACTATCAAAAAGCATGTCTAACTGTTAGAGAGCTCATGACTTTTTTAGTTACTTAAACTTTCCAACAACTAACAAAGTAATGAAGCCAAGCAGTACCTAAAATTGAATCTTTCTCAGTTTTAGCTTAATCGTACATTAATGAAACTATCATTGTTGTGACACACAAAAGTCCTTCACTTCATAGTTTGTAAAATCCCTATCCGTGTTTTAAGATCTAACGATTCTATAATTCCAAACTACCAAAACAATTCTAACTCCAAATTCTATAAGATAATTTTTTAAAATGGCTCAAATGAGAGTAATTTTTATATTTGTTTGTTATTTTACACATGCACAATTTTTGTAGGATCTTACGATCCTCTGATTCCATACTACACCCAAATTGATCTCATATGAAATCCCGATCTTGCAAACTATGTTTCACTTTCAACACAGACACACAAAAAAACCATGAAAAAAATAAACACCAAACCATATAGCAGAGGAATGGAGTTTTATTCAGATTGTATCAAACAATAATGGGATGGTATGCGATGCAGACACTATTCTTTCACTTCCAAATGTCGAGATATCGCCAAATTCTTCTTCAGTGTAACTTTGACAACTTGGAGAATTTGCTAGGATAGTAGAATTCAGGTTTGACATTTTGATGCTTTCCAATTCCATGGAAACTTCTCTCATCGTTGGCCTTCTCCTTCCATTCAAGTTGAGACATCGATGAGCAAGTTTAGCAACTGCAATAACCTGATCTTCTTCATTTCTCTCATGAACGATTTGAGGATCAAGTATGGTTTTCAGAGAATTCTTCTCCATGCATTCTAAAAACCTTGTTGCTAGACCTAAATCATAATCTTCTTCTCCTTGTTCTGCTGAAATTGGCTTCAGTCTCGTCAAGAGTTCAATAAGAACAACCCCATAGCTATAAACATCACTTTTATCAGTGAACCGGCTTGACTGGAAATATTCAGGATCTATGTAGCCAAAAGTCCCTTGGACACGGGTAGTCAAGTGAGTCTTGTCAACTGCAACAGATCTTGAAATTCCAAAGTCTGAAACTTTGGCAACATGTTTTTCGTCCAACAGTATATTACTAGACTTGATATCTTTGTGAAAGATGGGAATGGATATTGATGAATGGAGATATGCCAAAGCCCTTGCCACCTCTATTCCAATTCTTAACCTTATGCTCCATGTCAAGGAGAATTCTTCATCATTGTGAGTATGAATAAGGTTAAAAAGAGTTCCATTAGGGATGAATTCATAAACAAGAAGAGGAACTTCTGTCTCTAGACAGCATCCTAGGAGTTTTACCACATTCCTGTGATTGACTTGTGAAAGAATAACAACCTCATTTATGAATCCTTGCAATTGGTTTTTACCGACCTTCTTTGATTTCTTAATAGCCACAATTCTTCCATCAGTAAGCATCCCCTTATAAATTGTCGCTTGGCCGCCTTCACCAAGCACACGATTCACATTGAATCCATCACTTGCTTTTTTGAGTTCCTGAGCACTGAAAATCTTTGTTTTCTCTACAACTCCCTCATCGGTAGACAATTGTTGTTGTAACAAAAGGCCACCATTTTGTTTGAAGAACTTCTCTTTGCGCTTCTTTTTGTGCCACTTCTTCAGCATCTTGTACAAGGTAAAAAATGCAATCATCAGAAGCAACATGCCAAAACCTGAAGGGGCACCTGGTAGAACCAAAATAATAGAATGTGAAATTTCATGCTTCCAAATAGTAGCTACAAAAGGGAAACTAATATGATTGTGTACTAGTCTGGGGCCGTGTTCCTTTGTACTCTCAATTGAGATTGAGGAGAAGAAAGTTTGGAACGGTCACTTACTAATAGTTACCACTTTTGTATTCTTCCTCCCAGCAATTCTAGTAATCTCAGTGTTCCCATTGATCACTGAATCGGCTTCAAACAAAAAACATAAAAAGTCAGACAAAGGAGGCAAACTAGTTAGTAAGAAAAAAGTTTCGCTGATGAAGCTCACCATAGACACAGGTGCCATTTATATATGGGTTGACTTCATACAACCAAGTAAGTGATCCAAGAGTCTTGCATTCACAACCATAAACACTAATGTTACCATTCTGCAGCTGAAGACTGCTACTTTTCCGGTTGCAATCGTAAAATGTTTCTGTATCATTAGGATTTCGGAGTGTCCAAGACAAAACAACAGGAACATAAGGATTATACTCTGGTTCCCATTTCTTGTCAGCCAAGACGGCTGTTGCACACTGTGAGGTTTTCTCAGTAGTGAAGTTGACCCAATATTGCTTGAGATTGAAAGGAATATCTGTTTTACAACAATTCATATGGAAGCAACTGCTTGTGTCGCTGCTGTTAGGCAAACAAGTTGATGTGCAGGTAGACAAGATTGATTCATTTCTGCTAATTGCCCGATTCTCATATAGGTGAGCATTACCACAACCAAGAAGTGTTAGTCTATTGTTTTCTTTGGAGTAAAAGTAAGGAGTTCCTTCAAGGTTAATGCTGCTGTATGTATTGAAGCCCGAAGTATTAGTAATATCTTGAAAACCATTCATAAAGCAAGATGTATTACCCGGTGGATCATTTATTGTCACGGTTTGGTCTCTCAAGGACACTTGTAGCACCTCGTATTCATTTCCCTTAACTTTCAAAAATGGCACTTGAATATCAGATTCAGTGGAATTGGTACTCTTACAACTTATGGTGTATGATCCATTGAAAGAACAATTAGAACCAATTCCAAACGGGTATGGAATTATCACATTGTTACCACAGGTATCCTTGCATCCTGGCTGCGACATTGGAAACCTTAATGCTGATGATGAAAATGGCCTGTCTGAAGAATGGAAATGTTTTTTGAGTATTGGTTATCCCAAACTAGTCCAAATATAAAGCAAGAAATCATTCCAAAGGATAAGAGTGCCAAAAAAAGGAATTAAAAGACTTCAGATCCTAACATTTTGAACTTTAATTTGTACACTACATCTTGGCAAAACAAAATATTAACAACCATATTTCTCCATCTTTTGATAGAAAAACTTATCAGAATCTCCCTATTCCTGAAAATGATGAGATTTACTACAGTTATTCAAGAAAGAAAGATGTTCAGGATTGCACTTTTACCTTTTGAAGATCCTGAGACCGGTATAACATCAAGGAAATTGATGTCAGAATACCTCATGAAACATCCAGTGTTCAATGCCCATCCTTCAGACCAAGGCAAGCATCCCAATATGGAAGCAGATGCATTCTCCAAACATGCTCTGCAAGAGCTGGCATTCAGTGAATTCCAGCATTCCGCTAACACATAAGCACTCCTATATCCAGGGGCGATGGCTTGTGCAGTACCCCCATGGCCAGCGCCATTGAGTGGCGCATTTGAAGCAGCTTCAAGGATAGCCCGTCTAGCAAACTCATAAAATAAAGAATCCTCTGTGGTTCTGTTCCCACATACAGCTCTATCCTGTGGTCCTCTAAACTCCTGAAAGAAGTTGTAATTCTCTGATCTCATAAAGCAGCCATCGAGAAAAATCCGCCCCCCTGAGAAAGGAAAGCACTGGCGAAGCAGAGTCCGTGCTTCAGCATAGCATAATGCACAGTCAAAAGGAGAAGGATTTTCACCGTAGCATTGGGCTAGTCCATAATTAGTATCCGGTCCTCTGCCTGAGATAGCTGCTCCGTAATTAGAAGAATCACGCAGTTGATCACTAATGTTTTCCATGGTAGCAACAAAATTTGGGACAAAAATTGTTATATTGTGCACAAGTTGTTGGCCACAAATATATTGGATTGTCCTGGCCCTAGGTTCCCCAATTGAATCATCTGGCAATCCCAAGATAATCACAAGTAGAAAGACTATAGATAATATTGGGGCTTTCTGGATCGGTTTCTTCATATTTGGAGTGAACGGAATGAGATCAAAAAACACAAGTACTTCTATTCAACATAGAAATAGAATCTAGAATGAACAAAGGACACCACCGTGCCTAAACAAGTTATTATTGGATTCGAATTCCTCATCTGAACCTGTAACAAAAGAGCCAAGTAATACACAGCGGCAAACTTTGAAAAGAAAGGCCATATTCAATAAGGATTTACTAAGCAACACTGTATATATATACACCTCTTCGTATAGTTCAAACTGACATAATGATCGAAGAGGGCCAAGAAAAAACAAGGGAAATGAAAGCAGTACTGAATCAGTTCATGTGGTAGAAGCTTGATTGAAATGATTGATTCCCTCTTTTTGCACCATTTTTTTTTTCCATAATACGAAGTTACAGAACCTATGGAGATGGAAATTATGCAAATTTAAGCAAACAGTTCCATAAAACATCAAATTCACCATACGATGAGTTTCTAACCTGTTTCACAACATGGGGTTGCGAGAAATTCGTCGAAAAAAGTGAACTCAGCAGAGTGATCCTGAGAAGGAATAAAAAGACAGCAGGAGAGGCTTCGGGAGGTTGATGCAGATTTGAATGTTGGGTTGGTCTTCGATATCAAAGCACCGGGCAGTTAGATTTTTCAAAGAGATATAAAATATTTGGATCAATTTTTCCAACTAAAAAGGCTTTAATAATTGAATGGTGGCAATCTTCGATTGACTGGAACTTCCACGAGTCAACTGCTATTGGCGCCAGAGTGTGAATTACCCATTGGTTCATTCACCATAGCAGTAAAGTCAGTCTGTAAAAGTAGAACGGATCGTTTTCATTTAGGAAATTGTTATTTGCAGGTGCTATTTTACTAAATTCAGGTACTACTTAAGAGTCAAAATACAAAGATAACCTTGCACTAATACAAAGAGAGAAGGTGGCCAGCGGCAATTGGGAGGTGTCGATTGGCGAATATTGCAGGAAAAAAAAAAAGCCTTCGCTGGAAATATATGAAGAAGAAAAAGAAGAAATTGCAGGAAGAAGAAAAAGCCTTCGTTGTAGGAAAAAGAAGAAGAAGCCTTCGCCGCAAATTGCAAGAAGAAGAAGAAATTGCAGGAACAAGAAAAACCTTCAACCGGAAATTGCAAGAAGAAGAAGCCTTCTGCGTTCTCAACCTTCGCCACATGCCAGGGAAGGATGAAGAAAACTTTTGCCCGCCTGTGGCGAACGTTTGCCGACCAAAATTTTTTGTCAACCTTCACGGGCCTGTGGTGAAGGTTTTAGGATATAAAAACTTTTGCCATAGGCTGGCCTGTAGGATATAAAAACTATATGTATCGTAAAAATATAAAAGATTAACGCACAACGAAATATAATTTCTTTGTAATAACGAACAACACAACAAAACCACGCCAAAAGACTTTACAATGCAGAGTGGAGGTATACAAAGCCAACAGGCTTTTCTCAACGCCGAGGCAGGACTTCCTATACCTGACATCATAACCAATTCTCTGTATCTATCTCTGTAATTCTCTGTGACTACATTAATCACCCAATGCCTCTATTTATAGGCTAAACTATCCGTGAAACTTACCATTAATCTAATTCACAACTATTTCCTAAAACAACTAGATTTCTCAAAACAAGCACTAAACAAAATAGAAAACAGCCAAATAACAAATCATACTATAAATATAATTACCTAATTAATTAAGTTTGGTTTAAATAACTATTATCCAACACAGCCAAAGTCGAAGAAAACCTTCGTCGGTCTATGGCGAAGGTTAAGAAAAGTTTCTCCGGCCTGAGATGTTGTTTCTTAAATAAAAGGGCAAAGTACTCAAACCCCCCCCCCCCCCCCCCCCCGGTGGTTATCGAAAGTTATGCATTACCCCCCATTCTAAAAAAAAGCTTCAAATAACCCCCTTGCGTTTTTCCGAAATTTGTAACGTTTGAAATTTCCATTAACTTTAACAGTCAAACAAGAAAGTCAACTAATTCTTAAAAAATTTATGTTAAATGACCGATTTACCCTTAACACAAATAAAATTACTTTTTTATACCTTCAAATTACATATTCACCCCTAACACAAATATACATATCTACCATATATAATAGAAAGTAATATATCTATCATATGATGCCATGTGGCTACCACATCTAGCCCATATTTAATTATGTTAAAGCTAACAAGGCAGCCATGTGGTTGCCACATTGACAGATAATTTAATAAATATTTTTGTTGTTTTATGTCTATATTAAACTTTTAATTTAACCATTCATATGAATGCCATATAAGATTAATATTTAAATTTATTGAATGCATAAACTTTATTTTCTCTTTTTTTAATTAAATAATATTTTTCTTTTCTTTATTAACTTCTTAATGTTATGATAATTATGTATGTTCTTCTTTATTCTTATATTTACTCATTAAGTTTAACCTCTACATCTCCCACTCCCCTTTAATCCCTCTAGTTATTTTCATGCAACTCTTCAGTGTCATGCAACTCTTGAGGTTTTGTAATTATTAGATGATGTAATATAAGCCTATAAATAGAGGCAAGAAGGAATGGAAAAGATGAATGAAAATGAGTGAAAATTCTACTACTATTTTGTTTCTCTAATGTTTGTGTTTTAGTTTTCTCATTCTCATACAACTTGCTATCATAGATATATTATTGTAGTAAGTTTTATAACACGTTATCAGCATGAAGTTCTAGCCAATTGAGTTGTTCCTTTCAGGTAAGTGGTTAGTTGTTTTTGTCTTACGTATTTTGTTTTTATCAACTCCATGGCTAACCTCACAAAGCTTGAGTTTGCTGCTCTTGATATCACAGGGAAAAATTATTTATCATGGGTACTAGATGCTGAAATTCATCTGGTTGTAGATGGCCTTAATCAGACCATCGTAGAAGAAAGTACAACCACCAATCCACAAAAAGCCAAGGCCATGATTTTTCTCCGTCATCACATCGATGAAGCATTGAAAGTTGAATATCTGACAGTGAAAGATCCGATTGTTCTATGGACTTGTTTGAAAGAAATATATGACCATCAGAAGATCGTTATTCTTCCAAAAGCTCGCTATGAGTAGATGCATTTGCGATTGCAAGATTTTAAATATGTAAGTGAGTGCAATTCAACATTTTTTAGAATCACTTCTCAGTTGACATTGGCTGGAGAAAAAGTCACTGATGATGATTTATTAGAGAAAACATTTTCCACTTTTCACGAATCAAATGTGCTCCTGCAGTAGCAGTATCAGGAAAAAGGATTTCAAAATTATTCTAAACTGATTTCTTGTTTGTTAGTTGCTGAACAAAACATCAACTTTTGTTGAAAAATCATGAGGCCCATCCCACTGGTGCTGCTCCATTGCTTGAACCAAATGCGATAGCCATAAATTCCCAGAATGGAACAAATCAAGGTTGTGGTTGAGGTCGTGGCCGAGGACGTGGACGTGGTCAATATCACAATAATAATCATGGTGGTCATGAAAAAGGTACAACTCACCCCCAGAAGTGGGAGAGTAATGATGAGAAAGCGGAAAATTAGAACAAAAAAGAAAGTGGACAATAAGTGTTATCGCTGTGGCATGAAAGACCATTTGTCCTATACCTGTCGTACTCCAAAACATCTTGCAGATCTCTATCAGGAATCAATGAAGAATAAATAGAAAAAGATAGAAACAAATTTAATTGTGCTGATGTTGACAATAGCCTCATTGATAATGGCTTTAATGAATTCACTTCTCTAGATGTTGCTGATTTCTTTGTCAATCGCCCTGAAGGTGGTTCTAGTGTAAATGTTCTAGATTAGGTTTTCATTTTCTTTTCTCTCAATTCGATGTAATAGTTATTAGTTTGATGTTTTGAATAAAAATTGATGTATTTATGTTTTAATATTTTATTTTATGATGAATAAATATTATATTTTTAAATAAATACATCTAATTTGAAATTTTATTTTGTGAAGAAAATGGACGTTTCAATGACCAATGGCAAAGAATTGTGTCTGGCAAACAGTGCAACAACTCATTCAATATTTAAGGATAAGAAATTTTTTTCTTATTTAATTATGAAAGAAAACCATGTCAGTACTATTTCTGATAGTTCAAAATTAATTGAAGGCTCCGGAGGAGCTACAATAATTTTACCAGGAGGATTGAGATTTTGTATTGATGATGCATTATTTTCTCCAAAATTTCAAAGATATTTGCCAAAGTGGATATCACATTCAAACTTAAAATGAAGGTAATTAATGAATATTTATGCATTACGAGTATTGTTTCTAAAAAAAAATTATTATTAGAAAAATTTTCTTCTTACTCATTGAGTTTGTACTACACATATATTACCACAATTGAAATTTATTCAACAGTAAACCAAAAATTTACTAATGAATTTATAATTTGGCATGACGTTTGGGCCATCCTGGATCTATAATGATGCGAAGGATAATAGAGAATTCTAATGGTCATTCTTTGAAGAGCCAGAAGATTCTTCAAACCAATGAATTCTCGTGTGCCACTTCTTCTCAAGGCAAATTAATTGTTAGGCCATCGCCAATGAAAGTTTGTATCTAATCCCCTACATTTGTAGAGTGCATACATGGGGATATTTGTGGGCCTATTCACCCCACATGTGGACTATTTCTATATTTTGTGATTTTGATTGATGCATCTAGCAGATGGTCACATGTATGTTTATTATCAAGTTGCAACCTGGCGTTTGCGAAATTACTTGTAGAAATAATTCGGTTACGAGCTCATTTTCCAGATTATAATATTAATTAAGACTATTCATCTTGATAATGCTGGTGAATTTACGTCCCAATCTTTTAATGATTATTCTATGTCTATTGAGATAAGTGTTGAACATCCTGTTGCTCATGTTCATACACAAAATGGTCTAGTAGAATCGTTTATTAAACACATTCAATTGATTGCCCGACCATTATGCTATTTTGCATGCTGTGACATTAGTTCGCATTAGGCCAACAAATTATAATGAAATCTCTCCCCAACAAATGGTTTTTTTGTCAGAAACCAAATATATCTCATCTTAGAATTTTTGGATGTACGGTTTATGTTTCAATTGCTCCACCACAACGCACAAAGATGGGACCTCAAACAAGGTTGGAAATATATGTTGGGTATGAATCTCGAACTATAATAAAATATCTTGTTCAAACCAACTACCAGATGCTTTTACTGACCCAAAATGTGTGACTAAATCACATGTGTCGGCTGTTAATGCTCCAATTCAAATTGATGTCCCTAAAGGACCGCCTACCAATAATAAAGAGCTAAAAGAACAAATGAAACGAGGTAGGCCAATCGGTTCCAAAAATAAAAATCCTCAAAAACATAAAGGAACGAATAATCAAGATGGCAAAATCGAGGTTAAAGATTTTGAAAATTTTCTATTCATGACTAATAGTAAACTTCTAGAAGAAGTTCAGGTGCCTGAACATGATGATAATCATGAGATCTCAATTAATTATAATATGACTGGAGAAAGATGGAACCGATGCACAATGGACGTCGATGATAAATTTGTTTATGCTGCAGCAGTTTCTATACTAAATGAAAATGAGAATCATGAACCAAAGTTGTGGATGAATGCAGATGTAGAAATGATTGGCCAAAGTGGAAAGACGCAATTCAAGCGAAATTAGATTCGTTGGCAAAACATAAAGTTTTTGGACCAATAATTTGCACACCTGAAGATGTGCAACCGGTGGGTTACAAATGGGTTTTTGGACGAAAACGTAATGATAAAAATGAAATCGTGCGGTATAAGGAACGACTAGTCGCTCAAGGTTTTTCCTCAAAAACCCGGAATTGATTATGAGGAGACATATTCTTCCTTGGTGAATGCAACAACTTTTCGTTATTTGCTTAATCTGGTAGCAAATGAACGACTTGAAATGCGTCTTATGGATGTAGTGACAGCCTACTTGTATGGCTCACTCGAAAATGATATTTACATAAAAATGCCTAAAGGATTTAAATTGCCAAAAGAATGTGATTCTGGTTCTCGAGAACTATATTCGATAAAATTGTGTAGGTCATTATATGGTCTAAAACAAGCAGGACGCATGTGGTATAACCACCTTGGTGAGTATTTGTAAAACAAGGTTATATGAATGATCCTATCTGCCCATGTGTTTTTATTTAAAGATCTGGATCTGAATTTGCTATAATAGTAGTTTGTGTTGATGATTTGAATATTATTGGAACTCTTGGAGAGATCCAAAATATTGTTGATTATCTAAAGTAGGAATTCGAAATAAAAGATCTTGAAAATACAAAATTTTGTCTTGGTTTACAAATTAAACATTTAGAAAATGGCATTCTTTTGTATCAATCCTCTTATACAACTAAGGTGTTGAAACGCTTTTATATGGATAAAGCACACCTTTTGAGCACACCTATGGTTGTAAGATCACTCGATGTAAATAAAGATCATTTTCATCCCCGTGGGGATGAAGAACAACTTCTTGGTCCTGAAGTACCATATCTTAGTGCTATTGGAGCACTGATGTATCTTACGAGTCATACAAGACCTGATATATTAATTATTTGCTGTTAATTTACTAGCAAGATATAGTTCATCTCCTACACGAAGGCATTGGAATGGTATTAAACAAATTTTTTGTTACCTTCAAGGTACGATAGATATAGGTCTTATTTTACCGAAACAAATAAGTCTGATCTCACTGGTTATGCAGATGCCGGATATTTGTCTGATCCTCACAATGCTCGATGCAAACTGGTTATGTTTTCACTTGCAATGGTACAACTATTTTTTGGCGTCCAATGAAACACACCATTGCTGCTACTTCCTCTAATCATGTTGAATTGTTGGTAATTCATGAAGCAAGTCGAGAGTGTGTTTGGTTAAGATAAATAATTCATCATATTCGGGGTTCAAGTGGTTTGCACTTAGACAGGACAATTTTAACTACTTTGTTTGAAGATAATGCTGCATGTATCACTCAGTTGAAGGAAGGATACATAAAAGGTGATAGGACAGAGCACATTTCACCAAAATTCTTTTTTACTCACGAGCTTCAGAAGAATGGAGATATTAGTGTTCAGCAGATACGTTCGAGTGACAATTTGGCAGATCTTTTCACTAAATCATTGCCAACTTCAACTTTTGAGAAGCTGAGATATAAAATCGGAATGTGAAGAATCAAGGATGTCAAATGATGTGTTCAAAAGGGGGAGTTACACGTTGTACTCTTTTTCACTAACCAAGTTTTTTTCCCACTGGGTTTTTATTGGTAAGGTTTTTTAACGAAGCAATATTGGACTAAGAAAATGTACTCTTTTTCCTTCACTAGGTTTTGTCCCATTGGATTTTCCTAGTAAGGTTTTAACGAGACATTTCTCTTAAAGATGGACATCCAAGGGAAAGTGTTACGATAATTAAGTATGTTCATCTTTTGTTCTTATATTTACTCATTAAGTTTAACCTCTACATCTCCCACTCCCCTTTAATCCCCCTAGTTATTTTCATGCAACTCTTGAGTGTCATGCAACTCTTGAGGTTTTGTAATTATTAGATGATGTAATATAAGCCTATAAATAGATGCTTGAAGGAATGGAAAAATGTGAATGAAAACTACTATTTTGTTTCTCAGATGTTTGTGTTTAGTTTTCTCATTCTCATACTACTTGCAATTATAGATATATTATTGTAGTAAGTTTTATAACACTTTAGTTATTTTTTCAATTTCTATATTAGATTAACTTCATATTATATAAGGACCCATCTATATGTATAAATAATCATGTTCGTCAAAAAAAATATAATAATCGTAAATATATGTGTGTATATATATATATATATATAAATACAACTGTCACGGGGCGCTCTTTTCAATCACTAAAATGAGCGCACCGTGGGGCAAGCAAGGCTCGCTAGCCAACTCTCGGGACTCGTTCCCAAAGGACTTGTAAATCACACCATACGAACAAAAATAAATGAAGGCAAATTCATAAGCCAAAGCTTGATTTTCATTAATATAAGATAGTATTTACAAGAAATAGCCAAGAGCTTAAAGGGGGTGGACGAAAACCCAACTCCTGCTTGCATTACACTAGTCCACTCGCATATATATTTTCTATTAATCTACCCTATATATTAGAAAGTAATATAGATTCTATCTCAAGCTGTCACTTATATGACACATAAGCGCCACATAAGACTAGAATTTAATCTAATAATATGCCACATAAGCCTACAATTTAATTTAGCATACCACTTATTATTACCTTATGATATAATTTAATAAGAAAACTAACTAATTATGGCTCCCTCCCTTTAGTTACCATGTAACTTATAATTGACCTTCTAATTCTTCAGTATAATTATGGTCTTCGTACGGTTTCTAAGTCTAATTATGTCTTCAGATTTTTCATCTTCTCCACTGTACATCTTCCATATCTGGTAATAAACACCAACTAATCATTAAGTAATTTATTCATCATATCTGTTATAAAAAATTACCATTTACTAATTTTATATAAAAAATTTAAATGCATGATAACCACCATTTATCATCTTTTAACAATGAAGGGTCCGTCCAATTTTTTTTATATATTTAGACGGAAAGGTTAATTATGTCTACCTCAATTCAAGTTAGTTGTACATAACGTAATTCTATATCATTTTACTTAGTTTTGTCATGTTATTTGTTTAGATGATTAGTTATACTAGCTAGATAGAAAATGTGATAGCGAAGTCAGGCTAATTTTAATAAATGTCATTTCTCGAGAAGATTAATAAAGTGGAACATAATCAAAATTTTCATGTATATTCTAGGAAGCCATGAGTTGAGACCACTATTCAATTTGCTATTTACTTGGTATTGCAAAGGAAACCATGAGTTGTCATCGTGCTTTTTTATGTATTTTTTAAAACTTTTATTGAAATTGTGCTAGGTTGTAAAAAAATTGACTCTATTACTTCTTAAAGATTTATGTGCCAAATTATGCAAAATAAAATAGTAGAATTGCTGGGCAAATATGTTTCTTAGACTTGTACCAAGAAAAACAAAATCTTAAAAACCCTTTTTCTAGACTTAAATAATAAGAATTACTATAACCTAATAACATTATTGAGCAAATGTCAGGCATTGCACGGCATGCTCCATCTAGTATGTATATAACTTAATATAAACTTTGGATTAGAAATGTATGTAAAATATTGAACATCTATATACATAAGTTTATTTTATTACTAATAAATACATTATTATAAATAAATGACTTTTTATGTGATGTATGTTTGTGTTTATGTAAGGGTGAGTGAAATATAATATTAGTTAATTTAAATTTATTTTTATTTTCTGTACTCTTTATTATTGTCATCCAATAATCTCTTTTTAATTTTGTGACTTTTCATGTACTATAAGTTTCAAAAAGATTCTTGATTATATAATGATTATTTACTTTGTTCACATCAACTTCCTTTATTTAATATACAATTAGTAAATGATTAATTATTTGAAGACTTTTGTAATCCACACAAGAGAATGAATAGAAACTTTACAATCTATATATATCTTCAATCCGTTAAGATCAAAAACAACTTTCTTCTTGTTTAGAATCCGTATGTGCATGTCCAATTCACGTTAACGGGGCAACTTTTCGTAATATATGTACATCCAATATATTTTTCTCAGTCTCTTATTCGAATGTGCAGGTTTGTGCATCTTCTACTCCAATGAAAAACAATGTTTCCCTATCCAAATCTACGGAACATGTCTCCAAAATCACCTCATCTGACAACAGAGCTTCTCATGCCATTGGCGTCTATTTATAATGCGTATCAAAATTATTCAACAGCTTTATTAATTTTTAGAAGAAGAAGAAGAAGAAGTTGACAAGAAGCGAGGGAAAATGAAGCAAATAGAGTAGGCACGCCAATTCTATATATTTGAGAAAATATTTCAAGTATTTTTATTATATTTGACATATATTTCTTCTTTTTTAATTATGTATTTATAATAAAAAAAATTGATTACTATTATAACTATAGTTTTTTTTATAAATCTTATGTTGTCACATAATATCGAGCATTCACCGTCCAATCGCACGGTGTTCCCATCTAGTGTGTGTGTGTGTGTATATATATTTGTATATTTATTTATCTAAAATTTGATTTTTTTTATTTCTTTTAAATTTTATAAATTTATTATTTTTCTTTTTACAAACTTTGATCTAATAATATTGTCCATAACATAAACACCCTTTTTTCCTCTATTTTAATTATCCTTATTTCCCTTCATTGCCACAATTGTAAAAAAAAATTTGTCCTGATTTTAAAAATTCAAGCAGACTATCTTTTAACACAGCACCCCTTTCCACCACCACCGCAACAACCACCGCTCACCGTCGCCTGATTATCACCGCCATCACAACTGTAGAAAATGTATATAGCTTTAACTAGACAGTGTACATAATAGTTTTGTTAGTTAGATGATGTGTCAAGATAGTTAGATGATGTGGCACTCACGCATATGGCTGCACATGGCCTGTTAATTACTAGCTGTACATAGATAGCTTTTCTTTCTCTGTAAAGTCTATATATATGTATACTGCATTATCTGAAGTAATTTAGAAACGTGAATACAGAAAATCTTTCTCTCAATTTAGGGGTTTCTTGATTTCCTTGTTTCTCTGTTCTTGTTATAGAATTCTTCATGGTATCAGAGCGTTTGATCCGATCACTCGACTGAAAACTCTGAAAAATTGTGAATCAATTACTCACCGACAATCTCGAAGACGAAAGCTATGGCGTCCGTTGAGAGCAGCACTGCGAGGACCAATCAGAATGTTTCAGAAATCAATCATGGGAATTCCTTGATTCTCCATGGATCTGAAAATCCTGGACAACAAATTGTCACTCTGAAATTGAATGAGTACAATTATGTACTTTGGAGTCGCGCAATGAAACTTGCGCTTAGAGCAAAGAAGATGCTCGGATTCATCGACGGTAGGTTTCGATCGCCAGCTCTTGATTATCTAGATTATGACAATTGGAACACCATTGACTGTATGGTAACCTCATGGATTATAAATTCCATATCAAAGGAGATAGTTGATGGTTTTATGTTCACAACATCTGCCACACTGCTCTGGGATGAAATTCGACAGAGGTATGGAACCACAAATGCACCTCTCTTTTACCAGTTACTGCAAGATATTTCCTCAATCAGACAGAAGGAAATGTCTGTTGTTGCATATTTTTCCAAGATCAATTGTCTGTGGGATGAATTCGGGGATCTGAAACCCTTACCAGCCTGTAATTGTATTCCTGGCTGTACTTGCACCGCTGCAAAGGAAATTGCAGAGATGGATGCATCACAAAAACTTATGCAGTTTCTTCTTGGCCTCTCTGAAGCATATGATGGTGTAAAGAACCAAATACTCATGATGCTACCTATGCCGGATGTGAATCGAGCTTACTCAATGGTCCTTGCTGTTGAGAGGAAATCACAGTTGAAATCTGGATATTTGGGAATTTCTGAGCAAAGTGCTATGCTAGCACAGATACAATCGATTAACAAATCTAGAGGATACAAATTTGCTGGAAAGAAGTTCGAAGGGAAAGAAAAAAAGCAGAACCTAAAATGCGACTATTGTGGCAGAGACAGCCACACAAGAGAAAATTGCTTTAGGATTAAGGGGTATCCTGAATGGTGGAAAGGCTCCCAGCCTAAGAGACCAGGAAAAGCTACTACTGCTAATCTGGCTTGTGTAATGGAAACTCTTTTAGAATGTGAGGATGAAGTTGACACCAATTGGAAGTCAATGGTAACCAATTTTATGTAGCAAGAGATGCTCCAACTAATGAAAGGAAAAGGCCAGAACATTGAGGCAGTGAATTTTGCTCACATGAGTGACTTTGTAGGTATGAGCACACCTACTTCCTTTGGCTTACAATCAACTTTAGATAAATTTTTCTGGATCATTGACACGGGTGCAACTAATCATATGTGTGCTGATGATTTTTTACTGTCTAATTTGAAACCTGTCATCAAACCTACTCCTATAACCTTGCCTGATCATACTGTCCATTTTGTTAAACACACAGGACATGCAAAAATTAGCAATGAGATTGTTCTGACTGATTATTTACATGTACCCTCTTTTAAATGGAAGTTACTTTATGTTAGTAAACTTGCAAAAACAGTAGCTTTGCAATTTGGTTTCACCTCTGAATTCTGCATATTGCAGAACCTACTGACTAAAAAGGTCCTCACAATTGGCAAGCTACTGAGAGGGCTTTATATACTTGGCCAATCCTCATTTAATCCAGCCACTATACAGAGTCATATGGTTTCCTTTCAATGTCATCTAGCACTTAGTCCTTCTACTTCTAGCTTTCTCTGGCATTTCAGATTAGGACACCCTTCCGCTGGTGTAATAAAACATCTAAAAACTATTTCTAGTTGTATTCCTGCCTCTCAAAATCATTGTGATGTATGTCCAATTGCAAAGCAACAAAGAATTCCATTTCCTATAAGTTCAATTCAAAGTACTTTTGTTTTCAATTAATACATGTGGATATATGGGGACCTTATAGGTGTTCTTCTCTTAATCGTTGTAGTTATTTCTTAACTATTGTGGATGATTTTTCAAGAACCACCTGGACTTTTTTAATGAAAACTAAATCCCAGACTCCTTACATCCTTGAAACCTTCATGAACGTCATTAAAAATCAGTTCCAACTGTCTGTAAAAACAATGAGATCAGACAATGGTACTGAATTCTTGAGTCAAACCTGCCAGTCCCTCCTTTCAAAGGCTGGCATTATACACCAGAAAACATGTGCATATTCACCACAACAAAACGAGGTAGTTGAAATAAAACACAAGCACCTCTTACAGGTTGCTAAATGCCTCCATTTTCCAAACCAGAATAGTATCGAAGGCTTGTTGGTCGCCTATTATATCTTGGTTTTACTCGCCCTGATATAATACATGGTGTGCAACAACTCACCCAGCATGTTCATAGTCCCCGAGACCACCATTGGAAAGCTGCCCTACATTTGCTCAAATATCTCAAATCTGCTCCTTCCAAAGGGTTATTCTTTCCATACATAACTCATTCACCTTAACTGCTTATTGTGATGCCGACTGGGCTGCTTGCACCCGAACTCGCTAATCTCTCACCGGCTACTACATCTTCCTTGGTCCTACTCTCATATCTTGGAAGACAAAGAAACAAGCGACTGTTTCTCGATCCACTGCTGAGGCCGAGTATCGAAGCATGGCCACCACAACATGTGAAATCCAATGGATCCTCTATCTCTTCAAGGATCTTTGTGTTCCACATTCTCTCCCTGTTGATTTTTTTGTGATAACAAGGCAGCACTTCACATCACTGCCAACCCCGTCTTCCATGAAAGAACCAAGCATCTTGACATCGACTGTCATGTTGTTCAAAATAAATGCAAAAAGGGGGTCATTCTTCCTCACCATGTTCCTTCTCAGCTGCAGCTTGTTGATGTCTTCACAAAATCTTTGCCCCCTGATCGGTTTTTGTCACTCATTGCCAAGCTGAACTTGAAAGATGTTCATCAAGTTCAGCTTGAGGGGGGGATGTAGAAAATGTATATAGCTTTAGCTGGACAGTGTACATAATAGTTTTGTTAGTTAGATGATGTGGCACTCACGCACATGGCTGCACGTGGCCAGTTAATTGCTAGCTGTAATTGCTAGCTGTACATAGATAGCTTTTCTTTCTCTGTAAAGTCTATATATATGTATACTGCATTATCTGAAGTAATTTAGAAACGTGAATACATAAAATATTTCTCTCAATTTGGGGGTTTCTTGATTTCCTTGTTTCTCTGTTCTTGCTATAGAATTCTTCAACAACCTCCATTATAACTTTATATACTCTAATCATGAACCATATTTGCAACTAATCCAAGCCACACCGAAAGTGAAAAGAACCCAGACATAATTTTGCATAAAATTTCCAGATCTGAGAGAGAGAGAGAGAGAGATGAAGTTGGGCATTAAATTTCATAAAATAAAGGAATAAGTTATGAGTTTCATTAATTTATACTTCATTCATGAAGAATTATTCATCTCCTAACTAACATAATACAAACCCACTTTGTATTCATCTCCCAGCCCATGACCAACATAAACTATCTCTTTAACCAACAGAACTAGTTGTATCACAACCCAGAATAACCAGAAGAAGAAGAAAAAAAGCTTCCATGGCTTCAATGGTCGCATACCCAAATTTGCCATCATACACCGTCAACACGGTTCCATCGTCACTATCACCGCTGAATCACGGACTCTCTGTCATCACCATTGTTGCAAAAACCCAGATCTTCCAACATTAGCAGCACCAACAAAACTCATACTTGCGTCTTCATCGGAATCGCCAAAACCCATATCCACAGCCCTCCGTGCGACTTCGATTTCGATGGAGGAGATGGTGATGGGTTCTCTATGCGATTGTAGCGGCGGCTGCAAGAGATGCCATGGAAGCGACGATGGCGATAGATGCGATGGAGGCAGTGGCGAGAGAGGGGCTGATGGAGGAGGTGGGGGTGGCAAAAGAGTTGGAATCGGATGAGAGAGAGAAGCGATGGAATACAACGAGAGAAAGAAAAGGTGGAGGGGATAGAGAGACCAGTTATGCATGTGATAGAGAGAGAGAGAGGGGCATAAGGTTTTAGGATTAATAGTTTTAACTTAGGTAATAGTTAAAGAAGTTTAAAAAATATAATAATAAAAAAGGTTTTTTAAAAATAGTAAAATGACCACGTTCACCCTCTGACCGTTAGACATAACGAAAATTTCTAACGTTACAGATTTCGAAAAAACATAAAGAGGTTATTTGAAGTTTTTTTAACATAAGGAGGTAATCCATAACTTTCGATAACCACAAGGGGGCTTTGTGTACTTCGCCCTTAAAAAAAAGATAATCAAAAATTTAAAGTGTGAGATTTTTTGTGAGTAAATGGATGTTTTGGTATTTTCACTCCTTAAATTTGTAAGTAGTATTTGCATTTAGTATATTGGTCCCTGCAAATAACATCTCCCTTGATTTATTACAAAGTACAAATACAACCTATCCAAATCGTTTGGCTTAGCCATACTATTGCAAATTTCTTACCTTCTCAAATTAGATAGTCTTGAAAATAAGGTTGGAGAGAAGTTTTGGGCAAATTATATCTACTTTCCTCGAGTTTTGGTAAATTACAAATACTACCTCAAACTTCTAACAATGACACCTCCCTAAAGTTTTGGTAAAATTGCAAATAAACCCCATTTTGTGGGAGAGAATCTCTTGTACAAAATTGTCTGACGGTCTAACAAGAATACTTCAGCAACTAAAATAGATACTTGTTGCTATCCATATGCTATACATCATAGCCTAAACTCGATACGCGTGTTTTCTTCATTATAGGTGATACTTTATATCACTAAACTCGATGCACGTATTGTATTTACTATATGTGATATTTGTCATTTTAACATAACCACGATACATCAGCAGTTACACAATATATCAGAGCTCTAGGCGCAACACAATAATTCATTAGCAAAACTCATAACCGACATATATCGGCAATATATGCGATACATTAGAAGCTATACGAGATACATCAAAAGCTATTGGGCGTCTCCTCAAAGTTCAGTGCAATTAGTATCAGGCCATGTTTGAGAAATTTAGGCCCAATAAGGTTTGCCTTTTTATGTTATAACTATGTGAGGTTTGTAATAGATTAGGCTATGCCACAGAGAGAGAGCATCCACCCACCTGGGATATAGATAGAGAGCCCCGGCTTTTTGGCTAGGTGAAAGATAGGGTGCCGTCCTGAGATCATAAGAGATGATTGAGGTTTAGGCAATGTCTTCGACGTTGAAATTGCAGAGTCATCTTGAAGTCATAGGAGATGTGTGTTCCTGCCTATGGTTCCGATGTTATTGTTTTATTCCCCATCTAATGAAGTAGTCAGTAGTTCTGTGGAGCATATCTGTTGAGATCGAACCATGTTAATCTGTGTTGTTTCTTTTCTGTTTTTAATTCTGCTGCAGTATTCTTGTAGGGATATTTCTTCTAACAAGTGGTTCGAAGATCCTGAGGGGGTGTTTTCCCTAACAAAAGCTTCACTCTGTATGAGCGTCAGGCTGTCAAACCGCCACATACAAAATTTTGTTTTATTGTGGACCTATTTGTTATCGTGAAAAAATTTCAACAAATCATAGGTGGTTGTAATTGTTAGAAAACTCGGGAGGATATATGTAATTTGACAAAAATCGAGGGAGGTAAATGTAATTGGCTCCAAACTTTTTCATAATGCAAAAAAGGCTTTTTTTCCACTCAAATCTACTTCAATGACCAACCAAACTTTTTTGTAATATGACATGTGATTGGTTGAAATTATGTTCATTCTTACATTCATAATTCATTGTGTTAATATACTTGTTCCTTATTTTTGGTGCCATAAAGATGACTAATTTGTGGTTATTCATGTTGTAAATATTAAAATGAGAAAAAGAAAAGAAGCACATTATTGAAAGTTTCGTTAGATTTTCTCAGTTTTGCTTAACTACCTTTAGAAGGTCATAGCTTGAGCTACACAACTTTGAATTGGGTGATTCTTGATGCTATGGAAAGTTTGAAAAATCTTGACTTACTCTGAGGGTTAGTGACTCTCTGTAGATGTGGCAAACACATAAGCAATAAAATTAAATTAAAAGTATGACATGAATATCTCTTCATTAAATGTAATTAGTTGATAAGAATTCATGGCCTACCATTTCTCTTTCTTATTTATTTCTTGTCTATCTATTTCCTCCAACTTCTGGATTTTACTATTTCTTCCGAATTCTTCTGTAAAGACAGTGGTGTTGGAGCACTGCAAACCTCCCATTTGATCTTCATAATTTCATATTGCTTCAATCTTTCCTTTTCGTTCCATTTTTTCCTTCTTTCTTTTTTATCCTTCAATAGTTAATGCATTCTTTTTTTCCTACTACAATATTATAATAGTATGTGACAAACATTTTAAGTGTAAATAAATATTTATATACAATTAGAAAAATGATTAGTCCGCAAATTCCTTATTTAAGGTGTAAAGTGTTAAAATTAAAAGTTTATGGGCCAATTATAATTTTAAAAACTTTGAATATTAATTTACAATTAACTCTTTTATACATAATGTACCGTATACGTGGGCTTTTTATTTATTTATATTTTTAGAAACATATGATACTTTAGCCTCAAAAGTATCACGTGTATGCATAAAGTAGTGCATATCACATGTAAAAGCCTTGCATGTTTCTCTATACCAAAAAATAATCATAGCAGGTAAAAAAAAAGTATTGCCTATAGTGAAAAAATGTACAGCATGTTTCTAAAAGGAGTGAACTGTCAAAAATATCACTTTACTTTTTCAGAATCTTCTGTTTCGTCACTAAACTTTTTTTCCCCAGAAATGTCACCATACTTTCAAAAAGTAGCCAGAAATGTCACTTTGCCCTTAGTATAGTTATGTTTGACGGAATGACTGTCACATGCTTGTCATGTGCCATTTTTCAAGAGTATTACTGTCCATGCACTATTCATCATTACTGTCCATGCACTATTCATCTTCTTCTCCAAAAACTCCTCCCCTTCTTCCTCCCTCGTCCGCTGCCTATGGCTCCCTTCCCTCTCCCTCCACCCATAGTATATTCGCCTTCTCACATTGGCCTCCTTAAGCCTAAGTGTCATACCAAGCTTTCTCAATCCTTTCTTTCTCAATCCATGGCTGCAAAGGGCCATCAATGTGATCACATAAGTTTCAATGTGCTGATACATGGGTATTCGAAGAACAGAAGAACTGATGAACCAACAAGGCTCTACAGAAAGATGATAAGAAAGGGATATAAGCCTATTGTATCACATTTAACATTTTGTTAACTGGTCTTTTTCAAAATGGTAAGGTCCAGGATGCACGGAACTGCTTTGATGATATGCAAGTTCATGTCGTTACCCCAGATTCTCTGACCTATAACATACTATTGGATGGATTTTGCAAAAAAAAAAAAAAAGGGAAAAGAAAAACCCCAACTCCAACTGCAGCACAAACGCAAAAGCAATCAACATTCCTCCCAAATAAAGCAACAAAAGACCCATATTCTATTAAAGTTTTCTTCTACTTCTTCTATCCTTTTTGAAAGCTTCAAACAATAACTTCCGGTGACTGCGGCCCTGCGGATGTTGTAGAATTGGACGACACTGCAGTACGTAGTTGCCGGAATGTAGGCTTGCATAGGGGAATTAGTCGGACTAAGTGAAGGACATGAAATTGGCGAAAACGCTCCTGGGGTGCGCACAAGGAATTCAGAGGAGGGAGGAGGGAGGGGAGGCGGAGGAGGAATTTTTTAAGGGAAAGGGAGAAGGAGGGGGAGATGAACAGTAAGGGAAGAAGGAAAAAAATTTATTTTTTTAGAAAAAGACAAAAATACCCTTGAAACATTGCACATGACAAGCATGTGACGGCCATTTCATCAAACATAACGACACTAACGGCAAGATGACATTTTTGGCCACTTTTTGAAAGTATGGTGATATTTCTGAGGGAAAAAAAGTTTAGTGACCAAACGGGAGATTCTGAAAAAGTAAAGTGATATTTTTGGCAAATCACTCTTCTAAAAAACATATGTTGTGTGCACGTGCGTATAGTGAAGTGTGTACCGTCTGATGGGAGACTCCATAATATATGAAAAATATTTACATACAATGAAATATATAATACTCCCCCCGATTCATTAGAAGAGTCAATTTTGACCGGTATACAACTTATTATGAGTGTCAAGGTAGAACACATAAAATAGCTATTTTGACACCATTTATTTCACTTATATCTCTACTTATTAAATATGGGCTGATTGTAGATCATACATGATTATATTAATAAGAATAAAAGGAGTACAAAAATTGAAAGTGAACTATTCTATTTAAATAAAAAATATTTTTTCAAATGGACTCTTCTAATAGAAGGAAGGAAGTAATACGATATATATTTGTATATCTTTATGTTTATACGCACATAAACACGTATCATCTGACATGAAAGTAATTATATATAAATACTAAAATTTATATTTTATATACACAAAATATATTGTGCTAAATTGTACATTCCAAATTTCGCACTAGTGACATCAATGTTGCAAGTCATTTCTTTTACTACTTCACTCAATTTTCTCCCACGTAGAAAATCTCTCTCTCTCTCTCTCTATATATATATACAATTAGACTAAACCGCAAATATATATATATATATGTATAAAAGAGTGATAATAATAATATTATTATTATTAATAACAAGCAACCATAAAATCAATATTTATGTAGATACGGATATATACATATGTAGGTATATATAACACTATGAGTAAGTTAAGGGATGCCGTTATTTGCACGTATTATGCCACGTAGAAAATCTCTCTCTCTCTCTCTCTATATATATATACAATTAGACTAAACCGCAAATATATATATATATATATACAATTAGACTAAACCGCAAATATATATATATATATGTATAAAAGAGTGATAATAATAATATTATTATTATTAATAACAAGCAACCATAAAATCAATATTTATGTAGATACGGATATATACATATGTAGGTATATATAACACTATGAGTAAGTTAAGGGATGCCATTATTTGCACGTATTATGTGCCAATTATTGTGCACATAATAGAATCTTTATATTATGTTTTACTTTATTACCCTTGAGTGCATAATTAATTATTTCCTTAATTATTGACTTAATAATATTCTTTTCTGCTAATTATTTTCTTTTTTAATTATGCATGATTGATTCTTATATGTAGATACGGATATATACATATGTAGGTATATATAACACTATGAGTAAGTTAAGGGATGTCGTTATTTGCACGTATTATGTGCCAATTATTGTGCACATAATAGAATCTTTATATTATGTTTTACTTTATTACCCTTGAGTGCATAATTAATTATTTCCTTAATTATTGGCTTAATAATATTCTTTTCTGCTAATTATTTTCTTTTTTAATTATGCATGATTGATTCTTAATCATTAATTTATTCTTTATTATTTATTTCCTTTTTGAATCATACATGATTGATTTTAATAATTAATCTATTTCCTTATTATTTTTATTTTTTTTTTGGATTATGCATTATTAATTATAAATCATTAATTTATTTCTTATATATTTGTTATTTCTTTTTTTAATTATGCACAAACTCGCATGAACCAATTAACCAATGAAGTCTACTGGAATTAACTTATGATCAACATGCATCCTTTGAAAAAACAAGAAAAAAATCAGTAGTAAGTGGAAGTGCAACGTTCAATTTTGTCCAAATTTTTAGCCCCCGTAAAGTTATTCTCGAACAATGTTAGGAAATTTTGTCACACGTCTGATTAAGAATAAAAAAATTATTTATAGTTCCATTTTAGGAAAAATTAGAGTAGAGGACAATCAATATTGATGAAAAGGGAAACCTTTAAAAAACGAGGGCCGATTATTACTAAGTTGAGGCGCAACGCTCAATTTTGTCAAAAAATTATTTTTCACTCCAGTAAAATGACCAAAACATGAGTTATTTTCGAAGAAGGTAAGGACATTTTTTTCACAGGTCCCGAGTAATAAGAAAAAAATATTTATAGTTCCTTTTTAGGCAATATTAGTGTGGAGGGCAATCAATATTTAATAAAATGGTCGCCTTTAAAAAATCGAGGACCAATTAATACTAAATTGAGGTGTAACGCTCAATTTTATCTAAAAATTTATTTTCCCGCTCCCGTCAAATGACCAAAACATGAGTTATTTTTGAAGAATGTGCGGAAATTTTTCACACGTTCCGAGTAATAAGGGAAAAAATATTTCTAGTTCACTTTTAGGCAAAATTAGTATGGAGGGCAATCAATAATTAGGACAAGAGCATCCTTAGAAAAAACAATGACCAATCAGTAGTAAGTGTAGGTGCAATGTTCAGTTTTGTCCAAAAATTTATTTTTCGGCCCCCATAAACTTACCCAAACATGAGTTATTCTTGAAGAAGGCTAGGATCACACGTCTGAGCCAAAAAAAAAAATTATAATTTCTTTTTAGGCATTATTAGTGTGGAGGGAAATCAATATTTAAGAAAAGGGCAGCCTTTAAAAAACTGAGGACCGATCAGTACTAAAAGTTGATTTCAACCCTTTTCGTAAATGACTCGTCCTCATAGTGCCCACATTTACAATTGATTGGGCCTCATTTTTTAAAAGGCCTCTCTTTTTCTAAATATTAATTGTCCTCCACACTAATTTCCCCTAAAATGAACTAGAAATAATTTTTTCTTATTACTCGGAACATGTGAAAAAATTTCCTCACATTCTTCAAAAATAACTCATGTTTTGGTCATTTTACGGGAGCGAGAAAATAAATTTTTAGACAAAATTGAGCGTCGCGCCTCAACTTAGTATTGATTGGTCCTCGGTTTTCTAAAGGCTGCCATTTTCTTAAATAGTGATTGCCCTCCACACTAATATTGCCTAAAAAGGAACTATAAATATATTTTTTTCATATTACTCGGGACGTGTGAAAACATTTCCTTACCTTATTCGAAAATAACTCATGTTTTGGTCATTTTACCATAGTGGAAAAATAAATTTTTGACAAAAATAATCGTTGCACCTCAACTTAGTACTAACCGGTCCTAGTTTTTTGACGGTTTCCCTTTTCTTAAATATTGTTTGTCCTCCACTCTAATTTTTCCTGAAAAGGAACTATGAGTATTTTTTTTTCTTACTCGGGATGTGAGAGAAAATTTCCTAACCTTATTCGAGAATAACTCATGTTTGGGTAATTTTTTGGGGGGCGAAAAATAATTTTTTGGACAAAACTAAGCGTTGCGCCTCCACTTCCTACTGATTTTTCCTCATTTTTTCAAAGGATGCATGTTGATCATAAGTTAATTCCAGGAGACTTTATCAGTTAATTGATTCATGCGAGTTTGTGCATAATTAATAAAAGAAATAACAAATATATAAGAAATAAATTAATGATTTAGAATTAATAATGCATAATCTGAAAAGAAAATAATTAATAAGGAAGAGATTAATTATTAACATCAGTCATGTATAATTCAAAAAGGAAATAAATAATGAAGAATAAATTAATGAATAAGAATCAATCATGCATAATTCAAAAAAGAAATAACAAGAAAAAAGGAATACTATTAAGCCCATAAGTAAGAAAATAATTAATTATGCACTCAAGGGTAGTTAAGTAAAACATAATATAAAGATTCTATTAGCACATAATATGTGCACAATAATTTACACATAATATGTGCAACCAACATTATCCGTAAGTATACATGAGAAAAATATAAAAGTTACACATATTATTTATTTTAGTATAAAATTATTGAACCAAAATAAGATTAAGGAAAGACTTTTATAATGAAGAGAAAGAGGTTATCTAGATTATCTAGATGTACGTACATGCTGGAGACACAAATGAAGAAGGAGAGGTTATTCAGATTAATTAATTATGAATGGAAAGAGAAGATAGGAAGGTGAGAATATAAATAAAGAAAGAGAATATTTACATTTAATGAATTAATGTAAGTGTAATGATTTATTTGACATATAACATAGAAGCCACATAGGAGAGGGTCATCTACCTTGAGGGTAAGTGTAAAACTCCCCGGCTTCTAGCCTCTTTTAAATTCCGAATTAATAACCTAAATTCCACAAGACAAGTTAGGAAGATCGAGTCAATCAAAGTTAAGATCCAAAAGGCTATCTAATCTGACTATTCAACACAAATCGTTAATCATTTTGTCTCTTAGACACGTACCCTCCGTACTAATTAAAGAGTTCACTTTTTTAAAAAAATAAAAAATTATCTTATTAAAAGAATCAATTATGAATTTATTTGCATTACATACCCTCATTAATGAAATAATGTGTCCACAATTAATCCTCACTAGAAATTAACGATATGAGTTGTATTATCTCATCACCCATAATAAGTTGTATATATTTTAAAGTGAATTTTTTAGAGTTGTTATTTGGAGCATTTCGTGCATGCACTAAAGCAAATTTAGAGGACCTACTTTTGAAGGCTATAAATTTTTACACAAATACTCTTAGGGCCTGTTTGGTTCACGGGAAAGTAAAATTTTTTGAGGAATATGATTTTTGAGAATTTAGTGATGAGGAAAGTAAAGTAAAAAATAAATTTTTTTGTGTTTGGATTGGTTAAGAAATGTATTTGGGAATTTAAATGTGAACTAAACTAAATATCAAAAATGGCATCTCAAATTAAACTTAATTATTTTCTCATAAAAATATTATTAACCTAAATAAGAGCTAAATAATATTTAATTATAAATTAAACAACAACCTTAAAAATAAATTACATGCCAATTACTCATCCAAAATCAATTTAAAATTTAAAAAAATTTTAGATTTGATTATTGATCTATAATGTAATTGTTAGTCTAGCGAGAATTCAGATGAATACGAAAATAATTGGAAAAATAAATTTTTTTGTTGTAAAATGAAATATTAAATTTGTCAATCGATTTTTTCCAAATTTAAAAGAAAAAAAAATTTTAAATATGGTACATTAATTTTTATTAAAATATTATTTAGTTTTATAGCTAATAAAAGTTAACTATAAAGAATATTATATATGAAAAGTATATATGTTGTTTTAAGTATATATATATTTGGACATAAAAATTAAAATAAATAAATCTTAGTTAGATACAATATATACTAAAGTAAATTGTGATACTGTGGATGATTAGTTGCAACCAATTAGTCAGACAATTTTTATACATAGACAATCTTTTACCTTTTTTTAGGAAAAATAATATATATTTCTTTTTTTCATTTTATGGGGTTTTTTAAAAAATTTTATGGATGATATAACAAAAAAATAAAATATTTGAAAATAAATAATAGTAAGGGTAGCGATTGTCTTTTTTGAAAATTTGTATCTCGGGAAAAAGAATACCATATTAGAACAGGGATTCTTTTTCCAGGAAAATAACACTTATTTTTCCTATATCGCAGATTTATTTTCCTTTCCCAATCAATTAAAATGACTTCCAAACAAAGGAATTTAATAGTGAGGAATTATATTACTTTTCTTAACCAGAATCCCTATAAACCAAACATGCCCTTAATGAAAATAAATATCTTTTCACCTATATAAAATTTTTCTCTTTCCTACGTGTAATGTGTATGTCCTAGTTGTACTTTCTTCCTCCCCTCTCTCTCTCTCTCATTTCGAGTGATGTTCTCGCATCCCTCTCCCCTACCATACGACATAAAATGCCATATAATCTGGGTTCTTCCAATTAATTTGGATCTAATTTTTTTTTTTTTATGATGAAGACGTCTTCCATGGCTGAATGGACCAAGTCAGGACAAAAAAAAAAAAAAAGACTCGTTCGATTCTCTTTCCAACATTGTTTTTGCCATCTACTGTAGCCTTTTTTCCTGTGATATTTATTCGACAAATTAGATATGAGAGAGAAGGAGTGGGGCAGGGTAAGTCAGATATGACAAAGAAAGAGTAGGAGGAGAGGGGAGGAAATAAAGCTACGAGAAGAGAAGGAGGAAAGGTGTAGATCTGAGAAAGAAAGAGAAAAGAAGAAGAAAGAAGGTGGAGAGGAAGTAAAGCTTCTCTTAAATGTGTAACGATTGAGTTTGATTTTGGGATGGATTATCAATGTCATTTGTGCCCATCCGTTAGTGGGGAAGATGGTTGTGTTAGGAAAAAGGGTGTTGATATGATCTTGTTTGGTGTCTTTTTTTAATGAAAAAAATATAATTTTATATAATTATTAAAAAGGGATAAAGATAATAATTAATCAGAGAGAAGTATAAATATAAAACATCCTGAAATTAATAGTGTTTAAATAAAAATTTGGATGAAATGCATGGTTGATGACTTAACAATTGACTTTTGCAAAAAATGACATTTTTTTTTTCAAAATGTTCTTTTTTAGACACTGAACTTCCATTTTTGCTCCAAACGTACCACTCCGTCCATGTTCGACATTAATTCCCTAACGCCCCAAAATTTCCAGGGGTAATTTCGTCCACTAAAATTCCAACGGCATCAATCAAACTAACGGCCAAAATCGCAGCTTATAAAGGAACTCAAAATGCTCTTTCCCAACCTTTTCCTATGAATGCGCTGTTTCCGTTTTCGGTCCTTATTACTCTTCTTTTTTTTTTTTTTTGTTTTTTTTTTTTTGCAATCCAAACCTTTGAGATTACTACTATGGAAGAAAATAGCTCACAATGAATCAAAATATATGATCAAAAGTATTCCATTTTACTACAAACTTCACAAAATTCAATAGAAGTCTTGCACAAATATCTCAGAAACACAAAACTGCATTCAGATTACATTCAAACTAGAGTAATTTGGCACATTTAGGAATCTAAACAGACGGCAAAGCACACATCAACGCAACCTCCTTGCTTCTCTCTCAGAATCGAGCAAGGTGAGAACATCACCCTCCCTACGGGTCCCTTGCCCTACTACAAAAATGACTTTCTACGGCGGTGCTTTAACGGCGGAAATACCAAAACCGCCATTAAAAAGAAAGTACGGATTTTCTACGGCAGTTTTCTAAAACCCTTTCTACGGCGGTTTCTATAAAACCGCCATAGAAACACTTTCTATGGCGGTTTTATGTGTTTCTATGGCGGTTTTATAGAAACCGCCGTATAATTAATAAATATGATGAATTTTACTATAAAAATTGATAAATAGAAAATTACATATTTATTATTAAATTTAAAAAAATTTGGGAGTTAATTTACAAAAAAAGAAAAACTAGACATTAATAGGAATAGAGGAACGGGCGGGAATTCAAAATAACGGGCTTTCTACGGCGGTTGTTATTAAAACCGCCGTAGAAAGTTACTTTCTATGGCGGTTTCATAATAACCGCCATAGAAAGTTACTTTCTATGGCGGTTTTAATTACAACCGCCGTAGAAAGTCCATTTCTACGGCGGTTTTTATTTAAACCGCCATAGAAAGTAACTTTTTTTTGAATTTTAAGGGTTTCCCTTTGTTTAATCTCCAGCCAGCCGCGGCTTCCCCATGTTTCCATCT
This sequence comes from Leptodermis oblonga, assembly GCA_016801395.1. Classification (NCBI taxonomy): domain Eukaryota; kingdom Viridiplantae; phylum Streptophyta; class Magnoliopsida; order Gentianales; family Rubiaceae; genus Leptodermis; species Leptodermis oblonga. The sequence goes on along the minus strand of CM028758.1, from coordinate 16,506,904 downwards.
CCAGCAAACTGAAGCGTTCTCTCGTTGCCAGCGCCCATCCTCTCTCCGTGGTTTTTTCTCTTGTCTTCCCCCGAAGCCGTTTGTTCCGGCGGCGTTGATAACAAGATCCGCCGTCACCCAACTCCAGAGATGGTTTCTTAATCAGCCATCACCCACCACTTGGAGTTAATCCCCCATCATAATTTCACCACAATCGGTCCTTGTTGTGGGCTTCAAATCATAAAAAAGGTAATGTCGAATAGCTTCAACTTTATTTAAGCTTTACAAATTTTATTGTTACTTGATTATTGTGATTGGCCTAGGGTTTATTATTAGTGTTAAATTCAGGTTTGGTGAGATGATGAATTATTAAATTCGGGTTTGATTAGTGTTAAATCGGTGGTTATTTATTGTTCTTGCTGTTAATGATTAAATTAATTAGAATTTGATGGATGCACGCAAAAATTTTGTGAAGTTTGGTGGTTGTTCGGTTTATTAGCATGGAAGTTGTTGATATATATATTTTTTGAATAAAGTTGAAATATATATATCAAAAACTTTCTACGGATGTTCTTGCTATTTTTGATATATATTTTTGAATTTAGAGATAAAAAAATGAATATTAATTTTTTTTTAAAAAAAATTGGTACTTTCTATGGCGGTTATCTTCAAAACCGCCGTAGAAAGTGAACTTTCTACTTTCTACGGCGGTTTTGAAGATAACCGCCGTAGAAAGTCCAACCTTTCTATGGCGGTTCCCAATCGCAGTAGAAAGTCCGTAACCTTTCTACGGCTGCCGAATAGATGGCGGTTCAAAATTGACGAAAACCGCCGTTAAATGTGCTAAATAACCGCCATTAAAGCCCTTTTTTGTAGTAGTGTTGCTTCTCTTTCTGTTTTCCATCCTTACTACTCATTCTCATTAATCTATTCCTGTCTCCATTTCCATTTCCATTTCCTCAGCAGAAGAAAACACCAAAAAAAATTAACCATTACAAATTTCAATCTACATCACCTCACTCACAATTAAATTCATCCCACCATCTATGTTGCTCGGACTCGGGTATGGGTGCGGGTCTAAGCATCAGGTACGTCTTTTCCTAAATTTTAGGGTACGGGGACACCACTACGGGTACGGGTACGGAGATATGAGGCAATTTAGTATAGAGTAGGGGACAGGAGGGACTTTAGTATATAGAATAAGGGTTGATAAGATTTTCACCACTTACTCACGTTTCTCCTTTCTGATGAGTTCCTCTAGTACAATTGTAGTACAACACAAAATACTCTACCATCTTCTATCCCTATCCAAAGAGAAGTAGTACAAAGTATTTTCAAAAAAGTAGTAAAACCACACTATCACAGTAGCTGCAAATCAGGAATTCAGCGAAAAATCAGGAATTGATAGGCAAAGTAGGAGCTGAGTGGCAAATAAAAGGAAGCAAAAAATAAGTAGAGAATTTTCCAAACTGAAACCTCCCTCCTCTCTGGTTCAGTCAACGTATCCAAAGTTTTATGACCAAATCCGGTGCGTATTTAGCACCTGTACCCGTGTCGACACGGGTACTCCTCCAAATATGAAGAGTCCGAGTAACATAACCCACCATAAGATACCACAGCAAAAAATCATAAGGTACAGAAACTTGAAAAATAAACCTTTTACCTAGGGCCGGTCCTTAAACTTATGAGGCCCAGGGCAAAATGTTAAAAGAGGGCTCTAAATAAATAATAATAATAATTAAATATAAAAATCATATATACCGACTTCTTCGAGTAATTTTAGATGCAAAGTCATCTATAATAGAATCGGTTTCAAGATTTTCTAAAATGCCTTTTTTAATACACAAGATTGCCAATCCATTTAATCTTTCTTGCGACATTGACGATCTCAAGTATGTTTTTAACAATTTCAATTTGGAGAAACTTCTCTCAGCCGATGCAACAGTATTAGGCATAGTCAACATGATCCTATAAACAATTGCAACATTTGGATAACTATCTCTACTTATAACAAATTCTAGAATATCAATGCCACTCATTATCAAAGACAAAAGGCCTAACTTCAAAATTCCATTACATTGAGGCAGTTAACCAAACCAAACTAGCCACTTAACGTTCTAAACATTAAGGCATTCATGCAATAACAAACACAACAAAAGCTCAACATTCCTTTCATCAATAGTAGAACCCCCAAGTCACTAGCAAGTTGGCGAAGAAAAAAAACCAGTCTTTGAGGACCGAAAAGAAGACACAAGATGTTCATTCCATTTAAACATGGGAAAATGCCAAACTAGGATAGGTAAATTCTCGCGCACTCAGTTACTACAACGGAACTGAAATCAAAATTTTGAATTGAACGATACCGAACTTATGGAACCAAATAACATTCACTCAGAAAGCAATAAATGAATAAATAGCCTAGTTCCATCTGGAGAATATATTCTGGACGTACCGGAGGAGTAATCCGATACTCTGGCTTCAAAGCAACTCTAATCCCTATCCCAGCTGCAAATTTAACCGGGAAAAAAAATTTTACCTGTTTGTGATAGGGTACGGTGGTACCCTAGGATATTGGGGTACCCCCTCGGGCCCCTCCTTGCTTGTCTGACGAATGACGGTGGGGTTGAACTTCCCACAGGTTGGCACCAAACTTTCTGGCAGAGATTATGGTTGTGGAATCGGAGGGAAAGGCTAAATCTTGAGGCAGTGAGGCACACACAAGCTCAGTCAGATGAAGATGATGAATAGCCAAAACGTGGTCATGGAGGTGAAGAGAATGAAAAAGGAAATTGAGTTGGCTTGTTGGCTACAGGGCTTCATACGAGAAAATATAGAAAAAAATTATTAAATTTGGGCTTTACTGTCCTGGAATAGAAAAAGAAAGGGCCGAATTTTACCTTTCATACAAAAATTAATTTGGCCTAAAATTAAAAATTTTTATAAACTAAAACTACTAATACATAATCTGTCATGCCCCTGTACCTAAACGATGCCGTTTGATTATTCTTTAGCTGCATTTTCGTTTGTAGAAGATTTTGGTAGAATGTGTGAATGTTATAAGTAGTGGAATCCTTCTCTAGTGAGGCAGGTTGATTGTTGTGCTATTTTCTCATCTCAATGAATTCTTCATTTCTCTCTAATTCTCCCAAAATTCTGTTCTTCTCTCTTTCTGCTTCATCTTTCCCCCTTCTATTCCGTGACTAATTTGAGAATTTCAGGCCAAGTACCTGACAGTGTGTTAGACCCGGTTGGTCTTAATCCTTATTTTGATTGATGAGTTAACAAATATGAGAATTAATTTAACGGTTCTTCTAAGTGAAAAATGTAGAAACGGAAAGGAAATGAAGAAAGAAGAAAAATACGACCCGAGTACGTCCCAAAGTGGGACCCACAGTGTTTCTAAGTCATAAAATGAATAGAAGAGTTCACGGGTGAACCAACGCAAAAAACAGCGAAGAAAACGGAGCTAAAACGAAGAAACGGGAAGCAAATGAAAAAGATGTCAAATCTGGCCGACAAGGGCTGACAGCCACGTGCGCATGCCTGGACCTCGCGCACATGCGCTGACAGCCGCGCGCAGAGGCACGCCCAGACGCCCATGCCGCGCGCAGACCTCGCGCAGAGCAGCCCCACGCCGCGCGCAGACCTCGCGCAGAGCAGCCCCATGCCGCACGCCTGCGACAGCGCGCAGCAGCCACGTGCCTGCGACATCAGCCTGCGACTGTCGCTGCTGTCGCAGAGGCTGTCGCGAGAGCTTCGGGTTTGCAAATTCTTGTCCGTTTTTCAATCATTTCAGGAGCTCTCTTTTTCCTATAAATACCCCCAAGCTGCAAAATGAAGACTAATGACTCCCCAACATCTCCTACACTTTAACAACACTTTCAAGCTTCATTTCAATCTTTTATATGTCAAAATAGCTTGTTAAGGTAGGATTGTCAAGAGGCATTTGTGCCCTGTTTTTGTGTCAAATTGTAAACTCCATTTCTGGAGTATTTCATCATTATAAACACGTCTAGAAAAGTCCTAACTCAAGAGTTTGAGTGTAGGCAATTTGTATATAGGGAAAGTCCAACTCTTGAGTAAAGAGTTAGGCAAGAAGAAAGGGGGAGCAAGTAGAAAGGAGAGTCCTAGCTCAAGAGGTTGAGTTTAGGCAATTGTAAAAGTCCTAACCAAGAGTTTGGTTGAGGCAATTGTAAAAGTCCTAGTTTAGAGTTAAATTAGGCAAAGGGGAGAAAGTCTTGATCAAGAGGTTGATTGAGAAAAAGTCCTAGTAGCTAGGCAATGAAGTCTTGAGTAAGACCCTAAGTCCTTGAGGAAGGAGCGGGGGCAAAAGATTCATTGTTAGCCATTAGGCAAAGGAGTCTTAGTCTAGAGTTAGATTAAGCAAAAAGTCCTAAATTCTAGAGGTAGAATTTTGGCATTTGTAAAGGTTTGAATTACACCTTTAAGTGATTCATTTGAGAGGGTTAGAAAATCCCAAGTTGTAGAACTTGGGTAGTGGACTAAGATTCAAGGGGAATCCAAACCACTCTAAATCGGTTGTGTTTTGTCTTCCTTTACTTTGCTTTTATGATTTGCAAAACACTAATCACACACCTCACTTAATTTGTAAACTTTGTTTTTACACTTGCTTTGAAAATGGTTTTTCAAAGTTGTTCTTCATTGTAGAAAATATTTTTAAAAGTGTCAAGAACCTAATTCACCCCCTCCCCCTCTTAGGTTCATCTTAGGTTGCTATTGATAATTGGGTTTTCAATTGGTATCAGAGCTAGTGCTCAAATTTGTAGGTTTAACAACCTTGAGTTTAAGATCATTTTTGCAACCTTTTTGATTTTTAGAGTCTTATTTGCTTGCTTGATTATTTGTGCATTATTTTCCGCAATTTGCACAAAATGGCTAAAGGTAAGAAAGCCATCAAAAAGGTGACCAAGCTAGCAAGGACTTGGGATGATTCCTCAAGTGAGGAAGAGAAGGAAACCACAAGAAGATGCTTAGTTGGAAGTGATCTACAAGAGGTAACCAAATCTTCCAAATCTTCTTTAAGTGGTAGTATGCATGATAGTGATAATCTTGATTTTGATATGTATGAATATGTCACTAAATTGCATGACAAATGTATAGATGCCTTGAAAAAGAATGTTATGCATGAAAAGAAAATTAAATATTTAGAAATTCATGTTGCATCTTTAAATGAAGAAAACTCTACTTTGAAACACGAAAATGATGAGTTGAAAAACAAAGTAGATGAGATGAGTACTTTGCTAGATAATGAAGATGCAAAGTACATAGATTTGAAAATGTATTACGAAAATGCCTTAGATGAAAATGAGAAATTGCATGAAAAGGCTAGTTCATATGATTTGTTGAAAAATGAGTATGAATGCATGAAAAAGAAAATTGAAGACTTGAGTGCAAGTCTTGAAAAATTGACATTAGGAAAAACCAACTTAGAAAAGTTGTTAGGTAAACAAAAGGTAGGAAATGATAAACATGGCTTAGGTTATGAAAGTAACCAAAATTGTGATATGCCTTCCACTTCTACTACTTTTGTTAATGCTTCTAAAAACAGTACTAAACTAGTCTATCCTCCATTAGAAGCTAAAAAGAAGACAAATCATGCATGGTTGTATGAAAAGAAAAGAAAGTCTTCTAATTGTAAGAATGATGTAAATTCATGTCACTCATCTTTTGATATGCCTAGAAAAATGCATGTTTCCCATATGCATAATGATTGTTGTCATTTTCATAAGTTTACTTTATGTACCCCAAAGAGGGATACTTATTTGTTAAATGCTCATGCATCTCATTATGCTCCTAGATACAAAAATGTGCATAGTTCATTTGAAAATGAACCTAGGAGACATTGTCATAAGAAAAATGATTCTAGGAACTATAATGCATTGTATGCTAGTAAGAATCATTTTGTTCATATGCCATTGAATAGGCATAATGTAGTAAATTACAATAGTGTGCCATATGCTTATAGAAGAAATGTTAGGAAAGTTCCTTCATTAAATGCATCTATTGTATGTAATTATTGTGGTAGACAAGGCCATATTTCTTCCAAATGCTTTGATAAGAAAAATGTGAAGAAAGGAAGAAAGGTATGGAAAGTAAAGGAACAAGCTAACCCTTTAGGACCCAATAAGTATTGGGTACCAAAATCTTGTGCTTGATTTCCTTGTAGGTCCTTAATGCTACTTTATGAACTAAATCTCAATGAAGAGATACTTGAAAAGTAGCAAGGATGGTTGATTGGAGCCAAATGGTGAAAAATGCAAAAAATGCAAAAATGGCTTCAAGATTAGTAATGAGCTCATGAATGCTAATTTGAGGAAACATGTATCATCTCTAACTCACTTTGAGTGCTCCATAATTGATTTGATGATTATATGTCAATTGAGTGGAATATGATGTACATGTGTGACTTGTGTTCAAAATGATGGATATGTGATATGAAATGTATGTTATGCTTAAATAAAACTTGTATGTTAAATTCATATCCTTGAATCATTTTGATTGAAAGCATGTGTTAATGAAAGTCTTTATGACTTTATGAGCTTTATTTGAAAATAGCTAGAAGTTTGATTTTATGTTGACTTTTAGACTTTTGCATGCTTAGAAGATGAAAATTGATCTAATGAACTTAGAATGATATTTGAAATGTGCTAAGATCAATTTTGAAGTTAAAAGATTAAAAATAAAAAATAAAAATTGGCAAAATGGAGAAAATTTGAAATTTGCTTTTGATTGATAAATTTTTGAGTAATAGAATCCTAAAATGCCATGCTTTAGATTTAAAATGATGCATTAGGATCTATGTCATCTTTGGTATCTTAAAATTCTTGTATGTTAAAAAGGTTGAAAACCTTTAATTTGAAGATAGCAAGAATTAAGCATGTTTGTATTCCATGAAAACGGTTGACCAAGTGGTTGACTTTTGAATTATACTTGCTGTAGCTTATTTGATATTTTAAGCATGATATTATTGATGATTTGAAGTTGCTTGCATGAGAAAATTGAGGTTTAATGCTGAAAATTGCAACTTTCAAAGAATGTATGCTTTGTATGCTTAAAATTGAATAAGTTTGACCAAGTAGTTGACTTTACTTATATGCATGCTTTCAATGGTTTGAAACTTTGTGCATAAACTACTTGAGTATTCAAAGTTGCATGAATGATAAAATGATTTACAAAAACTTGAAAATTGCAACTTTCAAAATTACTAGCTTAATGTGTTTAAGCTTGAAAAGTGTTGACCGGTAGGTTGACTCCACACATATGCATGATCTAAAATGTTGCACTGCTTTTATATGTTGCATATGTTGATTAAAACTTGCTCATGTGCTTAGTTTGGATTTACATGATGAAATGGACAAGTTTTAAGAAAATAGGCATTATTTTAGAAAAAGTTTGACTTTTTGTTAACTTTCAAGAGTATGCATGAAAAGTGAATACATGAATTCTTGAAATACTTTATATGCCTAATGGAATTTGCTTGCACGAAGAAATGAAGCTTTTAAACTTAAGAAAAGCAAAGTTCATGAAAAGTTGAAAATTTTGCATGCTTACCCAATACGTTGACTTTGACATGATGCATCCTAATGTGTGTTAGATGTATGCATGATTATCATTAGGGTCATTTGAAGTTGCTTGCATATCTTCAACTTGTTTTGAACATGAGTTAATGCCATATTTCAAAATTCTTAAAAACTCATGTGTTTAAGAATGGTCATTCTTTAGTGAGAATGAATCCTTTAATTGTCATAGCTTAACTTGCTCCTTAAATTGAATGAAGCTTGTATGCTTCTTAATTGATTAGTTAAGCTCTTTGAAATGTTTGTGCTAGAATTTAGGGGGAGAAAAATTTTGAACTAGCATTGACATTAGATCTTAAAATTGGTTAATTGTCAAAAGATCGATTGATTTTGCTTAAAATGTCAAAGGCAAAATTCAATGTTCAACTCATGACCTAATCGATTTTATCTATTTTTGAGTTGTACATTCCTTTATTTGTATGCATCTTTCACATTTTATTATGCATGCTAAGTCCTTTTTGTGATGTCAAAAAGGGGGAGAAAATATTATGGAATTGAGGGGGAGATTATAAATTGAGGGGGAGATACTCAAATTTATAAAGTGTTGATTTATTGTCATGAATTCCATATTTGTTTTGTCATCATCAAAAAGGGGGAGATTGTTAGACCCGGTTGGTCTTAATCCTTATTTTGATTGATGAGTTAACAAATATGAGAATTAATTTAACGGTTCTTCTAAGTGAAAAATGTAGAAACGGAAAGGAAATGAAGAAAGAAGAAAAATACGACCCGAGTACGTCCCAAAGTGGGACCCACAGTGTTTCTAAGTCATAAAATGAATAGAAGAGTTCACGGGTGAACCAACGCAAAAAACAGCGAAGAAAACGGAGCTAAAACGAAGAAACGGGAAGCAAATGAAAAAGATGTCAAATCTGGCCGACAAGGGCTGACAGCCACGTGCGCATGCCTGGACCTCGCGCACATGCGCTGACAGCCGCGCGCAGAGGCACGCCCAGACGCCCATGCCGCGCGCAGACCTCGCGCAGAGCAGCCCCACGCCGCGCGCAGACCTCGCGCAGAGCAGCCCCATGCCGCACGCCTGCGACAGCGCGCAGCAGCCACGTGCCTGCGACATCAGCCTGCGACTGTCGCTGCTGTCGCAGAGGCTGTCGCGAGAGCTTCGGGTTTGCAAATTCTTGTCCGTTTTTCAATCATTTCAGGAGCTCTCTTTTTCCTATAAATACCCCCAAGCTGCAAAATGAAGACTAATGACTCCCCAACATCTCCTACACTTTAACAACACTTTCAAGCTTCATTTCAATCTTTTATATGTCAAAATAGCTTGTTAAGGTAGGATTGTCAAGAGGCATTTGTGCCCTGTTTTTGTGTCAAATTGTAAACTCCATTTCTGGAGTATTTCATCATTATAAACACGTCTAGAAAAGTCCTAACTCAAGAGTTTGAGTGTAGGCAATTTGTATATAGGGAAAGTCCAACTCTTGAGTAAAGAGTTAGGCAAGAAGAAAGGGGGAGCAAGTAGAAAGGAGAGTCCTAGCTCAAGAGGTTGAGTTTAGGCAATTGTAAAAGTCCTAACCAAGAGTTTGGTTGAGGCAATTGTAAAAGTCCTAGTTTAGAGTTAAATTAGGCAAAGGGGAGAAAGTCTTGATCAAGAGGTTGATTGAGAAAAAGTCCTAGTAGCTAGGCAATGAAGTCTTGAGTAAGACCCTAAGTCCTTGAGGAAGGAGCGGGGGCAAAAGATTCATTGTTAGCCATTAGGCAAAGGAGTCTTAGTCTAGAGTTAGATTAAGCAAAAAGTCCTAAATTCTAGAGGTAGAATTTTGGCATTTGTAAAGGTTTGAATTACACCTTTAAGTGATTCATTTGAGAGGGTTAGAAAATCCCAAGTTGTAGAACTTGGGTAGTGGACTAAGATTCAAGGGGAATCCAAACCACTCTAAATCGGTTGTGTTTTGTCTTCCTTTACTTTGCTTTTATGATTTGCAAAACACTAATCACACACCTCACTTAATTTGTAAACTTTGTTTTTACACTTGCTTTGAAAATGGTTTTTCAAAGTTGTTCTTCATTGTAGAAAATATTTTTAAAAGTGTCAAGAACCTAATTCACCCCCTCCCCCTCTTAGGTTCATCTTAGGTTGCTATTGATAATTGGGTTTTCACAGTGGTATCAGAGCAGTCTTTCCTTGGACTGTGATTTGGACCATATTTTTCTGACTCTATATCGGTGGTGTTCTTTGAATGCCATAATGGAGTTTCCCTACTTCAGTGGGAAAAATCCTATGGCATGGCTTCTGAAATTTGACAATTTATTCTCCATTAATTCAGTTCCTGAGACTTGCAAAATCAGCCTGGTTAAACTATATTTGAAAGGTAGGGTAGAAATATGGTTTGACGCGTAGAGATGATAGATCAAATTTCCTGGGATGATTTTGTAGAGCTCCTCATCCATCAATTTGGCAGATTCTTCGACAGATTTTGTGGTAATGAACAGAAACCAACGCCAACTGTGGAAATTTCAGAAGTTTGGGTTGCTGTTGATGAGGATCTGAAATTGGAAGAATCGGAAGGTAGTGACGAGTTAGTTGAACTAGAAATTCAAATGGAAAAGGGTGATATTGAAGCCGACGCATTGGCGATTCCAGAAGGAGAACCGGAGGCGGAGTCGATTTCGGTTGAGATTTCTAAGGACGATAGAGATAAGCCATATAATTTTATGAAGCAAGAGAAAGGTAAATACGATCCTAACCCTCATGAATATTTTTGTGGCGATGAAATGATGGCTGAGAATGATATTGGTGAAATTGTGAGTTTACCTAGTGATTCTAAGGGTTTTTTTAATCTGTCCTGCAATTTTGTGTTAGTTGAAATTTCTTTGATGGTTATGAATGTTGGGCATGATGAAATGGTGAAGAGTGTAGGTGGACTAGAACCTAATTTCAGGAATGCAGAATTCATGTTGAACTCTGAAGGGGATAATCAGCATTTGGGGTTGGAACTAGTATTTAAAGGGACAAATAGGTTGAAAGGGAATTCATGGATTAATTTGGTTACTTGTTTTAAAGGGGGGACTGATGTTAGTGTTAAGGATGTTTCAATTGTGAATTTAGTTGGATTGTTAAAGAATTGTGGTGATTGGAAAATAGTTCAGGATATGGATGAAAATTTGATGATGGAAATTGAGCTTGTGGTTTTGAATACCGAGAAGTCAGGAGAGTCAGATTTTGAAGGAATATCTACTACTGGCATTTTTGGATTGTCTTCAGATCATCTGATGATGGTAAATTGGTTCCCTCATATTAATATTCCTTCTACAGTGTTTACTACTAATGTGATAACAGTGCTTTTGGATAATGCTATGAACAAGCTAGCAAAATTGAGAGATGAAAATATAAATGGTGTCACAGACTGTTTTGAGTTCATTAGTACTTATTTTGTCCTTGTCACGAGCTATTTGAAAATTATGATTGCAGCTGAATTAGCAAATATGAATACAGTTCTTGTCTTACTGTAAAAGTGTGGGCAGTAGTGGTCACAATCTTCAGGGGGGGGGGGGGGGGGGGCACCCTTGTTAAGAGTGATATAGGTGATCATGTGTTGGTCTATCTTGCAAATCTTGTTAAAAAATTGCAGCTAGTTGTTGTTTGCTTTCAGTACTTTAAAAGATTGCTGCAGGTTAATTTCGGGGGTGGTGTGAAAGATGTCTGGGGTATTCTTCTCGTTGTCTCTGCAGTATCTAATGAGGAAAGGAGCAATGTTTGGGATTTTGCAATTGTTATTTCTACTTTTGATAATAATTGGAAGTTGTTTGTGACTATTGTTAAGCTGGCTCAAGTTAACTTCCTTGAGCTTCATATAGAGGCACAAAAGTTGTATTGCAGATATTTATATCTAAACTTTCGAGACGTGTTACACCCTTTTGAGAATCTTATGATAGGATGGAAAGCTAAGCTTAAGAGGTACTTATTTGTTAAATGCTCTGCTTCCCGGGATGTTATCAGTACCTGGTTGGTATTTGTTTGTAAAGGGTTATTCACGGGTCGCGAGTATATTACTCCTTGTGGAGGAGAGGATGAGTTGTTCCAGTTGTATTGGTAGTCTAGTGTGAAAGATGATGTGAATCTTCTCCCTAATATCTGTGGTCCTGGTGGTGATGATGAAAATAACGTTAAAGCTGCAGTTAGATTGGGGACAAATGTATTAAATGAAATTTATGGGAATTCAGTTGAATTGATCACTTGGTGGTGGGGAGTTTTCTCTAATATGAGAATGAATGAAGCATTTAGGAGAATGGAAATTGGATGGCTGAATAAAATTGTTGTCTATCTCCTTTATGATTTATGCAGCAGAGATGGTAATGTTTTTAGAGATCTTACTGTTGGCTCCGATGCAAGTTCTGAATGTTTTCTGCCCAACATCAACAATTTAGCAGCAGGAGGATCAATTTTTGAGAATCTGATCATTGATGAAATAGAAGTTGAGTTTCAGAGGAAGCAGAATATATTGTTCAGATGTGCAAGGATCTTTTTGACAGTTTCACCTGAATCCTTCATGGAGTTGAAAGAGTTTTTAGTATTTGTGAAATGGCCTACTGATCCTGTAATGTTTTTTAAAGGTTTTAGCAAGTTAAAGGACGACTGGATCAAAAATTCTGTTGGGATTTATAAAGAAGTAAACACTGTATGGCCATATGAAGCTTGGTATCATTTGGGTCTTCTTATTATGATTGAAGAGCTAAAGTATTCTTTTCAGAACAATAAAGGGAGCGAATACCACAAGTATTTTGGTTTTATGAGTTCAAGGAGGCTGAAAATTATAAACTTTGGTGCTTTTAAGCAATGCCCGGAGATCGAGCCTGAACTTAAAGTTACAATTATTGGATTCCTGGTTGATGATGATGAGTTGGGAAACATTTTCCTATTAGTGCTCATAGGAAATAATGAGAGGGTTGATATCGGGGAACTACACAAATTTGAGGTTTACTATCCTATCTTTACCAGGATAAATCAGTATGGATATCAAATGGATGCTTGGACAAATTTTGAAAACTTGCTGGAATATGCTAGTTTATGTTCCATTTATGCTATCCTAGATCATTCATGTTTTATGCTTAATTAATGGTTGGAAAGACTTTGAAGACTTTAGGACATTCCAAAGGCAGGATGAGTTTGGAATAACAAAGAAGCATTGGAAATTGGCAGCAGTGTGTTTAAAGGCTTTCATTACCTTACAAGTGTTGAACGCAGGAATGTTATTCAGATTGGCCATGCCTTCTTGTCACTCAAAAACCTTGGTGATTGCAACAAGAACTAATCAAAACGGCTCAAAAGCAATTGGGAGTTGGTCAATGGCACTTGCAACGATCTTTATGGAATATTTTGAGAAGCTGCAGGAAGGTAAAATGCCTTTTAAATCTTGGGATAAGGTTGTGACCATTTTCAAAGGGGGGACAAGGATGTTGCAAAAAGTTTGGCATGGGTTATCAAAGCATGAAACAATTTTGGACTTGTTTACATCGAAAACATGGCTTAGCATTGGAAGGATACAACATTGGAGCTGATTTCTTTTCATTACAAGTTTTGAGAACAAGACTTAATTTAACAACGGTGATTTGTCATGCCCCTGTACCTAAACGATGCCGTTTGATTGTTCTTTAGCTGCATTTTCGTTTGTAGAAGATTTTGGTAGAATATGTGAATGTTATAAGTAGTGGAATCCTTCTCTAGTGAGGCAGGTTGATTGTTATGCTATTTTCTCATCTCAATGAATTCTTCATTTCTCTCTAATTCTCTTCTCTCCCAAAATTCTGTTCTTCTCTCTTTCTGCTTCATCTTTCCCCCTTCTGTTCTGTGACTAATTTGAGAATTTCAGGCCAAGTACCTGACATAATCCTAAATTATATAATTTTTGGACCCTTTAAATTTTTGAGCCCTAGACAATCGCCCAGCTTGGCAGGCCAAGGGCCGGCCCTGTCTTTACCCAAAGAAAGAATGAATAATGTATTTTTGTTCTCTAGATCTGAAAAGATGCTAAAAAGAAAGAACGAACAATCCACCGCCGTCAGATCTGAAGCTTTGCCATCGCCACAAGATGTAGGTTGTATTGTGCCGTCCAATTTCTCAATTTTTCTGCTGATGTTACGAGAAGGCTTCTTGATATTCATATCAAAAACTTGAACAATGGAAGGAGAAAGAAGACGATGCTGACGTTAGCAATGGCAATCCCATCTGTGATTCCAATCCAGAGAACCAAAGCCCCAAAGCCAAAACAATGACCAATTTCCCTCTCAACGCCCAAAGTCTCAACGCCCCAGAACCCACGATTTGCGGCTGTTGCTAAAAGTTTCCGATTCTGACTGAGGAGGGGGACTGTGAATCGGCAGATAAGGGAGGATGGTGAGAGAGGGGTGGCTGCGCAGAAGGGAGAGAGAGAGAGAGACAGAGAGAGAGAGAGGGGAAGAGGAATCGTGAAGTGGGGAAGGGGAGGGTTTATTTTGTAAAATATAATAAAATTCTAAAAAGGTGGGAGATAGGAGGATTGACGATTTTACCCCCCCCAAAAAAAGTTTTAGACTGTTAACCACTTAACGGAATCGACTGACGGAGTGGTATATTTTGAGCGAAAATGGAAGTTTGGTGTCGAAAAAGAGCATTTTAAAGAAAAGTGTCAATTTTTGCAAAATTCTATAGTTAAGTGATCAAATGTGTATTTGACCCTAAAAATTTATAATTAATATAAAGTATTAAAATTGCTAAAATGCAGTATAATAGGATATCCTAAAAATATGTAAAAATAAAGATAAAATAAATTAATAAAATAGATTTTTTTTTTTGGGTGAGGACAAAGTTTAGAAAATGTTAAACTTAAAATTTAAATTTCTAAAACAATGTCTAGTAAGGGAAAAGTAGAAAATATTTAAATGGATTCCTTTTCAATAAGGGCATAGATGTCATTTGCATAATTTTTTAAAATAAAAAAGTTGACTTTCGTATTTGATCACAAGTTACTTGTATTATAGTCACATTGATGTTATATATAATTTGTGAACATAGTATTATTTTTGAAATGACACTTAAACAAATTAGCATGCCATGACTTAATAGTGAGAATCTTCTATGCTAAGGTGGAATTCCACTACAGTATGTTTTTATACCAGATTATTATTGTTTACTTATGGAATGCTGAGGTGGAATTCCATTATAAAGGACTTCTTAGGAATGTCGCATGCATGGACATCATGGTACCCGCCATTATTACTTTCGTGCATGCATGAAAAAGTCCAAGCATAATTATCCAATTTTTTAAATCGGACGGAGGGAATATAACTTATGGCGCAAACGAGCCAAGTCTAGTTTGAGCAAACTTTGGTCTAGACTCCAACCCCTCCTGATCACCATAGGAGGAAGGCTTCGAGTGCCATTTCGGCACCCCAACGAGCACTGATATACTTTTTTTTCTTCCCTCTCTTTCCACAAGTCTTACATACTGAGTTCTGCAATTGATTTTCATAAATTTTAATTTGAAATATTAGCTATTAAATGTATTTATATAACTGCGGAAAAAATAACACTTTGCTCTCCTAGAAGAAATTTTGGTTCTAGCACTGGATATATGTATATATAGGGATCTCCCCGTGTATTCACCTATAAAAGTTTTGGGGCACTATAGTCGAAAATATTTTGAGACTAAAGATCTTTACCCACTTTCTCCGGCAACATCTCACACCGCACATGAGCAACCTATACAGA
The DNA here is from genome assembly GCA_016801395.1 of Leptodermis oblonga. Taxonomy (NCBI): domain Eukaryota; kingdom Viridiplantae; phylum Streptophyta; class Magnoliopsida; order Gentianales; family Rubiaceae; genus Leptodermis; species Leptodermis oblonga. Next base: position 16,491,622 of record CM028758.1, on the reverse strand, counting down.
CTGCATCTCATCGGAATCAAATACTTCCCCCATTCCATTAAAAGAGTCGCATTTAAAGATTATTTTTTGTTTTCATTAGAAAAGTCCGCTTCAAATTTTTTACTTCTTGTACCCTTACTAATATAATCATGTGTGGTCCACAATTAACTATACTTAATAAGTAAGGATATAAATGATATTAAATTAGGTATTATATCTTAACATTCATAATAAGTTGTATATTAATTTATCAAAAGAGACTTTTCTAATGGAACAAAATTAGTGTACCACTTTCTCCACCATGGACTGCATCACCATCTTTGTTGTTGCATATACCGCATTGGAGATGGCTTTGTACCATGTCGGTACGTGCACCCCGTTGGATATAAATACCACTAGTTGTGGCCATCGCAGAATATTGGAGACCTGCATCATCACGATAAACACGACACTTCTAGCTTATATTATATTACTCTGAAATATATTATCATTGAATCACCTATTAATTTGGCACCATTTGTCTTGCTCATTTCCTTATTTTTTAAGTGTTCGTTAATTGTTTACTATATATAATTACATTAGTAACGGTTGAAAAAGTAAAAATTTTGAAATTAGACTCTTTTATTGGAACAACAAATATTATTGAGGGTGGGCTATTCTAATATAATCGAGGGAGGGAGTAAATGAAATTAATTTTAGAAAAATGCCTCATGGATGGATGCAACCACCTGCCGAATCGCTCATTCCGGATCTGAAGGAAAGTGAGCGATGGTATATATTAATATCCACGGTTGCGTGTTGCTGGATCGATCGGTTAATTAATTTAAATGTGATGATTAATATCCACGGTTGCTTGTTTGCGATTGTACTGACTGTTTTTCCTTGATCGAATACAAAAAATCAAAACTTGAATAATTAATTCGTGGTACGTTTTTACACCAAAATAACCAACTCACTTTTGATTGAAATTCAGTATAATGTATGAGTAAGGTCGTCTCCTCAGGGAACAGGATCAACTATTTTCCTTCCAATTAATTCGTGAATAATGATTTTTATGGCTTACATCCAGAACTTGAACAGACAATTTTTAATTAACACAACTTTAACAATTAAAATTCCACTAATAAAAACTCCAGCAACGAATTAAGTAATACGTTCATTGACTCAAAAATATGTTTACAAACAGAAATCAATCAGTTATGGTTACCGGCGACGCGCCATGCATAACCTCATTCCCTCTTATTTTTCCAATCGTTAGGATGACGCATCTCTAGCTAATCTCCTAATTAGCTAGTAACCTAGAGATACGCTCTACTAGATTAGCCAACAAACAGCATTAAGAAAGAAGGGAACCTAATTTTAGCCAAAAGACTCTGACGTAGGGCCATTCGACTACCCTATTATTCTCCCTACCTGAAAGTAGTTTTACCACTGATCGGACTCAAAGAGGATGCCTCAATTTACCCGATTGGTTTCCCATTATTGTAGTTTAACTTAAGTGTGATCAATACCTAAGAGAACATGTCATAATGCTTGAACTATCATAGAGAATAACAAGAACTTCCGTTCATAAACTGAAAACTGTTTAGGTCTCACGAATAGCTTAATTCAGTGCTCATCACATCATTGCCAGAGAAAAGAACTTAACCACTTACCATACTGACAACAATTGGAATTAAAAGAACAATCATACTGGAAACAAAATTACGGAAAAGAAGAAAATGAACTGGAATCAAACTTCAAACCTTAAAGAAAGAAAAATAAGAATTTCATATGCACACTAGGTGCATCTACCGAAATCAACTAAAAGAAAATACAAGATACACGTTTCGAAGTTCTGAACTCGCTTCGATGCGAATTCACTTGCGGACATCTAAAAACTTAAAGAAGAAAAACAAAGAGACTATCTAAAAATCCTTGACGGAAAAGTACCGAGCCTTTAATCAAGCTCTCCCGTCCTCTTTATATGCGAAAAAACAGTGAAAAAAAAAATTAAAACTGCAGCCATCATGGAACTGGATCCTCCAACTCCTCCGACGCTTGTGTCCGTCAACTTCCTTCAACCGTCGGAGGTTTCTTTTCAAGCCTCCAAGTCATTCCTTTGTCAACACCGAGACTCAACTTCTCATCAGCGATCCAAATCCTCTTTAATCGTATCTTCAACTGCTCCTTAGCAACCGCTCTTTAATCTCTTTTGAGTGAGAGATAGACTCCCACTTCTGCTCCGATTCTGGCTCTTAAAGAAACCAATTTCAGCCAAACTGCTCCTCACGAGTTAAATTACCTCTTCATCAAGTAACTACAGAAAACATATCACATAAGTGTAGAAAATGTATAAAAAAAACCCTCAAGCTTCTACAAATTACAGCACAAGAATCTGCCTTATCATTAATATTATTTGATTCTTTAATTATCATAATTGTTAAATTTTTTGGGCAAATATTTAATCAATGTTGTGGTCTGCAAGTGCAAGTCCCTCTTAATAATGGCTTTTCAAGTTCCCGTTTCTGACGTGGTGTGCAAGTTCAAGTCACCGATAGTGGGTAAGAGTATATAGAGTATATAGTACCCCATGTAAATTGTGAGTAAGAGTATATTGAGTATATAGGTGATTCAATGAATTAATTAAAGTATATTGATGACTCTCAATGTACTCTTACCCACTATCGGTGACTATTAGAGTATGTGAGTGCCTCAAAGTTGGTGAAAAAATGATCAAATCAATTGTGACTGAATGAATCTCAGCACATTTCCGAATATATATTTATATATATATATATTAATAAATCACTTTGTTAATTCCTAAACTTTGAAATATATATATATACACAATAATAAATCACTTTGTTAATTCTAAACTTTGAAATATATATATTAACATTTCAAAGTTTAGGAATTAACAAAGTGATTTATTATTGTAGTGGTTTATCAATTTATTTATTTATTGGAAAACTTACATGCAAAGTCAAATTAAAAAAGCATTTCTTTAAGTAGATTGTCGTTTTACTGTTTGGGTCACCAGAAATTATTAAGCAGTAATAAATGAAAGAACAATCCACCGTTAATTGCATGGTTGAATTTTGGAGGCATTCATGTGTGTTTTAAGAGGCTGGGAAAATTAAGAAATCAAATTGAAGACGTAGCTAGAGAGAATACGCATATATAAAGATAAAGGACGAAGAAATGAAATCGTGATATTAATGAAAGAAAGTTCATTGATTATACAGCAAACAATGGAGAAATACAAGAGTGTCGGGCATCGGGGCAGCATTTGGTTTATTTAAAGGAGAAAAATACAGCAAAAATACAAAGGCAAGCAGGCATGCATGCATGAATTATTAAATACTTGGAATTAGCTTATACGTAAAAGAAGCTTGCCGCCTTCATCAATTTGTAAGTGGCACCCGGCGCATATTTAATCATGTTGATATGATCCTTAGGCTGCCCGCGGAGCCTCGGCAGGGGGCGGAGCGTCGCCAGAAGGCGGAGGAGGAGGGCTCATGGGACAAAGACCCTCGCATCCAGTAGTACAAGAATCTCCGGTTTGACTGCAATTGTTGACGCAAAGCCCGATTTCTTTCATTGTAAGGTTCTCATTCTCCAAACAATCAACGCCGAAGACACATTCATAGAATTTAGACCAGCAACCATCGCAACAAGAAGGAGGAGGAGACAGAGGAGGAGGAGTACTCTCGGTCGTCTGTGCCAGTGCAGGCAAGACTGCTACATTGAGGCTGAGGAGTAGCAGTACTGCTGCCAATAGCAGAGGCGCCATAGCCATTTTCTTTCCCCCAACCCAAGCCATTAAATTCATTCGTAATTTTGATGTATGCATATAAGTTGAAAGCGGGCCTGTGTAGGTTTACTACTGTTTTCTGTTTCTTTTTCTGTTGCTCTAAGTATGTAAACCCTAATTTCGCAGCTATTTATATAGCATTAATATTGGCCACTCTTTCAATAATTAATTATCAGAGATCTGAAAGTCTAAGTTTTATATAATGATTGGTGTGTGCATTAAACTATTTATGGAAATTAAAATTATTTAAGGGAAAATTTCTATTAAGGGAATGGGAAAAAATAAAATTATTATAAAGAGCGTAACTTTTTTATATTTATTGTGAAGGGCATTGAAATACTTTTAATATCTATAATTAGTAAAAGACTAATGTGTCCTTTTATTAAAACCAAGTTACAGAAATAATTAAAACAAAAAGATAGTCATCGCTTGCCCTAATCCTTATTCACCGTTCACTCTTGTTAATGGCCATCATCCGTTACACAACAAGACCATCTCCCAGGCGAGGCACACCCCATCGTTTTCTAATTTCTTAACCGCTGAAGAATCTTTGAACGTTGTTGCGCGCTGCTAAGCCACACGGAACGGAGAAGACCTTAAATTTTCACCGGGATTATTCACCATTGTTGTGTACTCTTCCAATCGCTATAGAATCCCCAGACGTTGGACTTTGTTCTCACTCGTGGTTTTGGTAGAGATAGTTTTGAAGTGAAATAGATTCAATATTGAATGCAACCGAGTCGCTTTTTGTTGGTCATCGCGGGTGCTTCATTTTTTCCAATTCTACTCTTTTGATAACAGAGTTTCTATTGTATTCTCAGCTGCTCCTGGTATCAGGCTGCAGAATCACAACTTTTTATTGTAAATTAGTTTTGTATTTTGTTGAGATTAATTTTAAATCTGCAATGAGGAAGATAAATTTTCTAATGAAAATTGCCATTGTATTATAAATTTCTAATGAAAATTGCCATTGTATTCGATTGTTTGTTTGATCTCTGCTGTTGAATTTTCTTTTGCAAACATGCTGCTGTGTTTTTAAATTTTTTTTCTCCGTCCATGAATTTTCTTATGAAAATTGATGGATGGTGCTGTATATTTTATGGGTTCTCCATTGCTGTGTGTTTTTGGCTTCTTTTAACTTTTCGTGATGTATTTTCTTGGTCTCTTTTTACTTTTCTGATCTGGAAAGCATAAAGATCCGGGGGCTATGGTGTGGAATTACAGATCGAATGAAGGTGGTGGTGGTGGTGGTTGGATGAAGGTGGTGGCACTGAGAAGGATAAACTAGTCTTTTGTTAATTGAAAAAATATTAGAAGAATTTCAATGCCCATAACAATAAATATAAAAAAAGATACGCCCCTTATAATAATTTTATTTATTTCTACGCCTTAAGAGAAATTTTCCCTAATATTTAAATCTTTATATACGCGTACACAACAAATTATGTTTGATTTGTTAACAATAAATAAAGAATGAGACAAACAAGACTTTCAAACGAATGAGATATTACCAACATCAAATATCTGTGCGTGTGATGAATTATTATATATTTTTTTTCTTTAATTCTCTCTAATAAAAAGATTTGTCTCATAATCATATCTCAATAATATATTCACTTGGAATACATAAGGAAAGATGTTCATGTCAGGAAAAGCCACACGTTTTTTTATTTTAATGAAAACTCCACAACATGGAATCGTCCATGTTAAGCCCAATCATATTCTTTATCTAGGTTTTAAATTTTAATTTGATCACTGCACAAAAACTTCTATGAATAGAATTCATAGATACGACAACATTTAGGATGCATGTTTAGTCGCGCTTTCACAAATATTTTTTGTAAGAAAAATAATCAAAGTGATACTTGAAAAGAGTATTACTCCCTCCGTTCTATTAGAAGGGTTCAGTTTGTTGTACTATTTTAGTTCAATAAACTGGATCCTTCTAATGGAACAGAGAGAGTATATTGATATTAGTTAACACTTCTAAATTAGCACTTCACCTCTTCTATTTTCAATATTTTATTATTATTATTTCTTTTTATTCTTAAGTGCTACCCCTGAAGTGTAATAGTACAGAGTAACACTTGTACTCTTCTAGAGTTATACATCTATTCTTTTGAACTAACACTTTCAAGTTTTTTTTTTCTTTTAATTTCATTTTTTTTTCTTGTGCTAGCACTTCTAATCTTTTGAAGTAGCACTGTCAGTTTTTTATTAAACTTTTTTTTTCCCCAAAAAATAGCACTTCTACTCTTCTGAAATAGCATGCACTTTCAGTTTTTAAAATTTTCATTTTTAAAAAAAAAAAGTGTTACTCTTGAAGAGTAATAGTGTTACTCTTTAAGCAGTAGCACTTCTATTCTTCTAAATTAGTACTTCTATTATCGTGAAGTACCACTTGCAATTATTTATTATTATTATTATTATTATTATTTTTTTTTTTTTTTGATTTGTTTTGTTTATCCTTAAAGTGATACTTAATGATATCCGTGAACAATACCACTGCTATTGTTTACAAGTATTAGTTATTTTTCATTTTTCTAAAAGATTTGTTTTGTACATCTTTAAATTGGTACTTGAACAAAATATTACTGATACTTGTGAACAGTACCAGTGGTACTCTTCACAAATATCATTTTTTTAAAACATTTTATAGTGATATTGAAACAAAATAAAACTGATGGTCATAAACAGTATCATTCGCATTATTGACAAGTATTATTTTTCTTTAGTTCAACAGTATTTATGAAAAAACGCATAATATTCAGGTGAAAGTATCTGTATGAAAGAGTTTTACGGTAGATTAACTTTGATCGCTAATATAAAAGACTCTTTTAGTCACACAGAAACAATAACAACCAAAAAATGGGATAAGAAGACAGTTTTGAGAGTGCGATCACAACAAATCAAATCAAAGTGGAGCTGGAAATAATTTGCTATGATAGTCTGTTATTTTAAAATATTAATTATATCCAATTATTGATCATATGTCTTAAGTGGTATACAGAATGTTTAGATTCTTAATTAACCGAATAGGTTTGAAGACAAATTTGATTTTTCTTTTTTAAATAAACATAGTGATAAAATTTAAATTTGTTAGAAATCTACCAGCAAGTTTAACAATAAAGTCAGGAACAACACTCCGGACTCAATAATAAACTGCGGAGTTTGAGCATACCCTCTGAGTTCATATGGACGACAACATTTGCAGTGAAACACCCAAACAATTAAGGGTTGATGTGAGATCCCCTAACATCATAGCATACTGGCATCGTAGTTTGCAGAATCGCGATCCCACATTGGATCGATCTGTGTATAGGATTAATATCGATAGAATCAGATTATAGTATCGGATCATATCGTAGGATCGGTTCGTATCATACAAAAAATGTACAAGTGTAAAATTAGTCATTTTAACAAATTTTTGTAATATTGGATAAATTCATAAGTAGAATCGAATTGATATTTTGATATCGTTAATTCGTACAATCCAACGATTAGTATCGGGATTTTGTAAATTATGATTGGGATGCATGTGACACGACAGTCAAGATGACCTCCCAACACTAGAACTGCAGTTGAGCAGTCACAATGCAGTGTGATAGTTTGAATATTTTAGCACACCAATTATCACTAATTAATATACTAGCCGAGTTGTGCGGATCCGAGAAGAATATCTTTACGTATGTTTAATTTGAATAAATAATTAACAAAGAAAAAGTACTGCTTCCTCCACAACCACAGAAAACGTCAATGGAGGCACCCATTTGGAGGCGGGTGCACAAACACTCGCCTCCAAAGGGCGGCCCCGCCTCCAATAGTTGTATCTATTGGAGGTGGGTGCAATCCAAAGCATTTGGAGGCGGGTGCATTAACAATAGATATAACTATTGGAGATGCACCCGCCTCCAAAATGTTCTCGATGCACCCACCTCCAATATCATGTCTATTGGAGGCGGGTGCAACCTCTAAAACACCAAAAGGGTGCGAGTGCATTTTTGCAAATTTTTCAATAGTGTTTTGAAACTTGTTTTTGTTTTGGACTGTTGAAAGTTCAAAATAATTTTAAAAATTTGTCGAGATTCGAGTAAGGCGATAAATTAGTTGGTAATAAAAACCACAAGTTTTAGAAGGAAATATATAAATTTATACTTTCGATTTTAACTTTAAATACATGAGTACGTGTAGCCTAGTGGTAAATTTAATGTGCAAGAGTCAAGTCATTCTATAGGCGCGAGTTCGATTCCTATTGAAATCATAAATTAAAGAAAGGGAAATTTTATTTTGTACTGGAGAATATTGGAGGCGGGTGTAAGCACTCCAATATTAAGTTATTGGAGTGCATCCGCCTCCAAAAAGGCGGCTTTAGGAGGCGAGTGCAGGTACCTCCGATTGGAGGCGCCCACACTGGAGGTGGGGGTAGCAACGCCAAACCCGCCTCCAAAGCCTCTAAGGACCCGCCTCCAATGCAGTAAGTGGAGATCTCTTCTCCCCTTGCAACGTCTGGGAATTTCTTATCCTCTACAAATGAAGGATTTCTTCTCATTTTATTTGAGTAAAATTTCAGTTCCAAAGTTTTCAAGGAAAGATTAGCAGCATATATGAGTACTCTAAATACGTTGATACGAGATTTGTTCACCGCTATAATAATTTTTACAATTCTACTGATTTTATATCTAGATTTGCATAAACTGTTTGGAATAAACACCCATCAGGATCTTTGAACCAATTATTGGTAGAAATATTCCAACAAAAACACTACAGCAGAATTGAAAACAGAAAAGAAACACAACAATTTAACGTGGTTCAATCTCAATAGATCTATTCCACAAAACTACTGACTACTCCTTCATATATGGGAATCAAACCATAGAAGAGTTTACAACGTACACCCTCTCAACATACAATGTCTCTCGCCCTCTATTCTATTATTACTCCCCCTTTCTTACAATATCGTCGTCAAAGACATAAGCAGGAACACATATCTCTTATGGCTTCAAAACAACCTACCAATAACATCGTCTTCATCTTCATCAGAAGCATAGGCAGGAACATCAATCATCTCCTATGACTTTGCAACGACTTACAAACGTCACCATCGGAGACATAAGCAGGAATCTTCATCGTCTCTTATGAACTCAAGATGGCACCCCATCTCTCACTTGCCTAAAGGCCTTCCCTCTACACCCTACCTGGGTGGATGCTATCTGTTTATCATGCCCTAATCTATTACAAGTCTCACATATTTATAATAGAACAGACAAACCCTAATGGGCCCATATTAATTACCTAACCCAATACAAATTGTATTAGGAGTTTGAGTAGATATTCAACAAATTCTTCCTCGACTTAAAGTCCTAATACACCAACATCATTGACAATCACTTCCGTCTCACTACTACAAAATAGAGCTTTAACGGCTGCGGATTAACGGCGAAAAATAGAAAACCGCCGTTATAAAAGAAATACGGACTTTCTACGGCGGTCTAAAAATAAACCACCATAGAACGGGACTTTCTACGGCGGTTTTAAAATAAACCGCCGTAGAAAGGGACTTTCTACGGCGGTTAGGATAAACCGCCGTAGAAAGAGACCTTCTACGGCGGTTGGAAGGTAACCGCCGTAGAAAGTCCATACTTTCTACCGCGGTTGCCTTCCAACCGTCGTAGAAAGCTCACTTTCTACGGCGGTTACCTTCCAACCGCCGTAGAAAGTGGGCTTTCTACGGCGGTTTAACAATTAACCGCCTAGAAGGTCCTTTCTACAGCGGTTTAATTATAACCGCCGTTGTATTGACGTATTTAACCCTAAATAACAACGTGTATCTCCATATCGCGGCCGAAAGTGTTCTTCTCCAAATTTCTACTACGGTTTTGCACGTTTGATGTAAAGAATCGTCATTTGGAGCTAAAATTTACCACCTTAAGGTTAGAAACTTCTAAAATTTCTCAGTAATTGCTTATGCTTGTACTTTAGATATGTCATCCTATAGAATTTATTTTTATTTATGGTAGAGGGCTGAAAATTAAAGTTGCATTCCATGTATATGGTGAACCTTAGTATTGTGGAACCCTATTTAGTTATACTATGTAGTTTCTTGGTTATGTGATTTGATTTATAGTGTTTGATTTTTAATGGAGGATGTTCATATAATTAGCACTACTTAGAGTGTGTATTATTTTTTTATGCATTTCATATGTTTGACGAAATGCATAAATGAAAAACTTATGGGTTTTTCTTCATTTGATTATGTCTATTGCGCATGTGTTGGTTATGCATTATTTTTTTCATTGAGGTATTATATTAGTTTTGATTATATGAGTAACATTAGTATGACATGTGCTAAGACAAGCATGCAACTTGATACTTTGTACATTGTTTGTTGAATTATTATTTGGTTTTTTTAATTATTTCAAGGTGTTAGTTACACATGGATCGAAATATCTTGTTGTATGGTGATCGGACCTCCGATTTTTATGCGAAAGAAGTTGAGAATTTCATTGAATTCGCTTATAAGAATACAAAGTACGTCCATTGTCCGTGTAAAGCTTGTAAAAATGGTGCGCGGTTTGATAACTCAGATACAATAAGATTCCATTTATATCGGAACGGATTTGATCCTTCTTATAAACTGTGGATTTGGCATGGTGAAAGTATTGATGGTTTACCTGAGCAAAGAAAATCTCATGCAAAAGGAGATGATGGGATTACTAGAGATCGATTAGATGACATGATTGAGGATGTGGCCGAGGATTTTACTGATAAACCGGAAGTTCTTGCTTCCATTTTGGGTGACAATGAGAAGCCTCTATACAATGGTTGCACTAAAGATACACGCTTGTCTAGTGTTTTGAAGTTGTTTAATTTGAAAGCGGCAAATGGGTGGTCAGATACTAGTTTTACAGCCTTATTGAGGGTATTGAAAGATATGCTCCCAGAAGATAATGAACTTCCAGATCGAATTTCCGAAGCGAAAAAAATATTGTGTCCAATGGGTATGGAGTATTAGAAGATCCACGCTTCCCAAACGATTGCGTCCTCTACAGGAATGAGTATAAGGATTTATTGCTTTGTCTTAAGTGTAAAACTTCACGATACAAAAATAAGCAGCTGTGTGATGAGGTTGAAGACAGTTCTGATGCGCAAAAGAAGGGGTCGCCGGCTAAGGTTCTGTGGTATCTTCCTATAATACCGAGATTTAAACGGTTGTTCGCTAATGCAAAAGATGCAAAACTAATGACATGGCATTCAGATCGGTGTATTCCCAGTGATGATGACAAGGTGATAATGCATACATCAGACTCAGATCAGTGGAAAAAAATTGATTCAATGTATTCTTCTTTTGGGGGAGAAGCCAGAAATTTGAGGTTTGGTTTGTGTACTGAGGGAATGAACCCGTTTGGCAGTCTCAGTAGCACACATAGCTCATGGCCGGTGATGTTGGTTATTTACAATTTGCCGCCTTACTTGTGTATGAAGCGCAAGTACATACTTATGTCTCTAATGATTTCAGGCCCACGGCAACCAGAAAATGACATCGATGTGTATCTTGCTCCTCTTATTGAAGACTTGAAAAAGTTATGGGATGAAGGCGCACCTGTGTTTGATGCATACCGTGAAGAAATGTTCACATTACGTGCCATGTTGTTCTGTACCATTAATGATTTTCCTGCTTATGGAAACTTGTCTGGGTACTCTGTTAAAGGGAATAAAGCATGTCCAATATGTGAGCAGAGTACAGATTTTTGTCAGCTTGCACATGGGAGGAAGACAATATACCTTGGGCATCGCAGATTTCTTCCCGAGACTCATCCGTATCGCCGTATGAAAAGAGCATTCAATGGATTTCAAGAGTTCAGAAAAGCTCCAGAACCCTTGAGTGGGCCAGAGGTGAAAGCTCGTGTGACGGACATTAATGTGGAGTTTGGTAAACCTTCGGAGTCCAGCAATAATGATACATGTTGTTGGAAGAAAAAATCCATATTTTTTTAACTTTCATACTGGGAAAACTTGGATGTCAGACATTGTCTCGACGTTATGCATATTGAGAAAAATATTTGTGAAAGCCTGTTAGGTACGCTCTTGAACATCCCTGGTAAAACTAAGGATGATTATAACGCGAGACTTGATATGGTTGATATGAATATAAGATCAAATTTAGCACCGGTAGCTCGAGGACAACGCACATATCTACCCCCTGCCTATCACACTTTGTCCAGAAAAGAGAAAAAACAACTGTGTTCAAGTTTGTGTAGTATCAAAGTTCCATCCGGATATTCTTCAAATGTAAGTAGACTTGTTTCCTTGAAAGATTTAAAACTGGTTGGTTTGAAGTCTCATGATTGCCATGCCTTAATGCAACAATTGTTGCCTGTACCTATTCGCTCAATATTGCCCAAGCATGTTAAGTCCAGTATAACGAGACTTTGTTTCTTCTTCAATGCTATATGTAGCAAGGTTATCGCGCGCGAAAGACTTGATCAGTTACAAGATGAAATAACTGTTGTCCTTTGTCAATTAGAAATGTATTTTCCACCCGCCTTCTTTGATATTATGGTGCATTTGGTGATTCATTTGGTTAGAGATATAAAAATCTGCGGGCCTGTTCATTTGCGATGGATGTACCCATTCGAGCGATATATGAAAGTATTTAAGGGGTATGTTAAGAATCGTTATCGTCCTGATGCTAGTATTGTTGAAGGTTATATAGCTAATGAGGTAATTGAGTTTTGCACTGAGAACTTGGCCGATACAGCATCAATTGGAATATCTAAGAATCGGCACGATGGGAGGATTACAGGTATGGGCACAAGGGGAGGAAAAATATTTTTGCCGTCTAATGTTGAATTGATGAAGGCGCATCTCTACATACTGCGTAATTCTGAAGAAGTTGCGCCCTATGTGACAGACCATATGCGTTCAATAAGAAGGTCTTATCCTGCTTGGATGGATCAACATGTGCTCAATGAACATATTCGGACATTTGTCTATTGGTTTGGTAATGCTGTCATGGGCAAAGACGTTTCGGAGACATTGAAATGGTTGGCGTTTAGGCCCAGCCTTGCGGTACGAGCATTTTCGAGCGTAATTCTGAAGAAGTTGCGCCCTATGTGACAGACCATATGCGTTCAATAAGATATTTGGGAGCTTAACTATGTTTGTTTCAAAGTAGCTGTATTTCGCTGCAAATGGGTTGATAACAATAGTGGGGTTCGAACTGATGATCCATTGGGTTTTACCTTGGTGGACCTTAACCGGGAGGGTTTCAAGGGGGAACCATTTATACTTGCATCGCAGGTGAAACAAGTTTTTTATATCACCGATCCTTGTGATGAACATTGGTCTGTTGTTCTTCATGGTAAACAACATCACGGAGGAAGGGATTGATACAGAAGAAGGGCTTTATGAGGCTGGCCCTTTCTCTAGTGGGTTACTTGAATCGAGAGCAGATGAAGAAGATAGGGAACTTGATAAATACATACTTCGTGATGACCACAGCGAAGGATTATGGTTCGAGGATCAAGTGTCCCATAAGAGAAAGAGAATAAGTTAAGAATCATTCTCAGGTATATTGTTTGTTTTTATTAATTTTTTTTCTCTGTGGGTGTGTATGTGTGTGTGTGTATTTGTATATGTTTCTTTGATTTTAATGAAACGAGGTGGACATAATTTTATAACAACATTTATTTTTATCCTTCGTACTGTCTAATTGAAACAGGTCACAATTTGGATGAAGCCGCGCAATCAAGGGATAAAATTTCCAGGGACTTCATATAGCGAAATGTTTATAAATGAATATGTTATTGTTGGAAATTGTGTGAAGCTTCTGTGTTGATGTTATGATGCAGGGGAGATTTTGTCTGAATTGATTTGAAACTAAATTCCGTATTATTTGAAATAGTTGGAATATTAATGAAGTATTTAAGTATGTGCATATCCTTGACAGGGAGTATGTTACATTTATAGGGGAGACTTTGTCGAATTTTCTGGCAAATTGATTTTCTTGTTTTTCATTTATGAATAAATGTCTCATGTATTATTTTTTTTTTTTCAAGGAGTAGTACTTTTGGTAAAATTTACATGGGAAGCTATACAATGATTTTTGTTTTGATTTTATATTTAACTCTTCATAAATTACTTGTCTGTGCCTCGGAAAAAAGATATTCATTTGACGAGGTTGGGTATTGACCGCTAAATGAATTAATTATTCGTTTATCGATTAATAATGCTTTATTATTTTATAAAGATTATTCAATATATTTTATATTGAGGCGCGCTCCATACCGGCGGCAACCTATTTTTATTTTACCTTAACATATAATTGTAATTATTGCTTGCCTTTAATTATTAAAATAGAGATAATTATTTAAGAACCGCCGTAGAAAGTCTACACTTTCTACGGCGGTTCCGTGAAATTCCTTCGCTTCAGGACTCACAACAAAGACTAACTTGATTATATAATTTAATCCGCTTGTGTCATCAACATCACAGCATCAAAGCACACAAACTAATCAAGTTCTTTTTCTTTGGTTAATAGTCGGACCCACACCTTCAATTACTTGACCTCACTAGGTTAACCACAACTTTCAGTCAGCGGCCACAACTCCATTCTTTTCTTTCAATGTCGCCGACTTCACTAGAGCAATTCACGGCACCGTTTTTACAATTCATTTTTTTATCTAGATTTGCAGAAACTTGTATCGGATGCTTTAGACGAACCAACGACACACTTATCTTGTTTAGCATTTGAAGTATAGGCCATGTGTGGAAGAGGTCTCAAAACATGGTTTTGGAAGAAAAAAAAGGTGGGCTCTACACTCAAAATGTGTTTTCCAAACACATTTTGAGTGGACGGATCGACCTACATTTTTTCTCTCAAAATCATGTTTTGAGACCTCTTTCACACAGGGCCATAGTGTCTTTTAAATTTAGAATTTGAAGTATTGCATATGTAAGTATTTATCGCTTGTATATATTGACTTTAGGTGCCGAAGTATTAACTTTATACCGTGTAAAGTAAAACGTGTCTGTTAAACTAACAAGTATATATATCATAGATTTTCAAAATGTATACTGTTTTTATGTGCTGAAATACTGAGTTACCTACTGAAGTATCACGGTTATGTAATAAACAACAATTACTGTGCGTTATCAAATTTAGTGACTGAAGTATCGTCTACGGACCGTCAGAGAGTTGGACATGAGACTCACTCGTCTAGATTTTTGATCTAGGAGAGTAGGAATAATAACATTGTATCTTCAACTTTAATTATTATCTCATGGGTCATGAGTCCTGACCTATAGTATTCTTGATGATATTGATGTCTAAACATAAACAACTTTATATTCATTTATTTCTACTGATTGTTTCTTGTTTTGGTTAGTCAAATTTTTTGGGCCAAAGGGATCGATGAGTGATCTTACCAAATTTGCTTATTATTCTTTAGTTTATGGGTGAATTACATTTTTTCCCCTAGGGTTTGGCTAAATTACAAAAGCACCTCCTAGTTTGGTTAAATAACAAAAAAATCCACTTTGATCGGGGGCCGAATTACAATTTCCCCCCAATGTGTGGGTAAATTAAAATCACCTCATAATTTGATTAAATAACAAAAATCCCTTGATCAGTAGAAAAATTACTTTTCCCCCCAAAAGTTTGGATAAATTACAAAATGACTCTCTTAATTTGATTGTAAAATTAACTATTTAAAAATCAAATTATGGCATAAACATTATATATTTGAGAAGACTAAAGTAACCATAACTTAATCTATCTGAATTTTGAAGATCAAAATGCCCTTCATAAAGACACAAGGAACACTTAAAATCCATGATTTATTATTCCAAAAGACAATAAAGCTGGTGTGTATAAAATTGAATCTCCGTTGGGCCTAGCCCAACGGACTAAAACAAAGATAAGCAGTGAAGGATAAAAAGACGCATATAGAGCCCAGAACCATGCTTAGGTTGGAAAGATCGTCCAAACCAAGCCAATGAGTATTTTTGTTACAAACTTAGGTCGGTCAGAACAATAAAATCGAGCCGGACAGTATATCTCGTAAAAGGTTAGATCGGACCTTAGACTTTAGAATGCCTTGATCATTCCCTCACGTTTCTATCATGATAATTGGCCTGACCGATCTAAGATAGTTAGACCGACCTACACTGCTTCACTGACACAGTAGGTGACAGTTGTCATAGATTAGGTATGTCTTTTCGATTACACGCAGGGATTTTCAGATCTTCTAAGAGAGGAAGACACCCATGAAACCCGGTCAAAATGGTAGCGTCCACGCCACGCTAAACAGAAGGAGCAGGTGAACAAGTCAATCATGAAGGTTCAACGGACACATTTCAACTTGAGGTATATATACTAAGTCTTCAGACTTAGTGAGGTACGCAATTTTTACCATTTCAAGCAATTGTCTTTACTGTTTATCTTCTCCAACAATTCTAACTTGACCGTCGGAGCCTATACAGGGGGGAAAGCCCCGCTCCCTCTCCTGTTTATCTACCATTTGTCACCGGAACAGTGCAATCCACTTCTCTTCATCAACCTTGCTGATCCGAGCTACCCAGATTGGCTCTCCGCTTGCTCATTTTCCCTCACAGTGGAGTTTTATGCATATTGGGCCTTGCTATTCAAGAAGCTTTGCTGGGCCTTGAGAAGCACTTCCTGAAGGCTATTTTTTTGCGTCACATCAACTGGCACCGTCTGTGGGGAACGTTTGATCAAACTATTTCATCAAATTTTCCTCACTTTTAAAGAAATTTGTTGAAACCATGACGCAAACTCAAGATTGTTCAGGAGTGGGTGCTTCTTCTTCTAACACCGCCGCTGATCTCATCGTTACAACCGCTATGGTTCCTACCGTCACCACCACTTCTATCCCCCCCAATGATCCACCAACTACCGCCGCCGTTGTTGAGCCTCTCACCCCCCAGCAGGAGCAAGCGGAAAGAGAGAAGTTTTACCGTTTGTTACCGCAATTGTTTCATCTAATGAACCATAGCATTCCGGTCACCTCTACTTCCAATGTAGAACTCCCCATCTCAAGCATAACAACCACTGCCCCAGATTTAGTTAACGTGGAACACCCCTTTAGTTCACAGGCTGTCCCTGCTATTCCCCCACCGGGAGCTCTGTTCAATCCCATGTCTGACCCCTCCGTTGTGCTGATGTCTAGCCTCCCCCCCCCCCTAGTCCATCGCTGTTTCAGGATGCCCTCCACACTCTGGGGGAACCCATCTTTTTTCCGGGTCTAACTACGTCGCTGGTCTTCCTACCCTTTCTACTGCACCTCCTGTGTACACAACCGTAACTCATACCCAGGTCACCCCTACTTTTCCAGCTCCCTTCATGTTCCTAACGCTCAGCTCAGTAATTACCCTTTTATGTCGGGTCTGCCTTTTCCTATAATAGGGCAGCAAGTGAGTCATTTAGGTCAGCCTGGCCTGGGCCCCCAGAATCAAATAGGTCAGCCCGGTCTAGTTCAACCGTTAAACCAATTTAGTCACCTTGGTCCGGAAGTCAACCAATTAGGATATCTCGGACACCTAGCTCCGTCAAACCTAGCTCAGTTTCGGCATTACGGTATAGGCACCAGCCAAGCCATGTAGCCACCCACAGGGTACTCTCCCTTACTTAACCCGAGCTATTACCCTGGGCCCAGCGCAGGGAACTTCGCCACTGGAGGACCACTACCTGCTTACTCCGGCATGGGCGGATACCCCTTAGGTCAGTCAGGATACCTCCAGCTCGGTCAAGCAGTCCTCCCCGGATCCGAATATGCTCAGTTGGGGCGAGCTGGGCCCACTTCTCGGGTGTCTCATCCATTCGGTTGGGAAATTCAAACAACACCATTCCCCCCAGGCCATAGAGGTTTAGGTAAGGTCAATAAGTATGACGGGACTACCGACCCCACGGCTCACTGGATGCAATGCATGAGCGTCATGGATGCCGCCAACTTGTCCGATGCCAACCGTTGCATGACATTCCATCTGACTCTTAAAGGTCAAGCCATAAATTGGTACTGTACTCTGCCTCAAAACTCCATTCATTCGTTAGATCAATTCGGTGACCTGTTTTTAGCTAATTTTATGGGTAACAAAATATTGTCCAAACCAATTTCACACTTAATGAACATAACTCAAAGAATGGGAGAGGGAGTACAGGCCTACATAGATCAGTTTAACGTAGAGTCTAGGCAATGGCATGAAAAAGATGATAGGATTATGATGGGTTCGTTTATTAACGGGTTAAGGTTGGGACCTTTAGCTACTGAACTCGCCATCCGACCCCCACACTCCTATTTTGAAATGATGGTTACTGCTGTTAACTTTGCTGTCATTGAGGATGCCGCAGCTATAAAACAGGAACGGGAGAGAGGTTTTTCCGACCTATACGGTAAAAGGAAAGCTTCTTCCCCGATTCCTCCCCCAGGAGGAAATAAGAAGCTAAACTTTGTGAATACTACTAACCCTATCCCGAAGACCGGGGTAAGTGTTAACGCTGTACAGGTGGCCGAGCCTTTCTCCGTTCCACGAGCCGACATATACGCAGCCATCCAGCATCAAGGGTTGCTACCCCCAGCCCTCCCTATGGCGGGTCCCACAGATCGACTCAATCCTGGCAGGTATTGTAACTACCATAAACATATTGGTCACAATACTAATGATTGTCGAGATTTGGCTGCAGAGATAGCAAAACTTATTCAAGCTGGAAAGCTGCCCCAATATACACAAGTCGCACCATTGCCCAAACCCACGGCTTCAGCAGTTCGGGAGCGACCTACCGGATGCTACCGGTGTGGAGAGACCGGCCATTTTGCTCGAGAATGTTCCCAACCCGAGCCCCAAACGCTGGAGTCGACCTAACCATAGCTGGGGTCGGAAACACCATAGCTGGAGGACCGACCCAGGGCGACTCTAATCGCCAAAGAAAATAGGTATATCGGCAAAGGAACAACCTTTTGGGTAAGCGTAAAGCAGAAGCCATGGCACCAGTAATTACTTTTGATGACAGTGATAATTTCTTGCATTACAATTGTGACGATCCACTAGTGATCGATTGTTATATTTCCAATTATCAAGTACGTAGGACATTGCTAGACACGGGTAGTTCTAGTAATATAATTACAACCAAAGCATTGGCCGGATGTCAGTTGCATAAGACACAGTTAAATTCAGTACGTACACCATTGATTGGCTTTAGCAACCACCATGTTATCACTGTAGGACAGTTGAGCATTCCGGTCACGTTAATAGCTGGGCAACTAAAACGTACAGAAACCATAGACTTCGTGGTCATTGATGAACCATCGCCATATAATGTATACCTAGGTCGGCCTGGATTAAATCAGTTCCAGGCCATTGCTTCTACCATGCATATGCTTTTGAAATTCCCCACCATGGGTGGGGTAGCTACTCTTCGTTGTGATGTCATACAGGCCAAGCAATGTTACACGGCTTCCCTAAGGGAACCGACACCAATGGATCGGAAATCAAAAGTTGCCTCTGCAGTCCTTCCGACCTTCGCGCCCCGAGCTTCGCCACCCACCCTACCAGGAAATATCACTCATCCCATTAACATCACCAACCTGACAGGTAGCTCAGACCGGTCCATTGAAGCAGGGGCTGAGGTGAAGATCATCCCCTTGGCTGCCGATCCAAACAAGGTAATTAAGATTGGGGCTGATTTACCTCCTCAGTTACAACATGATTTACTTAACCTTTTGCGTGAGTTTGCGGAAGTCTTTGCTTGGGGGCCGAAAGACATGCCTGGCATTTCTCGAAATATCATTGAACACAGGCTGTCCATTGATGCCAATCATAGGCCGGTTCGTCAACGAAAGTGTAACCTTGGAGGAGAACGCAGCAAATGCGTGGAGATCAAAGTTAACGCCTTATTGGAGGTACGTATCATTCGAGAAGTAGATTATCCTGAATGGCTAGCTAACCCTGTGTTGGTTCCCAAGCCCGATGGTTCGTGGCGTATGTGCATAGATTTTACCGACCTAAACAAATCCTGCCCCAAAGACTGGTTCCCCCTACCATTGATTGACGTTCTGGTCGATGCCATAGCTGGATTTCGTTTCCTCAACTTCTTAGATGCTTACAAGGGCTACCACCAGATCTTCATGGCTAAAGAAGACGAAGAAAAAACATCTTTCATCACGGATAAAGGTACTTATTACTTTGTTACTATGCCTTTCGGTTTTAAGAATGCCGGAGCTACTTTTCAGCGTTTGATAAACAAAATTTTCAAAAACCAGTTAGGTCGGAACATGGAAGCATATATTGATGATTTGCTTGTTAAAAGTAGGGATGAGTCTGCCTATTTGCTTGATTTACGTGAAACACTTGAAACTCTTGTCCAATATCAATTAAGGTTAAATCCAAAAAAATGTGTCTTTGGGGCTACTTTGGGAAAATTCTTAGGTTACATGGTTTCTGATGGGGGTATCTCGGTTAATCCAAAGAAAGTAGAAGCTGCCCTACAAATGCATCCGCCTAGATCAATTCGTGAAGTGCAACAATTAACGGGTAGACTAGCAGCCTTAAATCGATTTTTAGCTCGGTCGGCAGAACGAGCCCTACCATTTTTTAGCATCTTAAAGAAAACAGATAAATTTATGTGGACTTCGGAATGCCAAACTGCTTTTGAACAACTAAAAATGTATTTAGCTTCATTACCATATTTAACCATGCCTATTCCTGGAGAACAATTGTATATGTATATAGCTACCACCGAATCTGTAATTAGCTCGGTTTTGCTTCGAGAAGATAACCGGGTCCAAAGACCCATCTATTTTGTTAGCAAAGTTTTGCAGGCAGCAGAGAAAAACTATTCTAGCCTGGAAAAGCTAGTCTTGGCTCTAGTTCACTCCACACGGCGTCTCCAACCTTATTTCAACTCCCACGGAGTCACCGTCTATACCAACGCACCTCTCAAAGCCGTCCTACAAAAGGCAGGAGTTCTGGTCGTCTCACCAAATGGCCCATCGAATTAGGGGAGTATGACATCACCTTTGCCCCTCGCACTGCGGTTAAAGGGCAAGTATTAGCAGATTTCCTAGCTGAGGGAGTATCAGACACCCAGGAGGGCATTCCTGGCCCGGCACAAGAAACCGATCTTCTTTTAACCGTGACAAATGGTGATGATTCATGGACGCTCTATGTAGATGGTGCCTCCAGCCAGTCCGGATCGGGTGCGGGGATCATCCTCACCAGCCCTGTTGGAGAAGTCCACACTTATGCTCTACGATTCTGCTTTACGGCCACAAATAATGAAGCAGAGTACGAAGCCATGATAGCCGGTCTAAAGTTAGCTCGGAAACTCGGGGTCGGAAATCTAAAAATTTGTTCAGACTCCCAGCTTGTAGTTAAACAAATTTTAAGGGAGTATAAGGCTAAGGATCGGCAAATGGAGGAATATTTAGCACTGGTACAGCAGCAGCTAAAAATTTTTCCAAAATGGACTATAGAGCGGGTCCCACGAAGTAAAAACACAAATGCAGATGCCTTGTCCAAATTGGCTTCTTCGGTTTTCTCTCATCTGACTAAAAGCGTTCTAGTAGAGGAAGTACAGACCAGGAGTACAGCCGAACCAGCAATCTTGTCCATAAGTGAAGGCCAGGATTGGAGATTTCCTCTATGGCAATACTTACAAAATGGTACTTTACCAGATTCACGAAAGGAAGCACAACGAATACGAAGGAAGGCTGAACACTATCAAATAATTGGGGAGGATCTGTATAAAAAGGGTTTCTTGATGACCTTACTAAAGTGCTTGGGTCCAAGAGAAGCAGAAGCCATGCTGAAGGAAGTACATCAAGGAGATTGCGGGTCTCACATTGGGGCTCGGAATTTGGCCAAGAAAATAATTGGGGCTGGGTTTTATTGGCCCCGACTATTCCAGGAAGCAGTAGAATATGTTCAAAGGTGTCCCAGTTGCCAACACAATACAACAATTCACAGGTTGCCGGCCTCCAGCTTTACGGGGATAATTGCCCCTTGGCCTTTCGCGGAATGGGGAATAGATCTCATGGGGCCGTTTCCTAAGATCGGTTCTTGCCATTATCTTGTTGTAGCCATAGATTATTTCACAAAATGGGTGGAAGCCGAGGCATTGACAAACATTACTGGGCGAACTGTAGCTCGATTTCTTTGGAGACAAGTCATCTGTCGGTTCGGCGTGCCCAACTCGGTTATCTCGGACAATGGGACCCAGTTCGAATCCAAGGAGTTCACAGCCTTGTGTTCAAAGCTTGGTATCACCCAACGTTTCGTATCTGTAGCTCATCCTCCGGCCAATGGGCAAGTGGAACGCACGAACCGAACTTTGTTGCACGGGTTGAAAACCAGGTTAGAAGATAAAGGTAAGAATTGGGTAGAGCAGCTGCCTCATGTACTTTGGTGCCACCGGACTACGCCTAAATCGGCTACGGGGAAGACCCCTTTCGAGCTAGCCTTTGGGGTCAATGCTGTTATCCCCCCAGAAATATAAAGTGGTGCCCCCCCCCCCCCCCCCCCCGAGTCATGCACTTCGAAAGAGACCAGAATCAGAAAAACTTGGAGCTTAGCTTGGACTTGGTGGAAGAAGCTCGGGACACTGCCTATGTACACCAACTAAACTACAAAAATTTAGTTCGGCAACACTATAACGCTCGGGTCAAACATCGGGCCTTTGTACCAGGAGACTTAGTTTTACGAAACCGAGCTATCAGCAAACCGCAAGAACAGGGCAAGTTAGTATCTAATTGGGAAGGGCCTTACCGGGTGATCGAAGCCCGACCTACTGGAAGTTATGTTTTGGAGGACTTGCAAGGACAGCTGATTCCGCGGGCTTGGAATGCAGCACAATTAAGAAAGTACTATCTATGAAGCATTTAAAGTTAAAGTTGGGAAATGTATCAAATTTAAGATGACGAAAGAAGAAAAAAGGAAGTATTTATTCAATAAACGAGCCCAGGTACAAAGCCGATCTAAAATTACAAAAATTCTTCAAAAGAAAAATACAAAGAAAAGCTAGGAATGAGGAGCTTGAGAGGTCGCTTCATCTGCTGCCTCCTGGAGATCGGCCTCAGGTTCTTCTGCATTTTCCTGTAAAGGGACGCCATTAGCTCGGCATTCCTGCTTAATCTCCTCTACCAGATCGAAAGGATCACGACCCTGAGGAAGCAAAGAAGTCTGGGCCATGGAATCTGCGGGGACGTCTTCTACCGACCTGGAACCTTTTAGCTCGTCCCAGCACAGGGTATACCCGCACTGGATCAGCTCCAAGAAGCGCCGGTTCATCAGGTCCAGCAGGGGCCCTCCTTAAAGGCCTTCAAAGCAGCTTGGCGTGCTGCTTCGACCTCCGCCGGGCTGAGCAGCTCGGCAGCCCTCTTTGCCTCATCCTACGCAGCCTTCACCAATGTGGCCTTTTCTTTCTCCAGGGCGGCCTTCTCTTCCTTCAGGGCGGCCACCTCAGCCTCCAAGCCCTTATTCTTGGTCTCCAGCTGACTGGCCTTTGTACCCAGCTCCTGGTTTTCTGCATAAAGCTCAGTGTTGGTGGCCGCGAGCTGCGTTACTTTGCTGGATTCGACCCCCAGCTTCATCTCCAAGGCTTCGATAGCCTCGGCCGGCTTCTTCGACCTCTCCTGCTCGTAGCTTTGGGCCAGAATATCCAAAGTTGTCGTCCTCTTAGCCGTAGTAGCGTAATTTATTACGACCTGCAAAAATCCGATCTAGGGTCTTATAAAAGTGTCACACGAGGTAATCATTTATTCTCAAAAAATTAACTATGAGTTTCGAAGCTTACCCTTTTTATATGTGAAGCTATAAGGGCTTCCTGCTGTGCCAGCTGGTCAATATTCTTCCGGAACTGGTTGCTCACTTCAATAATCTCCCCGAAGGAGCTATGGGACTCGGCCACCAACTCCTGATATGGCCTAACATCCTCGGGAAGAGGCTCCGTTAAATGGGACTGGTATATGGGCCGGGCCAGGGAGCTCGGTCTCTCCCTTTGCTCCTTCAGCATTATGACCCTTTCTTTGGATAGCGGGTCCACGGGTCCCCATAGCTCATCAGGGCTGGGCAGCTCGGCTCTAGTGGTGGGGCTCGTCAGCAATTGTGGAGCCTTGGCAGCCTTAGCCGCCTGAACTTCTGCAGGGGTCGGCCTGCTTTTCTTTGTAGCCCGAGGTACTAGTGCCGAGCTGGGAGGATCGGCGACCTCAATTTCCTCCGTGAGATCGATCTCGGCCGGTCTCTTCGAAGACCCCGAAGCTGTCACTGGCTTGCTGGCCTTCTTCTTTCGGCCAAATCCGCTGAAGCCACCTGAAAACAAACAATACACGAAGATCAGAATCACCGATCTAGGAAGGATGAGAAGACGATAAATAAAAGGTTAGAGACAGATATTTACTTTCTTCCTCTACATCGGGGGCTTGGCTCAGCCCGGCCCAGACCAGAAGACCCTCTGAAGGGTACTTAACCGAGTATTTTTCGAGCTGGCGAAATTTCTTAACACCTTATAGTCCGACTGCACTACGGGGCTAGACTTATCTCGGGTTTGGTCCGCCGGCACTATAAATTGTGACCAACGGCAAAGGAGGTTTGCTTCGTCGGCCTTCACCATAAAGTACCTCGCCCTCCAATGTTTGTTAGTATCGGGAGAGTCGGTTATAGTAACGTTTTTCCACCCCTGCCCATAAGGATACTGACGAACGGTATAGAATTGGAGGAACAAATCTACGGTGGGTCGGATCCTAGCCCCAAAACAGACACACATAAACCCCACCAAAAATCTAAGGGCGTTAGGTACTAATTGGCTCAGCCCGATGTATAGGTAATCGCATAGCTCGTTTAAAAAATCCAGAGCCGGAAACCTCAGCCCGAATTTTATATGATGTTCGCATATTCCGACCCAATCCCCAGAAGTGCTAGTTATCCTTTCCTCGGGTGTGGGCAGACAGATTTGGATAGATGGGTCAAGGAAGTGAGTCGATTTTAGGGTTTCTAATTCTACCCTAGTAAGCTCGGAAGCTATTTCTTCGGGATGAAAGTCATATTGGGCGGCCATATCTACAGGAAGCAGTACAAAAGCACCATAATCATGCATACAAACTAGCAATATTTATTATTCATATAAGAGGGGAACATGCATCGGACTAACCGGAGATCTAAATCTAAGCCAGAGGTTCATCCACAATAATTAAAAGAAAGAAAAAAGGCACTGACCTGAGGCCGGATTTTGGCGAGATGCTCCGGTGCCGGAACTCCTTTCTGAGGCCATTGCAGTCGATCGAACAAAGGTACTGGTGACGGAGCAGTGGCAACGGCGAAGCAACGACGCGGACAAAGACAGCCGAGCAGGGAGACAACACCGACGGACTCCGGCGAGGAACAACTACTTCGGCAGGAGAAAGGAAAGCACAAGAATTTTTTCTTTTCTCTTTTCAGGATGCAAATAGAGTAATGTTGCCAAAGGCCAACTTCCACGGCTTTTATAGAGGAACCTTGGGGAGATCGAATGGTCACAGGCAAGCCAATCGTTGCAGCCGTTAATACCACCTTGAGGATAGTAAAGGCATGGAAAGTCGTACCAGTTGCCTTAATAGTCGTGAAGACGTGTCTTGTCACGTCCCAACTCTTCAAAAACCAGATTTCGTATAGCGCAAAGGTACGCCTTTATTGCTGCATTTATTGATTTATCCAATAAACTGTTCAAATTCTTTAGGTCAGTACTGCAATTATTACCTGTGTACCGACTGACACGATATTCTCTTAAGTCGTATTTCTTATTTATGTCTCATATTCGATAATCTATAGGTCGGGGAAAAACTTTGAAAAAGTATTTGAACATAGGTCGGATGAACACTTGACAAATGCCTTAGTCACATTTTTGGCTTAGTAAAACGTAGTGAATATCATACTTTAGCTCGGAAAATTGCCCCAGCCTGGTATCGGGAATACGTGATAAGTATTTGAGTTATAGCTCGGAAAAACATAGAGTATTAAGTTTTAGATCGGTAAAACCTAATACTGGGGGGACTTGTTGGTGTGCATAAAATTGAATCTCCATTGGGCCTAGCCCAACGGACTAAAACAAAGATAAGCAGTGAAGGATAAAAAGACGCATATAGAGCCCAGAACCATGTTTAGGTCGGAAAGATCGTCCAAACCAAGCCAATGAGTATTTTTGTTACAAATTTAGGTCGGTCAGAACCATAAAATCGAGCCGGACAGTATATCTCGTAAAAGGTTAGATCGGACCTTAGACTTTAGAATGCCTTGATCATTCCCTCACGTTTCTATCATGATAATTGGCCTGACCGATCTAAGATAGTTAGACCGACCTACACTGCTTCACTGACACAGTAGGTGACAGTTGTCATAGATTAGGTATGTCTTTTCGATTACACGCAGGGATTTTCAGATCTTCTAAGAGAGGAAGACACCCATGAAACCCGGTCAAAATGGTAGCGTCCACACCACGCTAAACAGTAGGAGCAGGTGAACAAGTCAATCATGAAGGTTCAACGGACACATTTCAACTTGAGGTATATATACTAAGTCTTTAGACTTAGCGAGGTACGCAATTTTTACCATTTCAAGCAATTGTCTTTACTGTTTATCTTCTCCAACAATTCTAACTTGACCGTCGGAACCTATACAGGGGGGGAAAGCCCCGCTCCCTCTCCTATTTATCTACCATTTGTCACCGGAACAGTGCAATCCACTTCTCTTCATCAACCTTGTTGATCCGAGCTACCCAGATCGGCTCTCCGCTTGCTCATTTTCCCTCACAGTGGAGTTTTATGCAGATTGGGCCTTGCTATTCAAGAAGCTTTGCTGGGCCTTGAGAAGCACTTCCTGAAGGCTATTTTTTTGCGTCACATCAAAAGCTTTTTCTATTTTTCAAACAAACTCATTAATAAAGATTGTTTTCAACCCTTGAAGAGCCAGTAAGTGAAGATAATCAAAAAACAATTTCTTTATATATTGCCTTATTACGGGCTCATATACTAGATTTGCAGCTGCATAGAGATAAATTTGTCAAAAATATCATCTCTTACGCCCTCTTCTAGAGTTGAAAAAATGACCATCAACGATGTTTTTGTTTGAGAAATAGAAAAAAGTTTTTTTTTTTTTTTCTCTTGGTGTAATAAACTATGAATTTTAAGCATTCATTTATGTCTTTATGAATGGCATTTTGATATTCAAACTTCAAATAGATTAAGTTAAGGGCATTTTAGTCTTCCCAAGTATATAATTTTTATGTCATATTTTAATTTTTAAATGGGTCAATTTTATAATTAAATTAGAAGGATCATTTTGTAATTTATCCAAACTTTAAGGGGGAAAATCTAATTTTTTTGCTAGTCAAGAGAGATTTTTGTTACTTAACCAAACTAGAAGGGTAATTTTGTAATTTACATAAACCTCGAGGGGGAAAACTGTAACTAATCCGCCGGTCAAGGGGTGTTTTTATTATTTAACCAAACTAAGAGGGTGCTTTTGTAATTTAACCAATTTTAGGGGAGAAAATGTAATTCGCCCTTAATTTATCTCACAAAATGCTAAAACATGAAGTATAGAATGGAGTATTTCTGACCATAATGGGCTAAATCTTTCAATGCATTCATATTCAAATACTCATGTTCTTCCATGAGTAGCACAAACAAAACTAAATTATTGAATTGAAAAAACGAAAATCAAATTACCATATTTTATTTTAAAAAGTCATTTTGATAAATTGAAAATTCAAAAATAGTACAAAGGTATAGAACATGCACCCATTAAAAAATCTAACGCAATAAAATTGGCTAAAGAAGAAAAATAACAAACTACAAGAAAAATGGGCATTAGTGATGAAACTTTTTTTGTCGTTAGTGGAAGTCGTCAGTAAAGACCCTTATTAGTGACAAAAATCGAAGTTGTCAATAGAATTTCGTCAAAACGAGGAGTTTTAGTGACGAGATATAAAAGTCGTCACTATATGGTTTGCGCCAACCCTTCCCGCCCATTTCATGACATTTAGTGACGAAACTAGTGACAAAAATGAGTTTCGTCAGTAGTTTGAAGACATTTAGTGACGACAATTAGTGACGAAACTTATTTTCGTCAGTAAAAGCATGCATTTAGCAATATTGTGACAACAATTTGTCGTCACTAAAACATTTATTTATAGTGACAACAAATTCTCGTCAGTAAAGGTCTGCTGTTAGAGGAAAAATATATGCATAAAAATTAGTGAAAGTGAGGTTTGAAACCATGCCCTCTTGGAGAGAGACATATTGTTTTACCAAAGCACCACTATCCAACATTAGTTATGTAAGCGTTTCAATTGTAGTTAACTACTTGTCAGCTTGATTTAATAATCCAAAAAATGGCTGAGCTAAGTCTTAAAATCAAGACCTCATTGTTAACATAATAATGCCTTACCAGAGCAACCAAAATTTTTATGAGTACACTTGAATTAATTAAAAGTATTTATCTATTATAATAACTATAATAATTTTTTTTTAGTCCAAAACTTTTAACAATGTCACTAAGACACCCTTATATTGTTGTTTTAGCCCATACCTATTAACAATGTTTGTGAGGCACCCTTTTTTCTTTTAGTCCATACATTTTAAACATTGTCACTAAGGCACCCTTATATTTTTCTTTTGGCTCATAAGTTTTAACAATGTTATTAACACACCCTTATTTATTTATTTTTTTTCTTCTTTTAGTCTATATCTTTTAAGAATATTACTAAGGCACCCATATATTTTTCTTTGAACTCATAATATTTAACAACATATACTAAGATACACATATTTTTTTGCTAGCCCATTGATTTTACACTAATTCTTACTCAGACACCCTTATATTTTTCTTTCAACCCATAACTTTAAACAGTTGTTACTAAGGCACTCTTTTTTTTTTTTCTTGTAGTCCATAACTTTTAATAATGTCTATAAAACACCCTTATATTAATTTGTTTATAGCATTTAACTTTTATTAATTTCAATTAGACACCATTATATTTTTCCATTAGTCCATTACTAAGACCCTTTTATATTTCTCATTTACTCCATAACTTTTTATAATATTACCGAACACTCTTATATTTTTTTCAGTCTCAAATTTATCATTGTCACTAAGACACCCTAATAGTTGTTTTCTGTCAGATCCACATCTCGTAATATATATACATATATATGGAAAATAATTCCATATGAACATCCAAACTAATTGTATCTACTAAAATTATTTTTAGTCTAAAAACTTTTAACTTTGTCAGTAAAACACCCTACTATTTTTGTTTTAGTTCATAAACATTGAACAACGTCATCAAGATAGTTTTATATGAACAACAGTATAACTTTTAATAATTTCACTAAGACAGTCTTATATTTTTCTTTTCATCTATTACTTTGAACAATATAACTAATACACTCATGCATTTTTCTTCTAGCCCATAACTTTAACAATGTTACTAAGGGCCTGTTCTTTACCCGGGTTGAGACCTGGGTCTGGGTTTTTAGGTAGAGACCGAATGGGTTGAGACCCAAAACAAAGAAACGTCGTTCTCAGACCCGGGTCCAGAACACAAATTCCACCACCACCCGGTCCGCCCTGCCGCCGCCGCCGCCGGAGAGGGCAAAAACCTAATCCCCAAAATCAACTTCTTCTTCTTCTTTTTTTCCTGTTTCAATCAAACCCATTTGAGTTTGAAATTTTAATTTTATGAAGAAGAAATGGACTTCGATCAAATGGGTTTGTTCTTCAAGGAAGAAGAAATGGACGAAGAAGAAAAGGAATCGATCGATCATCGACTTCGATCGAATGGGTTTGTTCTTCGACTTCGATCGATCATCGACTTCGATCTTCGGACTTCGATCGATGTTTGTTCTTCGACTTCGATCGATCATCGACTTCGACTTCGAAGAATTGAAGAAGTTGCAGCAGCGCCGGGTATCATTGACTTCGATCTTCAAAACCCAAAAAAATGGAAGAAGAAGAAGAAGAAGAAGAAGAAGAAGAAGAAGAAGAAGAAGAAGAAGAAGAAGAAGAAGAAGGAGGAGGAGGAGAAGAAGGAGGAGGAGGAGGAAGGGAAGAAGTGAGAAGAAGAAGAAGACAGCACCAGGAAGAAGAAGAAAGAAGAAGAAGAAGAAGAAGAAGAAGAAGGAGAAGAAAAGGAAGAAGAAGTGGGTGGCACTGGCGGCGGCGGGAGGAGGTCAGCGGCGGCGCAAGGGCGGCGGCGGAAGTGGGAATTGGGTTTGTGACCCGGGTTTGAGAATTGGGTAAAGAACATGGGGTTGGGTTAATTTTTGGGTTAAGACCCAGAAAAAGGCCAGACCCGGGTCTCAACCCGGGATAAAGAACAGGCCCTAAGACACCCTTGTATATCTCTTTTAGCCATAAATTTTAACAATATTACTAAAATACCTTTAGATTTTTCTTTTAGTCCATAACTTTTAGCAATGCCAATAAAGCACCCTAACATTTGTCTTTTAGTCTATATATATATATATATATATATATTTGAGAAATAATTCTATACGAACAACAAAACTAACTGTGTTATGAAATGAGTAAAATACCTTAAGACACCCTTATATTCTTTTAATCCATAACTTTGAACAATACTTCTAATACACCCTTATATTTTTCAGTCAGTTCATAACTTTTAGCAATGTCACTAAGACTCCCTTGTATTTCTCTTTTAGCCGTTAACTTTTAACGATATTAGTAAAACACCCTTACATATTTTTTTTCTTTTAGTCCATAACTATTAGCAATGCACACTTTCTAAGTCAAATGAACTTAAAGAGATATAAAAAGACTATTTTGTCCCTGAAGTTAGTTGCGAATTCCAATTTAGTAATTAAAATATCAATTTCTTTCAATTCAGTCTTTATAAACTAAAAGTTATCTTTTCTTTTTGGGTATATTTGTAAGAAAATTAGCTGAGAAGCATGGTTTTTAAATTTAATTAACTTAGAGACATAAAAAAAACTATTATGTCCGTAAAGTTTATTGTAAATTGAAATTTAGTACTTCAAAAATCCTTTCTTTCATTTTAGTCCTCATTAACTGAACGTTTATATATATATATATATATATTGGTATATTTACATTAAATTATGTTACATGCACTACTTATAAATTGAGTTAACTTAAAGAGACATAAGATTATTACGTCTCTATAGGTTATTGTAAATTGCAATTTAGTATTTAAAATATAATTTTCCTTCAATTTTAGTCCTTATACACTAAAAGTTTATCTTTTTTATTTTTTTTCTATGAAAATCAAGTGAGATGCACGGTTTCTAACTAAGTTGAACTAACTTAAAGACACGTTCAAAGACTATTACATCCATAAATTTTCTTGTAAATTATAATTTAGTACTAAAAGTATCATTTTTTTAAAATTAGTTCTTATAAACTCATATTTTACCTTCTTTTTTTTTTTTTGTATATTCTCATACAATTCAATTGAGATGCACTATTTCAATGTTGAATTAACTTCAAGAGAAGAAAAAAGACTATTACATCCCTAAAGTTTATTGTAAATTGTAATTATTACTTAAAGTATTATTTTCTTTCAGTTTAGTCCTTAAAAAAATTAATAGTTTACCATTTTTTTAACTTCATGAAACTCAAATAAGAAGCATATATGTATTGTTTCTAAATCAAATTAACTTAAAGAGACGTAAAAAGACTATTATGTTCCTAAAGTTTATTATAAATTGTAATTTGGTACTAAAAACTGTCAATTTCTTTCAATTTAATCATTATAAACTAAAAGTTCATCTTTTTAGGTATATTTTCATGAAATTTAGTTGAGATGCACTTTTTAAACTTAAAGAGACATAAAAAGATTATTAGGTCACTAAAGTTTCTTGCAAATTGCTTTTTAATTGGTACTACAAATTTATACTTTTGTTTCAATTTAGTCATTATAAACTAATAATTTACCTTTTCCCTTAGTTATACGTATACATGAGTGTTTACATGTACTATTTGTCTTCACTTTTTATAAAGTGGTTTAATTGAACACTTAAGATGCTTCATAATATTTGGTGTAGTGAAATTTTTAAAAAATATTTTTATTTTGAGTAAGTGAAATTTAAATATTATTTTCAAAAAAATTATAACTTTCACGCAAAAATATAGATTATCAAGTTTATTTTTAAAATTTTAATTAATTTTGATAAACCCCCCTTTGTGGTAGGAAAAAAAACTTACTAAAATAAATATTAGAAATATAATTTAATTAATAATTAAAAAATAAAGTTGAATGAAAAAAAGAGGCAATTTCCAATAGAAAAAAGAAAAGAAAAAAGGAACGCCCAAAGTGATGAATCAATCTGCTCCAGATCTGCTTTGCCGTTCGCTTTAAGCTTTTCCCCCAAAGCCAAAAAAATCAATCTGCTCTGTCGTTCGCTAGCCTCTGGATCGACGAACCTACTCCGAATCTGCAGCCATCTCAGTCGCAGCTGCGGTTCGCAAGTCTCAGGCCGCTGAATTTGCTCCAGATCTTCCGCCATCTCAGGCGGCGTTGCCGTTCGCTAGCTCCAGGTTGACGACCCTGCTCCAGATCTGCCGCCATCTCAGTCGCCACTGCCACAGCAGCAGTTCTTGAGGTGTTGCTGCTCAAATTCGGTTGGTTTTGTCAGTTGCCGCTACTGCCGTCCGCTCAAATGCCTTTGGTTCACTCGTTCATCTCTTCGTCGCAGCTGACACAACAGAATTGGTGGATTGAATTCCGATAAGCCAATAATTCTCTATTTCTCCGCCTCGCACCAAACTTGACCTCTCTTTCTTCATTCTTATTTTTATTTTTTTGCAGAAATTCCGTTGTTTTTGTTTCTCAGAGTTGGCACTGCTTCTGTAAAGCATGGTACCAGTTACGGTCTCAATATCAGTTACGACTACAGCTATAAATTAGGTATTTTTTTCATTTTCTCAGCGAAAATTTAATCGCCTCCTCTTATTTTCCAGTTTTTTGTATTTTGCAAATCAACCCACTGTAGGCTTGTGCTGGTAAGGATGGTATAGTGATTATGAGTGATTTTTCCACTGTATGCTTAGTGATTGTTTTCACTGTATGCTTAGCGATTTTTTTCCTTCTCTATTGCATAGTGAATATAGTGAGGAGTTGGGAGGGCTTAGTGATTTTTTCCACTGTATGCTTGGTGATTTATCTGAATAAGTCCCACAATTTCTGTAGGTATGTTAACTTTTTAAAAGAGTCAAAGTAGCTGCACTCACACTAGGTGTCTTTATCTCTACTGCAGATCTGTTTAGAATATATAGTTATAGTTATAAAATTGCACCACTTGGTGAATCTATAAGCAACAAGATTAGAACTGGAAGTGGTCGTTTTTTATAGGTGAATGTTCTTAATTTAAGCTTTTGTTATTTGTAGTGATTTATAATGTATCTGTTGTTGATTTTCCTTTCTTATTCTTGTTTTGAAAGCTAAGAGCCTTGATGTTGTAAGGGACATCCCACTGGAGAGAATGATTCCCATTATTGTGAAATAAAAAATACCCATGCAGGGATTAAATTTGTGAAATCTTCAAGGTATATGTAAAGGACATCACATAGTTAGTTATTCTCAGTATTTATTTGGTTGTGTTCTATTCAAAGTAGGCAATGCCCATATGGTGGCAAGAAACCATCTCTGCTCTCAATTATCTGATTCCATAAAGAAGCAAAAAAGGCAACCATCTAAGGCCTCCTCAATTTCACTTGAGAAATACTATTTTTCTTCCCCTTAATTCCTAGGCACTAACACCTGAGATCATTTCATTGCTTTCAGCTTTCTTATACTCAATAGCAGCAATGTTGTTAGCGTTCAGGGCAGAATCAGCATCTTCAGCCTATCTTTATCATCCCTCCCTAAGAATGACACGACACCTGCTTCCAGATTAAGTCAAATTAGAGTATAACATGACTTGTCCTATTTGTTTGGTGAGAATTTACATTCAATAGAAGATTTATGTTTGGTAGCTTTGTTGATGTTATACACTGACTCATTCGATCTCAATCCATATGCCTGGAATATTTTCTGCAAATCCAAAGCGGCAGCATCTGTGATGATTTTCGAGTCTAGATTGCCTGGAGGTTAGTACAAAGATAGATATCTGCCAAGTTGTTCTGTTTTGTCCTTTGGTTTACAGCTGCTCTACATGACAAGTTAGGGGTGTGTTTGCCTCTTGTTGATCGTCGAAAACTTGTCCTGTCTTCTTCTGTTGTGTTGTTGATGCTCACTTACTTCAATGGAGATGACACCCCTGCCCTGGCTACTCAATTTTCTGACAATGAGTACTACATGCCTTTGCCCTCACATTTCTTTTATAATTCTCAAAAAGTTGGCATAACTCATGTTAGTATGTCCTTAAATTGCCTTCATAGATGACTTTGAAGCTGAAAAGGAAGAGATGAGAAGAAACCTTGAAGTTGAAAAGGATAAATTTGTTCAAGATGCAATGCAAAAGTTTGATGCAACCTCTTGCTATTGCAAGAAAAATATTTCCTAAGGTATGTTTGAGATTGTTTTATTTCCTGATTTCTTCATTGATAAATAACTTATGAGTGGATTTTTGTGATTTGTCTTCCCTTAGTTTTTACTCTTGGCCTTTACGTAGCAGCTACTGCAATTATATGTTTTCCATGCACAATTCTAAGTTCTGTTGGTTGCAAGCAAATTTAGATTAAAATTATCAAAGCTCGTGGGTACTATTGAACTATTATAAAGTTTTGAAGGATTATGTCATATAATACTACCTCAGGTACATATTTTGTAATGTTTTATACTCTATGGCTATTTGGTGTTGTAGAAGTCAGATTTCTTCTGCAGTTTTACAGCATAATAATCTGCTGCAATTGGATTGTCACAAGTTCATACAAATTAATTGATTTATAGAATCTGGATGATATGTTTTGAAGTTTTTCCAAATATACCAAAATCTTTTTAGTTGAATGTGCATTTATTAAGATTTTATTTCAACTTATCATTTGTATTCTATAAAGGAAAAATAATGAACTCAATAATTGCCTGGGGAAAATTTGTATTTTCTTTACAAAACTGAAAAGAGATGGTTGCAGGAATTTAAAATTTGCCATAAGTGTATCCTTCATTACTTGTAAGCAATTTGAATGCAATCTGGAAGTTGGAAGTTCATTGAAGCTCTCAAGATGAATTGGGTATCTATTTATAAGAATATAATTTAGTACTAATATATACATTTTTTCCCTTTGAAAATTGCATATGTGTTATACTTATTTCAGGAGCACTAGTACCTTTCTTTCATGTATTTTTGCTTTTGCTTTCATTGCATTTGTTTTGTGTTTGTGTAGTTGACATTTGCTTAAGAAAAAAGTCTCCCCTACAACTTTTTTTGTTAGCTTAATAATTTGAAAGATGGTTACTGTTGGATCTTTTTTCTCCCCATATATGTCAATTATGCTATTTTATGTCTTACCACAATCTAAGTTACCTCTTGTGTTTGCTGAATGCTTTTCACCAGTATAATTATTTGACTTTTAAGTTGGGAAAGGTTGTTTTTGCCTTGAACTGCTCTTTTGGAAAATTTAATGCTCGATAGATGTCTATTTGGTTCTACTAGTACTCTTGTTTCTTCTCTTCAACTCTCAGTTGTGATATTATCTAGGTAAATAACTGGTTTTTTTCTTTGATCTTTAAATGCTTTACTTTTGATTGGGAAGTTTTTCCAACAGATCATGTTCTTGTCAGATTGTCGACATGTTATGCGATTCTGGTTTTCCTTATAGTAGTTGTTTGGTTGTTGGTTCAGAAATGGAGCCATGCCTTGTGCATATACTCTGTAAAAATAATGTTCCTGGGCATTTTGTGGCTAAGGGTTGGACCAGACATGTGGATGGTGATTTTTTTTCTTAGGTGCTGTGAAATTTATGTAATATTCTCAATGTCCTTAGTGTTTTGGTTGTTAGGTAGATATATGTTTGATGGTTTGAGAAGTTCTTGAGTTTGATGTTTTTCTAATGATGTGTTCAAATACTCGTGCAACGTGCAGTTTGTGATTCAAATGGCTAAGTTGAAGATATCTTCACGTTTCTTCAATCCCACCACCACAAGTGATGTTGGACTTGTATAATTTTACTTAGTCGTTTAGTTAGATGGAAGCTTTGGTATTTGATTTAGAACATATTTAAATATGATAACAATTTGTCATACTTGTGTAAATGATGACATACTATATGTATATTCATTTGCAATTTAAATTGGAAGTTTTGAAATATATCGTTTAATATTTTGTTCCATTGACAACATTTGTAGTCACTCAACTTCGTCACTAAAACAGGTAGCTATTGATGACTATTTATTGTCACTATATTTGTCGGCTTCATCTTTATTGGGATGAATCTTGTCGTCACTAAAACGACTTTCGTACTGACAATCAATTCTCGTCACTGAGTTTCGTCACTAAAACCTTTGACCATTTGTTACCTACTGACGACTTTCATTCGTCACTATCTTTCTCGTCACTAAAAATACACCCTTTAGTGACGACTTTTGTCTTTTAGTGACGCACACACAGTGACGACTTTTGTCGTCACTAACTCTAGTGACGACAAAAAGTCGTCACTAAATGGTAGGCTTTAGTGACAACGGTGCAAAAATGTCATCACTGGACCTTTTAGCTACGGACCTATTGTCGCGACCACTTAACGACCCGTTTGTCGTCACTAAAGGGTTTAGTGATGATTTTCGGGCTTTTACTGACGACTTCGCGTCGTTACTAAAGCCCTTTTTTCTTGTAGTGACAATTTGAAATGTTTTAAACCTTCAACTAATATATAATGTGTAGTCCTTTTATGGGTATGGCGAGTTTGAATTGTTTTCACGGACAATGAGTACTTGTAATTTTGTGTTGTGTTACTACTCGATCAGTTAGGATCTTATTTATTTATGTATATATATAGATATATATGGCCAATTTATTTTGTTGACCTCATATATATATATATATATAATATAATCATGCATGTAAATAAAATAAAATTAATTAAACAATGCAAGGTTTTAAGGCAAGTGGGCAATGATCCGGTGCCGGGTGGTATATATTAATATCCACTCGTTGCGTGTTTGTTGGATTAACTGATCCATCTGTTATTTAATTTGAATGTGATGGTGATTGAAGTAATTAATTACTACTATCTTCCGTTTTATTAGAAAAATCTACTTTAAAAAATACTTTTTATTCAAATAGAATGGTCCAATTTCAATTTTTGTACTTCTTGTAGCCCTTACTAATATAATCATGTGAGATGGACAATTAGTGCATACCTAAAAAGTAAGAATATAAATAGTGTCAAATTTGTTATTTTATATCTTATACCTTAACATTTTATAATAAATTGTACATTGATTAAAGTTTACTCTTTTAATAGAATGGACGAATTACTAAACTAATTTGTGGTGAAGTACTTCATATGTGTATAAATGGAGCTAGCTAGCTAGCCATAAATCGCATACTCAGAGCAGAAAACTAGTAATTACGTACATATGGCGAAGTCGGCAACATCAGCTGGCGGTGATACCCTCTCCCTCTACATCGAGATGGTGCTTCTCTTGGTTACAATATTAATATTATGCAGTAAGTCTAATTCATTTCTTAATTAGTTGTTAATTTTTATCCAATTAATTAGCATGTATCTAGGGTAAAATATTTGACAGTTAAATATTTTCGCAGGTGGTTCAGATGTTGATGCAGCTTGCAGTCAAAATGGACTGGGGCCGGACGCCAAATGCAACTCAACAAGTGATTGTTGTACTCCTAGATCTATTTGTGAAACAGAGAGTTATGGAAGTTTTGGAGGAAGTAGTAGAACATATTGTTGTGCGGCTGCTGGGTCGAAATGTGGCGTGTATTCCGATTGCTGCCTTGTTCAACAAGTATTTGATTTTCATCATCATCGTTTACTAGTTGCGTTCCGTTTGGCTTAAGGTGCGGCGAGGACCGCGACTGCTGTCCTCATGGAAGGAGCAATCGCAGCGAGTGCCGTCCTGCTTAATTAAGGATTATTTAGTGTTGCTTTGTGTTGTCAATTGTCATGCAATATGCTTCTTCAATTAGTTATTTGTGTTCATGCGTTTAGAATAATGTTGCGTGGATATATGATTCAAGAATGAAACTGCTCTTTTCATTTCTTGTTCAATCATAGTTTTTCTTTTCAAATTATTCATCAGAGTAACAAATTTTCAATAATTTTTGAATATAATGTGCTCCAAGTCAAAATAATTGTATCTGGCCAAATATCCATAGAGAATTGTACCAATGAAATTAGTTTTCTTATGCCGAAATAATATAATAATGTTAATTTAGCAACTCCCTAGGTTTATGAGTGTGGGATAAAACTTTTGGACATGGTAATTATTTTAAGACTGTACTCCTTACAAAAAAAAATTAATTGTATCCTAATTTTTAAAATAATGTGGCTCAACTTCGAAATCCTAACTACTACAATAACTCAAAACTTGTTCAACCGAAAAGTAACTGTTTGATGTCTATGAGTGATGATGAGTTGTTGTGAGATCTGAGGTCATAAGAAATGAGTGTTCGTACTTGTCTCCAATGTTGATATTGGTATATGTTGTTGTGAGGTTTGTTGAGTTGTGTTGGTGCGAGTTCACAAAAGATGCATGTTTCTACTTCTGTCTCTATTCACAAGAGATGCATGCTTCTACTTATGTTTCTATTCACAAGAGATGAGTGTTTGAGGTTTGGATCCCGCGGATTAAACAAATACGTCCAGATTAGTCTCTGGATCATTGATCAAATAAATGTGTGTGGTTTTGTTGTGGGCCGTGCATCAAGTATCCAATTGTACATGGTTTCTGCTGAAAACAAATTGGGGTTTAAACTTTAAAAAAGAAAAAAAAGAAGAAGGGGGGCAGCCGTGGACAAGGTTTGATTAGTGTGAAGGAAGAGGCTTAATTGTGCGTGTTCATTCAAGCTTAATAACTTTGGAGTTTTACTTTGATGAAATTATTTGGCAGGCCCGATTGATTGAGGAGATTTGGAGTATAAATTAAGTGTGTTTGCTGCTGGAAAAAAAAGGCTTAAAAAAATAGTTAAAAAAAAACTTTTCCGCCGCTTCCTCCTAAAATAGCTCCCTTCTCTCTCCTCCATGACTGACTCCTCCTAGGGCTTCATCTCCACAATTCCGCCGCCTCCTTCAACGGAAGGTGGTTGGCCTTTTGCCGACTGCCCTCAACTACGCAGCTGCGGTGGCGTCTAAACACCACCTCATCCTCCGATCAACCTCCCTCTAAAACAGGTCTCTGAATTCTGCGAGAAGCTTGTCCTCATCTTCACCGATGAGGAGATGGACGAACTCGAAGCCCTCTTGAGCCGAGCGCTCATAGGCAAATTTTCGCGAGGACGTACCACCATGGAGCAATTGCGCAAGGATTTCTTAACTGCTGGATTTTCCAGCGGCTACCATATCGGTCTCATCGATACCAAACAGGTACTCACCCGTTTCAAAGAAGATGACGACTACAGCTGCTTCTTCCTCAAAGGCGTCTGGAACTTTGCAACGTATGCCCTTAGTATGGTAAAGTGGACACCTGAATTCATTCCCAAGGCCGAATCATCAATCGTCCCTGTTTGGGTCTCTCTACCTAGCCTGCCTTTTCATCTATACAATGAGTGGTCACTGCTCTCCATTGGGAACATGTTTGGTCGTGCACTAAAGCCGGATTTCGCAACAACGTACCTATCTCGCCCTTCCGTGGCACGGGTCTGTACAGAGATTGATCTCTTACGCCCTCCAACAGACACAATATACTTGGAGCAACGTGGTAAAGGGTTTATACAAAAACTGATTTTTGACAAATTACCTGAATATTGTGTTTCTTGTATGAAGGTTTGGCATTCTGCGGCTGACTTCCGTAAGGATGAACCTCCTCGCCCAAAATTGTAATGGCAGAAGAAGCCTGGTGGCCATGAGAATAGACCTCCATTGCCACCTCCGCCTACGGATAAGGGGAAATCGAAGCTCCTGGGGAAGGATAACTCTCTTTTGGAGATTTTACCAGCGCCTGCAAGTGGTTTAGAATTGGTGGTTGGGTCGTTGGCTGCGCTCAAAACTGCACCTAGGGACTAGGACGAAAGTGACACTGAGGTGGTGTTTGCGGAAACCCCACCAGCAAGGCCAGTTGCAACATCACAGGACACAATGGGTAACTGCGAAGAGGGCCAAATCATGAATGCTCTAGCATTGCCATCTCCAGCTTTGCAGCAACCCAGTGCCCAAGCAGCCACGCAGTCAAGCATGCATCACAGCCCCCCAGCCGCCAGTGTGGATGCACAAACAACTGCATATGAGGCACAATTAGGCGCGCCATCAGGATCGTTTACTGCGTAGCTTGGCCCACTCATCAGCACGCAGTAAACCGCACCTTTACTTAGCGCACTAGACAGCGCTATAGCACATGCAGAAACCACCCCCACAGCTCCAGCGAGCAGCAGAGTTATCGGCCGGCCACGATGCTTCCTGATACAACACCCCTCTCATCTAAGCAGTCATCCAAAAAGTGCACTAGCCCTATCAAGAAATGTCCATTTCCTCAAAATTCTCCTTTGGCAACACCACTATGGTCAGACGTGTTTCAGGGTGCATTGGATAAACAAAAGTCTCCTATGGCACAACGCTCTGCCCCAGTCCCGATATTGCCTTCCCTCAGAAAAGCACACACACTCATTGTTGCGCACAGATTCCAGACTGACTCACAGCTATTGGACAGAATGCCTGCCCAACAACTCTTTACACCAACATGATCACTACCTTCATCATTAAGGAACCCGAGGGGTGGCCATAACCCATATGCAAGCATTACACAAAATTGACCAGGAGATGATGACTATGGCGATTGGGAGATAGACAATGGTGAGAACTTCAAGGAATTAGATGAGGACAACCGATATATACTCGACCCAACAAAGGAGGATCTGCCAAAACGTTCTTATTTGGATCATCAACTTTGGCGGCGGAAAAAGTAGACTACAAAAATTTACATAATTAAGCCACTTTTGGGCTTTTGATTTAATTTAATACTAGGGGTAACCGTTCCCATTTTTACTTTAAAAAAAAACAAAAAAAAGGCTTACAAAATAAGTGGTGGAAAAAAAAAAACCAAAAGGAAAGAAGGAATTATTGAAGGGAGGCGATCAAGATTTGCAGAAAAGAAAGAGTTATTGTTTGTGCTTGAAATTTTGTTGCGATTGAAGCTTTGAGATGACATTGGAATTGCGTTCATCTCAAGATTGGAAAATTAAACCAATCATCAATTTGTGGTAGGATTTATAATTACTTATTTAATTAGTTTTCAATTTGGATTCGATTTGGTTTCGGGAAACTAGCTTTTGGGATAATTTTGGTAATTATGGATCTATATAAATAACACATAGGATACAATTTTCAGTTGAGGAGAGAGTTTGATAGGTAAGAGATGTAGAAACCTTTCGACTCTCTGCCTTCGTGCTGTTGTGAGGGAGCTTTTTGGCTAAGTGTAATGTGTGTGAGAGATGATGCGTTGTCGTGAAGTCTGAGGACACAATGGGTTTTCCTACTTATATCTCTGACGTTGATATTGATATGTTATTGTGAGGTTTGTCAAGTTGTGCTGTTGCGAGGTCATAACTGATGCATGTTCCATCTTATGCCACAGATGTTGTGATGTTGATGATGTGAGCCCCAATTTCAATTGATGTGGAACAGAGCACTCGATGCGGAATACTTGCCAAGGAAAGTCTGAAAATTGCGA
The DNA here is from genome assembly GCA_016801395.1 of Leptodermis oblonga. Classification (NCBI taxonomy): domain Eukaryota; kingdom Viridiplantae; phylum Streptophyta; class Magnoliopsida; order Gentianales; family Rubiaceae; genus Leptodermis; species Leptodermis oblonga. The sequence continues at coordinate 16,450,040 of CM028758.1, read as the reverse complement.
GACGCATCTCTTAACCTCTAGAACCCCTACCTTGGATTCGACATACTACTAAAATTAACCTAAGCTAATTTAAACACGCAAATCGAACCAAGTATAAGAATTAAAGAGTCGAAACAAAAGCATGCAATCTAGGCAGAGCAATTACCTAGAAAGCTATAGTTTCTACACCTATAGTAATTCACAAATCATGCAAACTACTAAAATTGCGAGACGCATCACCTCTAGAATCCCTACCTTGGATTCGACAGACTACTAAAATTGACCTAAGCTAATTTAAACACGCAAATCAAACAAAGTATAAGAATTAAAGAGTCGAAACAAAAGCATGTAATCTAGGCAGAGCAATTACCTAGAAAGCTATAGTTTCTAAATCTATAGTAATTCACAAATCATGCAAACTACGAAAGCTCAATAAAGGAGAGTAATTTAAGAGTATAAATTATACTTTCTTCAACTTAAATCAACTGTCTAATAATGGAGAATTGAACTCCTATTTATAGTTATAGGAGGTTCGAATTTCCAGTATAAAAGAAGTAAAAAACAATTAAAATTATAATTCAATCAAGAGATTGATTCCTTACAAACTGAAGCCTAAGGCCCTGTTTGGTATCACAATTCAAACCATAATTTGAGTTTTATTTTCATTTTATAATATTAAAATTACGTTGGGAATGTAAAAAGTTGTATTGAAAATGTAAAAAGATTTATTGAAAATATAAAAAGACTTATTTGGAATGATGAAAAACTATTATAAAATCAAAATGAAACTCAAACCATGATTTGAGTTGTGATACCAAACAGGGCCTAAAAGAACTAGGTTTAGTTGGAGATAAGAAATCGGCTGCAAAAAGGTTAGTGAACCTAGCCGCAATTACTTCTAAACAAGAATAAAACAATAATCCTAATTATAAAAGACTCAAAGTCCGATTGGATTTAATTGGATCCGATTTCTTCTTCATCATACTTTGTTGGACTGGAATCCTAATTTGATTCAGTTTGCCAAATAAACATCTGAACGGAATTGGTCATATGGATGAATTCATTTTGATCACCAATTCGTGCATGCAATGTTAATCATGTCATCAATTCAATTTGAATCACTTGTGGACCTGTTGCCCAATTCTTGAATTAGACCAATCTAATTAATTATTTCGGTCCAGTCCACTCTGCCTGTTCTTTAAGTTTTGGTTTTGGTCTCATTTTAGTCTCAACAGTAAATTTAATGTATTATAATCAGTTTTCATCATTTCCAATACAGCTTCTTACTATTCAGCTATACTTTTTTACATTTTCAATACACTTTTTTCATTATAAAACTATTTTTTCCAAACCAAAACTCAACCCAACCAAAAAGAACAGGCTATTAATCATCTCCGCTTCATGGGTTATTTTGGTCCAACCCACTCTTTTAATTTTATTTGGCAAATTCGGTGTTGATATTCCATTTGACCCAATTGATTTGACTTTGATGTTGACTCTGGATTTTCACATTAGTTGACGTAATAGGTGTGTAGATAAAACAATTTTGATTTTGCCCGCCTGTGATTAATTTGACATAATGAATTTTTGTGAATGTAGGTCTGTTGAAATCGAACCACGTTAAAATTGCATGTTCATTTTTTTTATTTTTTATTATTCCACTACGAGTTAATCTTTTTGTGCGATTTGAATATTTTTATATCCTACAAATCGTGAACTTAAATTATTATCCCATGAGTCCTGACCTATATTATTCTTGATGATATTGATGTATAAACTATAAACAGCTTTATATTTATTTATTTATTTATATTGATTGCTCAATTGTTTTGGTTAGTCAATTTTTTTGGGCCAAACTGATCGATGAGTTATCTTACTAAATTTACTCAATATTAATCTTGAGTTTATCCCACGAAATGCTAAAATTAAACATGAATTATAGAATTGAGTATTTTTAATCAATCAAGGATAAAAATAAAATAATTTTAAAATAAAGAACGAAAGAGATATAACAAATGAAGTTAAGGAACCAAGCAAGTGATTTAGCCAGTTTAAAAAGAAGATAACTTTTTTTGACATCATCACTTAGTTTTTCTTGAATTTGTTTTTTTTTAATGGCCGGCATGATTAACCTTTAGTTAAAAGATTGAACAAATTACACAGTTGAACGTATAAAACACCCATTGAAAAAGCTAAAGTAATAAAATTGTCTAAAGAAGAAAAATAAAGTTTTGAACCTCTAACTAATGTATATTGTGTAGTATTTTTATTGACGTGGCCGAATTTGAATGGTTTTCACGGACAATGTACTAATCCTTCACCATATCCGTATTATTGTGTTGTGTTACCGGTTGATCAGCTATGATTATTCATTAATTTTGTTGACCTCATAAATAATCATGTATGTAAATGAAATTAATTATAAAAAAAATTTAAATGTCTCATGGATGGATGCAACCAGCTGCGTAATCGCTCATTCCGGATTTGAGGGCAAGTGGGCAATGATCCGGTGCCGGTGGTATATATTAATAATCCACGTAGCTAGCGTGTTGTTCGATTGATGGATCTGTTAATTAATTTGAATGGGATGATTAAAATAATTAATTACTACTAAATTAATTTGTGGTGAAGTGATCATATGTGTATAAATGGAGCTAACCAGAAATTGCATGCTCACACACTCAGCTGAAAACAGAAAACTACTGTACTAATTAAGCAGCTATGGCGAAATCTGCAATATCAGTAGCCGGGGGTTTCATCTACATCGAGATGGTGCTTTCTTGGTTACAATTTTTTTTTTTTTTTTTTTTTTTTTGAAAAACAGCCGATTAAGTGGCTGGGGGCATGGCGACCCTTGATTGAAAAATTTAAGAAAGTTGGTCAGAGATGACGTAATGATCCTTACTCTGATAAACAAAATGCAAAATGCAAATGATGCAATCATATAAATCATTACATTTTGACTATCCTATGTTTGGGACACCATCCCTATCTAAACTAACAAGACCTGTGATGCTATGGGGTAGTGTGGTGGCGGAATACGAGGATGATTCTCCGCTGGTGCTGGCCTGCTTTCGAGAGCATCCGCAACTGAGTTTGCCTCCCTGTAGATATGTTGAATGTACGAAGAACGTGACTCCCATATGGATCTGAAAACTGCTGCTGACTGCCAAGGGATTTTAAAAATCCGGTGAACCATCTGTACAAGTATGAGGGAGTCTGACTCAATAGTAACCCCGTCTTTGCTAAAAGATTGACATATGCGTAAACCGTGAAGAAGAGCCAAGGATTCTGCTTCAAAATTGGTGCCAAACCCCAAGTAAACCGAACTTGCTGCTATCACTCCTCCTTCGTTGCGTATGACAAAACCTGCATCCATGTATCTAGGGTTTCCTAAAGCGGAGCCGTCTACATTAAGTTTAAAACCTTGCAATGGGGGATCCCAAACCACTGGAATAACTCGCATTTGGCGTGGGGGCTTCAAAAAAGGAACCAAATTCAAACTTACCCATATCAGCTCCTCATCCCTTGATCCTATGAGAGGATGGGCTTGCAAAATACTGAGGAGTAGTTGCTGCACTTCCCCTATAAGACATCATAATGACGGTTGAATCCCATCGTAGAGACTGCGATTGCGAGCTTTCCACAAGGTCCATAATACAACACCTGGAACCAGACGCACCAATTCCACCATAACCTTTGATTTTGCTCTGAAGAAACAGTAGAAGGAACATCATTCCCACACATAAGCCCAATTTCGCAGTGGTACTCCCAGTTTGCCTTCAAAATATCTCCACAAATTTTCCGGCATCGAACATTGATTAAAACAATGATTGAGGCTTTATTGGTTAGCTATGCAAAAACTACACTGGGACGGTATATTAAAACCAATATCCATGAGAACATCATCGAGTGGGAGCAGCCGATTGAGAAATCGTCATAGGAATATTTTAATTTTAGGAGGCAGCTGGGAAGCCCAAAATTTCTGAAAAGATGCAAGAACTCGACGTCTCGGCCTGATCAAATCATAGGCACTTCTAATTGAAAAAAAACCTTTAGGATCATGTGTCCATATCAAAATATCTGGGTTTGAATTGAATATAATTTCTTCACCAAAAAGTTGAGAAAATTCTGGTGGGAAGCCCTTTTGAAAGGCTGCAAGATAGAAAGGTTTGTTGTCGTAGAATTGGCGTACTTCTAAATCTGGATACGGAAGCAACCCACCATCCCAAAAGTCCCCCAGCTGGCCATGCCCAGACCAATTGGAATTCCAGAAACTACATTCTCCCATGCCTACCAAAGTTTGTGACTGTGCCGCAGCAGTTGTATCTATTTGAGAGATCCTCCTCCATGTGTGAGAATTTCGGCTATCTGAAGGCAATGACCACATGAAAGCTGACCAAAGTGTTCCTCCTTTCTGTAACTTCCACCAAATTTTAAAGCTAAAACTATCCACGATAGCTTCAATCCTTCGGATGCCCGGGCTATTTTCCTCCACAGGGTATGTAAGTTTATCCCAAGCTCTCCTATGCTTCTTTTTACCCGTTTGTGTTTCTCCCCGTTTGTGTCTTTTTCCCCGTTTGTGGTTACAATATTAATATTATGCAATAAGTCTAATTAATTGTTACATTTTTAAGTATACATATATAATTATTTATTTCGCATGTTTCAAAAATAAGTGTCCATTTATAAATAACAAAAAAAAAATAGAATTCATTTCCCATTTTATCCGCATCTTTCAATCATTCATAACAACTATCAATTTCCATTTACAGAAGTAGAATATACTAGCACTTATTAAGGGATAAATAGTCATTAATTTGTTATTATTTCTTAATATGTATGCAAGTATCGAAATTGACGTACATTACTTAAACATAGCCGTACTTACTACTACATCATTAGTTAATTGAACGTACTGTGTGATAAGTTGTTTGTCACACCCTATCAAATGTACTATAAAGAGTACTTTAACCTGCAACAATTAATTATAAGAATATAACAGAAGTAAGATCGATCCACAGGGAACAGAATGAAATTAATCTTGTAAGAACTATTGGCGTAAAAATTTGTTGGTTAGCAACCACCTTGTTTCCACACAACTGAATGTATGGACAAAATTGAGCAATTACTACTAAAAAGATTACTAAACACTTGAATTATATCAATTATTAAAGAAGTCCAGCAATTATGTAAATCACAATAATCATAATATGCCAATCATAAACTCATGGATTTGTTAACATGCATGTCATCAACTCATTATAGGTTTACGAGAATATGCTCAGAACCCAAGCCAATTTCCCCCTTCTTAATCGACAATTAGCTAGAATATGCTAGGACTAACTGTTCTCTAATTAACACATAACAGGCCGGAATATGCCGCCACCTATTTAATGTACTAGCAGCATTAGTTATTAGGGAAACCCAGTTTTAGTTTTTCTAACCTAAATATGCAGTGATAGAATTAGTAACCTATTTACTCTCAATTAACAGAGGGTAACTTTACCACCTTATTAGATTTATCCATTAAATGACTAGATAACTTAATGAGATCAAATTGGCTCTACCGAATCTAAACAAGTTGCGCAGGATTAATTAGAGTCAAGCAATAGAATTTATGAACACAGAGTAAATTGGAACACATGTATATTAATTCAAGTTCAATTTGGTTTCATGACATATATAGATTAAAGCTCCTTACATGTTTGTCGGAATAGAAATTTAGCTACTCATTCTAAAAAGATAAAAACAAATAATAATAAGTGAAGCCATAGAACAAAACGAAATAAGGAAAAGAATGATTACTCTAGTAACTATCACCAGTCGACACCTTCCGCTTTGGCCAAATGGTAGCCTCCGCAGTTGAGAACTCATAACAGTGAACCAAAAACAGAACAAAAACTATTGTATCGTAAAAGAAATTCTATAGTCTGGAAGCGTAAAACTAAACGTCGAGTTGCGTGCCTTTCTTGCACTTAAATCCCCATATATATAGGGGGAAGAAATCTAATCACAAAAGGAATAAAATCAATCCTTATCAATTAAGGAAACATCTTCAAACAAGGAAACTCCCATCTGGAATATGAATTGGATTCTCTTTCTTGCAATTGAAGTCTCTTTAAATCAGGTAACTTTTTCAGATTTCCTTTTCTTTTTTAACTACTGAATCCTTTTCCTTAACGGAATTAATTTCCTTTTCTTGCACCCCACGCTGCTCGGCAACGTCTTCCTAGGATTTTCTCTTTGCGAAGCCCACAATTTGCGTGGGCTTTCGGATGCTGACTCCTTTGATCCAAATCCTCTGCTTTTTGCGCATTCCTTTCTTCCTTGGCCTATTCTCCAAATGTGCAACTAAACATTAAAAACTTGGGCAAAATCCCGTGAGAACTGCCATAAGAAGTGCTAAAATAAATCACCTAAAAGGTACAAATCACTGTGAGAAAAAAGATTTTTAATCCTTAGAATGTTGCAGGAAAATGTGATTGAATATGCATTTGGCTAAAACGGCACAACAAGAAGTTACAACTTATAAGTTGCAACTTTTGAGAATTAATTGGATGTAACTTTTGCTTGAACAATCATAACTCAAACAAGTTAATAACCTTTATGTTGAAAATTGAGCAGAAAAATACAAAAGAAAAGAATGCAAGAAGCTTCAACTCAGTTTCATATTTTATTCTACATCAACCATCACTTAAATAGATTACAAGAATAACTGATTTTCTATGAATCTCCTAAAAATCTCGGCACATAAAGATAAACTAAAAGACTAAGTTAACTAACAAACAATCTAACAAAAAAGATTTGGTCTAAGATTTTTCTAAATTGATTTTATTCTTGCAGTAAAAATCTTAAAACTTAACACTCCTTGAGATTTTCACTGCAATAATCTTTCACAAAGACATCATCACCTTCATTTAAAATTCTTGCTTACTTTTTGTGTTCATGCATATGCATCTCAGTTTTGTCCTTTTTAGGAATACCCAACTCCTCTAATTTTGCAATCCACTTCAAGTCTTTTTGTCTTTCTTATACCCGTCAACTGAAACGCTGCAACATCACATTTAAAATTTTCAAAAAGTGACTTGATATCTTCATTTGTACTGACAGTAGCTAGTCAACTTTTTGGGGTGATTTCAATACTTTCCATCTTGTCCTTATTTGAACTTGTTCCTACACCAACTTGTAATAACTCCAGTAGAAAAACTTTCTCTTTTCATCTCAACTGAAAAAAGTACTACTCACTTTGTATCATAAATCAAGCATGTCTTATTTTTGAATATTACAGAATAGTTTTTCTCAAGTAATCCACACTTAATAGATTTTTATCGATTTCAGATACATATAAAACCTCAGAAATAACATTTATTCCTTTACCTAGGTACAATTGGGGAAAATGATCTGAAAAAGTACTTAGGCGAAGATGATGAAATGGAAAGGGGATGCTGATGATTTACTACAAGAATCCATTATTGGGTGCTGATTAGAAACAAAGTATGAAGAAAGATTGAAGATGAGTGTTAGAGGAGAAGCAAGAAATACGAGCAAAATGGCCGGAGAAGTTGGCCAGACGACATGCTAGTCGGTTGGGTTGGGTGGCGGAGTCAAGTCAGCAAAAATTACTCATGTGGCGAAGGGTTAATGGAGAAGGGGTTAAGTTATCCCTTTTTTGTAATGCTAGGGCTTTTTTTTTTTAATCTAAAAGTAATGTTAGGAACCTATTTGGACCTTGGGTGAAATATTAGGGGCTTATTTGAAACTTTGCCCAAACTTTTTGAAAGTAAAGTGACCAAAAATTTTATTTTGCCATGTAAAAGGCAATTGATCACCCATGTTTGTTATGTTCTCTCCTCAAATTCCTAATACAATTAGTACTAGGCCAGGCTTTCTAATTCTGAATAGATTAGGAAACTAAGCCCAGTAGGATTTCTCTTGTTTTATTATAAATAGACGTTGTTTGTAATAGTCTAGTGTAGCAGGCAGAGAGAGCAGTAGACAAATCTCATTCTAAACAAAAAATTGTAGAGGGGAAGAGTAGAATAGAATTGAGGGCAAAGAGGTTAACTCTTATATTCTGTAATTCTCTATTTGTTTGGAAGAATGCGTATTCCTGTGGATTAAACCAAGTTAAATTGTTGTATTTTTCTTTTCAAGTTTGCTGCAGTATTTTTGTTGGGATATTTCTTTCAACAAGTGATTCAAAAATCCTGAGAGGTATTTTTCCTAACAAGTGATGTCAGAGCCAGTAATCAGAAGGAGGAAAATTAGAGATAAAATTAAGTCAGAGAGACAGAAAAGGAAAATCAAAGCGAAAGATAAAAGGAGTTGTGCGTCAAGCTGCTGCATACAAATTTCGACAATTGCTACGCTGGTGAATCAAATTAAATAAGGAAAGGTCTTTGTAAATTTGGTTAGTGGGTTCCGGATTTGGATTTGGAAGGAAGGAAAATTTTCAAGAGTTGGTTTCCACTAATTGCTGTTGTTGCGGACTTGAAGAAAAAGCCTTTGGGTTGCATCAAATTAAAGGATTCTAATTTGGTTGTGGGGCACTGAATGTCAATTGGATCTAAAATTAAATTTGATCAAGGTTTGGGTTGTGGGGTCGGCGGGTGGTTTAGAAGAAAAGGAAATTTCTTGAGGTTTGCGTCTGGGTTGAAGCTTAAGGCTTTGTTTTTTTGGGTTCATTAATTATTTAACTTTGGTTTAAGTAATTTAAGGCCTTTTGGATCAATTTTAAAGATGCCTGATAAAAATTTTGAAACTCCACTCTTAGATGAGGAGACGGAATTTACGGTGTGACAGTGCACTATTCAAGATTTACTAATGAGAGATAATCTTGATTTGACGCTTGAAAATAAGAAGCCCGAAGGGATGAGTGATAGAATTTGGGATACGATGAAGAAGCATACAGTTAGTACGATTTGACTTGCACTTGCTCCAGAAATTAAATATAGTGTTCTAAAGGAGAATACACCGAAGGGGATTTGAAACAAGTTGGCAAGTATTTATGCATCGAAGTTACTAACGAACAAGTTATGAATGAAGATGGACCTCTAAACTTTAAAGTTGGATGAAGGAGGAATTTTCATGATCATGTGAATGTGTTTAATCAGCTAGTATATCGACTTTAAAACACGGGAGAGGAAGCCAAAGATGAAGAGCAGGCTTTGTTGTTGCTGTCTTCTTTGCCATTATCTTATAAATCAGTTGTGCAAACAATGCTTGTTGGGAGAACAAGTTTGACACTTGATGTTATGGTTACACAGCTGAGGGAGAATGAGAAGATTATGGGGAAGAATGCTACGCTTAGGGTTGATGAAGCACTGGCTATTGCAGAGAGTGCGAATGGAGGGAGGAGTCGTTTGCGAGGTAGGAGTGACATTCGTGAAAGATCTCGGCCAAGAGACTACAATAATGTGGAATGCTATTACTGTGGTGAGAAGGGACACATCCAATACATTTGCCCTATCATGAAAGAGGACTTGAAAACTTTTAAAGATATGAAGAGTAAGGGCAAAAAGAAGATTGACGACTCTACTAATGCAAATGTTGTGTATAATGATGATGTGTTGATGACGAAGGACACTGAGTCAAACAACTCAGATTGAGTGATGGATTGTGCAGCATCTGCGCACATATGTAGAGATAGATCGTGTTTTGATACTTTGCAGGTTGATGGAGATTTGGGACACATCGTTGTGGGGAATGGTCAAAAGATCATGAAGATTGAGGGTATTGGTACCACACTTCTCAAGACTCATAATGGTGCTATGAGAAAATTAACTAAGGCGAAATATGTGTCTACTTGTGCTGATAACATAATTTGGTTAGGTAGATTCTGTCCTTGTGGATACAAATTTATAGGTGATAGAGACTTCTGCAAAGTATTCAAGGAGATGAGTTGATTTTGCAATGGATGATGAGTAATCATTACATCTTTTATATTGGTGATTCGAAGAATGGGTCTTGTGCTGAGTTTGGCATTCAAAAAGAGGAGTTGAAGCTAAAGAAGAAGAACCAAATCTCATTTTCTGATTTTTTTTTTATTGTACATATGACTTTGAGTCGATGGAGAATTTGTTATGATATCTCCTCAAATTCCTAATACAATTAGTATTGGGCCAGACTTTTAATTCTAAATAGATTAGGAAACTAAGCCCAGTAGGGTTTCCCTAGAGAGCAGTAGACAGATCTCATTCTAAACAGAGAGGTGCTAGAGAGAACTGTAAAGGGGAAGGGTAGAATAGAATTGAGGGCAAAGAGATTAACTCATATCTTCTATTCTGTAATTCTCTGTTTATTTGGAATAATGCGTATTCCTGTGGATTAACCCGTTAAATTGCTGCATTTTTCTTTTCTGTTTTCAATTCCGTTGCAGTATTCTTGTTGGGATATTTCTTCGAACAAGTGGTTCAAAGATACTGAGAGGTATATATATATATATATATATATAATCTAAAAAAATTTATATTTAATGTAAATCTCACTTGGGAGGGTTTGATCATGATCACATATATAAGATGGACCGTGTTAAAGGTTGCTAGAATGGTTTTGATTTAAACATTGACCCTCCAATAATGAACTAACGGAACCTTGCTATAGATGGTTTCAACCCACGAGTCGGGAGTACGAGCAAGCCCCCTCCAGATAACTTCGAACCACCGTTAGTTATTATACATATAACAAATTGGAGAGGATAGTACGTATACTCGAGTTATGATTTCTTAGCAATTAATTACACTTTTGTTCACTTCATAATCATAATCATAATCATGTAATCAATGAAATTAATTAAAAACTGCCTCATGGATGGATGTAACCAGCTACCGAATCGCTCATCACGGATTTCAAAGCGAGTGGGCTATGATCATGCCGCTGATATATACTAATATCCACGCATGCGTGTAGCTCGATCGGTCTATTAATTTTATTAGTTTTAGATACAAAATTAATTGAGACCCGCAACCGATGCGTGGAGTACGTACCTAGAACTTCATGTGTATAAATGGAGGCCAGAAATTGCATTCTGATCATCCAAATTGAACTCAGAATCACAACAGAAAAAGAATTAATACTACTACTATATCTAAGCGGCTATGGCGAAGTCCGCAATATCAGCAGGTGGTGGTTCTCTCCTCCCCATCCTGATGGCACTTCTCTTGGTTACAATTTTATTATGCAGTAAGTCTAATTGATTTTAATTATGACGTATTACATCCATCTTTCTTTCTTAATTAATTATTTCCTTTGTCCAACTAGAAAGTTCTGTTTCTAACATTTTTTTATCGTCCTAACGGGAGAGGTATGTTTATATTGTTTTCCTTCTGTGTATATTCTTTCTAATGTCATAATATGTGTTCACAATTAACTTATACTTAGAAATTAAGTGAAAAATAATATGTTAAATTATTTATTTTATATATGTTATACTTTACCATCGGTAGAAAAATATATATGTGAGAGTAATTTTTCAGGCTTCGTTCTCTTTGAAACACAAATGAGAAATTTTTGTTTTGAGGAAGTAATATTTTGCTGGAGGAAATTTTTTTTGAGGATTTGTGTAGAAAAGAAAAAAAAAAAAAAAGTGTAATGATGATATTAAATTTTGAATTTATGTGAGTAGAAATTTAGAGGAAATTTTACGTTTTAAATTTTGAATTTAGTGAAAAATGATGTTGTTTGTTTATGTAAAATTTTGGAGAAAAAAAAGTGATGATTTTCTTGGAATGGAACGAAAAAGAACATAAAGCATAATGAAAACGAACCGGGGCTTATTTATGGTTTGAGCACTTGTTGATTCGGTTCAGGTGCAGCCTCAGATGTAGATGCTGTTCCAGTTCCTGCTCCTGCGGCTCCTGCTTGCCGTCAAGGGCTGGGGAGGGATATTGCCCCATGCAACATATCCATGCCTTGCTGTACACCAAGATCTGTTTGTAAAGCCCCCATAGATTTTCATATGGAACCGTGCAGGATTGATGATCTGGGTTGCTTAAATGGTCGTTTACAATCTTTTTGTTGTCTCCCAGTTGGTACCAATTGTTCCAAGTCTGCCGATTGTTGCGGTGTTCCAGATGTATTGTTAACTATGGGCGGGGTTTTAGGCTCTGACCATTTCCCAAGTTGTGATTCTTCCTCAGCGAAATGTTGCGCCCCAGTTGGGGCCTACTGCGAGAACCACACTGACTGCTGTCCTGCCGGACCTGACAAACGCGGCGAGTGCTACCTAGCAGGACACAAAAAATACAAGTATTGTCGTGCAGGTTGAGCCGATCGGCCATGCTTCTTTAATCAATTGAGCTCTATTCCATTTTAAAAAGTTCACTTTATAATATTGTTTTAGGATTATAAATTGTACTTTTCTAATAGAACTAAGGAATTAATATTTGTGTTTGTGATCGATGTGTAAGTGTCCGGAATAATGTCGCATGCATGCAGGCAGCTTGTTTGTCATTCAATATGTATATTGTTAGTGAATGAGTGTTTGTTTGTGTTCAATAATTTTTCTGTTTTTATATTTGGATACGAGAGTACTGAGTTCGTTTCAATTAATGGTTTCTGAATTTGGTACTAAAAATTACTCATTCGTTCTATTAAAAACAAATCTTAATAATACAAAGTGAATTCTCCTAATTAATGAAACAGAGAAGGATTATATCAATAACAATGAGAATCGGCATCAACAACCATGATTTAGAAGCTGGGCAGAATATTCAGAGAAAAGGCAAAGGAGCTGATGATTCTGTACGGGTATCCACTTTCGTCCTCGAAAACTAATCAACACAATAATGACTTTTTTTTGGAAAATGAAAAAATATTTATTAATGGTGTTAGAAATCGTCCAACAACAATTGACAATAGAAGATCAAGAAACAATCAATACAACTGATTACAAAAGATTTGATCTGATTTTTATCAGATCTGAATCACCACACTAGTGTATCTAATCTACTAAACTATAAATATATACTTAATATAGATCTAAACATAGTAGAAATATAAGACTGAACAAAATTTCGTGCTGACGGTTACGATTTGCCACTAATTACCAATGAAAGTTTCGAGACTAAATTTTCAACCAAATCTTCATACACCATGGCAATGAATGCAATCATAACTAAAGACTCGTACACCATAGCCATGATGAATAGAATCACCATAGCTAGGGAGGAAATCACTTTAACCAGAGAGAAAATCTTCATAGCCAAGAAAGAAAACACCATAAACATGGAGAAAAACACAATAAACAACGAAAAATTGAAGAAAAAACTCCCAATCAGGAGATAATGAACTAACAAATAACAAGAAACAAGAGAAAAACTGCTTCTTTCATCCTCCCTGAGAGGATGATGAGGGAAGAAGATGGTGAATTTTAGATTTTTGAGAGAAGGGAAGAGGAGAGGGAGACAGGCGGTTAGAACAACAATGGCTAACAACACAAAAGAACAAGGATATAATTGTTCAATCTGAAAAACTAGTCTATTATAAAACAGTACAAAGGAAATTCCTATTCAAATCGTGCAAGAACACTTTCCCTTAAACTTTATTAGTTCCCTTTAGTATGCAAATATTTAGGACTAATATCCTTATGGGATAATATGAAGATTATTGTCAAAAGTTTGCACTGACTTAAACAATAATACACAAAACAAGTGTAAAAAGTGCAATAAAGATTTGAGTGTCCTAAAAAACTCCGTCCATAGGATTCTATTTATAGACCTCCAAAGAGTGTCATTCAATAACCACAACTCTTATGAAAATGTAAGAAAAAACGGGATTCAATTCGGATAAAAATTGATCTCAAAATTTAACTTTTCGTGAAAGGTGCAAAAGTTCATGAAGATAGAAGAATGTTGGAGCCCGTGCGATGCCTCATGCAATTCACACGAGTTTCGTACATAGCAACGCTTTAGCTTTTGCCTTTGTCTTTTGCTTGCTGGACATCGTTCGATTCGTCGTGCGAATCGCATGACCAATTGCACAATTAGTTCAACAACAATGGCTTTTTAGCATTGCTTCAGCTTTGCTCTACGGCTGCCGTACGACGCGGCTTGCAATTCGCACGTCTCGTCGCACAACCCCGCTTCCAACTTTACTCACTTCTTTTCTGTCAAAATTATTGAAAAAGTCCAACAATCCCCCGCCATTTTCCAATGATTTGGAAAATTGCACGCCTCTCAAAGTCAATAAAATTTTCTTGATTACTTAATTATGCATCAACCTTGGTGCTTTTCAATTGAACCAAAGCCTTAGTGAAAACACCTTGCAAACTTGTCGAATTAATTTGGTAGACAAGTTTTGAACAAACTGTTCATTGACAAGCCTTAATGTAATCACACACAAGTTTGCTTTCCCACAACATGTTATAAACAATACATAACATGTATATGTCTCAATCCCTTCATTAATGTTTCATGTTTAACCAAAAACCTTTTATGAGTATTCATTATACATTTTTATAGGCAAGTCTCAAAATGCCCCCGCCATATGATAATTTTCAGCATTTTATTGCTTTCTCATATATGGCATTATCTTGAACTTGTTAAGAACTCCAAGTTCAACCTGTACTCACTACCGAGTAATAACACTAAAATTTTTAGTGTTCAACCATTTAGACAATTTACTTTTTACTATATTAAATTCAGAACTAGTAGTTTAACTAGCAATGGTCTAGAACTAGTAGTTTGCTATAATGAATTAAGGACTGATAGGAATTAAACTCCACAGAACTGGAAATAATACTACTACTAGCTAGAAGTCTATTCTCAAATTCACATAAAAACTAGATGAAAAGATGATAAAAGAAGATGATTTTCTCTCCCAATTCTGTCCATTAAATAATGTGCAGAATTGGAATTAGATAAGGAAAGGAATCAATCTTCTAATTAGATTAGGAAACTGATTTACAAAAAGGAATTAATATCCAACTAGGAAACCAATTACGAAGGAAACTAGAAACATGTAATAGGAATAGAGTTATAACTCCTCTAATCACACCACACTTTTGGCAGCTTCCATAAAGTTATAACTCTGATTGAAATCAATTACTTCCAGGTGAAGTAATCATGAACATGGCAGCTTCCCTTAATTCTTGCCTTTGGCTTCTCTTCTAGGCTGGACAAAATATTAATCGTGTAGTCCAGTTTTGAACCCCCCAAAACATCATGGAATAACCTGTAGCCTGCTAGATCAATACTGCCGCCATGTTGATGGTACACACTTGGCCAGCTGGACCATTGCTTTTCTCTTCTTTTGCACTCATTCTTCCTTACTGGGCCGTTTCTCCAAATTCATGTACTAAGCATCAAAATAGCTACAAATACCCATGAGATCTAATAATAAAAGCCCAAAAATAAGCAACATAAAGACACCGATCAACAATCACCATTCGTTACAGCATATAAGATAAAGCATGATCATGTCATTTCTATGTCATATAACACACATGCTTAACATATTTCATAAAATCATGTTTTATTCTTTTGTTGCACATCCAATTTTTCATTGAACTATGAATCATGTATATAATAGTGCAATCATAAAATTTAGTTCATGAAAGCATATAATCATGTTAGATATTTTTCATACAATATCTATTGTATCAAATTACCTAAACATGTCATTTAACTTATCATAATATACTCCTTAACTGAATTCTTATTCCATTTTAATTATGCAAATAGAGTTTTAAGGTTAATCACAAGGACAATCATGAAATAGCACAAACATGCATGACTCAACCTAGCTTTTTGAGGGAAAACAGTTATCACAAATTATCATTTGCATATAAACAAATAATGTAATCATAATTACAATGTACATGTAAGGTAACAGGCATATCACAAATAATTTTCATGTTTCTAAAACATAACTTTATCATTCATATGCTATTACAAATACAGTCTTGTTTACATAAGTTAATCCTACAAAATAGTATACACTTGTCATTGGTGAAAGACAAGTCTTGATCAAAATGTCAGAAATCCTGGCAACAAATGCTTCCATATGAACATCCCTAAAGAATTTTCCTCTTTCTTTTTGCTTTTTTAGCTAATGACATTCATATTTATAGTGTCCAACTTCATTACACCGAAAACACTTGCCCTTTTTCTTTTGTCTTTACCAGGACCATTATCTTTGATCCTTTTTTTGGACTTGTTTTGTTGTCCTTTGTCATTGACATTAATTTCAAATTCCTTGCCTATGCCATTGATATGCATATTCTCAGTTTTTTGAGAATGTCCCTACAATATTAATTCTTCTTCAACACAACGAGAATTAACAAGACTGTCAAATGTGATCTCAGTTTTTTGGCTTTTGAGATCTCTTTTGTAATTCTGAGAAGGGGGTAATTTATTAATGATAGCACTCACAAGTATAGATTCTTCTACAATCCTATCATTTGTGCAAAATGATCAAGCATTTTTTCGATTTCAACAAACTGTTGCATGATAGGTTTATCATCTAACATCTTAAGTTTAGGGAATGTAGATAACAATAATTTCTTACTGTTGAAATTCTCCTGCATGTATCATGCTTTCAGTTTCTCCCACAATTCCCTAGCCGTATGAATTGAATTGCAGAAATCATACAAGTTGTCGCTAGCTGCATTCATGATGTGTCCTTTGCAGAAAGCGTTATATATCTCTCATTTCTTTCTTTTGCGAGGCTGGTCCAACAATTTTTCATCATCATTCTGTGGCTTAGGAGTCTTCAGAACATATGAGATCTTCAAAGTAACAAGATGAAGATGCATCTTTTTCTTCCAACAAATGAAATCTCCACCATCAAACTTCTCAAGTTTGACTATTGAAGAATCCGAGTTCTTCATGTTGTTTCACTAATAAAGCCTAAAGATTGTTGGATATTTTCTGAAGTAAAACAATGACTAAAACCACAAAGGAACAAGGATAGGATTCTTCAATCATAAAAACTAGTCTATTACAAAACGGTACAAAGGAAATGACTCTTCAAATCGTGCAAGAACCCTTTCCTCTAAACTTTATTAGTCCATTTTGGTGTGCAAAAGATTCAGGACTACTGTACTAGATAATATGGAGATTAATGTTAGAAGTTTGCACTAACTTAAACAATACACAGAACAAGTGTGAAAAGTGCAAGAGCGACTTGAGATTGAGAATGATTTGGTGTCCTCAGAAAATCTGTCCAAATGAGTCTATTTATAGACCTTCAAAGGGTGTCATTCAATAGCCACTACTCTTATGAAAATGTAGGAAAAAATGAGACTCAATTTGGATAATAATTGATCTCGAAATCTCACTTTTCATGAAGAAGTGCAACATTCAGGAGGAAAGAAGAATGTTGGAGCCCGTGCGATGCCTAGTGTGATTCACATGAACCGTCGCACACAGCAACGCTTTGGCTTTTGCCTTTGCCTTTGCCTTTTTCTTACTAGACATCGTGTGATCCATAGTGCGAATCGCACGACCGGCTCCACGGCAATGGCTCTTTAGCATTGCTTAAACTTTGCTTTCTGACTGTCGTGCGACTTGCATGTCTCATCACACAACCCAACTTCCAGCTTTACTCACTTCTTTTCTGTCAAAATTTTTAGAAAATTTCCAACAATGATGTCAAACAAAAATTCCCAAATTCAAGATAAACAAGGAGAAAATATTTAAAACCCGCTATAATCATTAGACCCACTAATCTTTCCCCATTGAAACCAAAAGCAAACCCAGCCACGTTGAAGGCATAAGTTCAATTTGGATTTTTATTTGTTTGGATTTTGTATTTTCTGGAATTGTTTTAAATTGAATGAGTGAAGGTTGTGCCAATGAAGTTGTTGGACTTCCTTCTCTATCATGAGTTTAGGAAAAAAATTATTTACGAAGTTAGAGATTGATGGGTCTAAAATCAGTAAAGGTACTTGAGTCTGCTTCTTTGGGATTAGCGCAACTTGGACACTTGCAATTGCTCGTGGCAGAGGCACCAGAAGAAAAAGTCTTGGGCCACCAGTCCTCATGAATTATCTCCCAGCAGGCCTTAAAGAAATGCCACCACCCACGCAGCACTATCCAAATCCATATTAAACACCACACCACAACTCCTCCAAAGAAACATGTTTTATAAGCAAAATTATGTACTAGATTTTATTTTTACTTAAATAGCTGAATGACTGTATATAATTTTTCACTTATTTTAGTAATTATTATAATGTAAATTTTTTATCTGATCGTGATTGTGTATATCTCTTCGATGGATATATGTATCGATCGTGATTATCTTAAAACAATAAGTATTGTGTGTTTTCGAAATATGTGAATCATTTTTAGATCCTGAAATATTAAGTTTAGCCTCTAAAGTATCGCCCATATATTAAAGCAACAAGTATCGTATGTTTTCAAGCACATGTACTGTTTGTAGGTGTTGAAATATTAAGTTTATCCTTTAAAGTATCGTGTAATATCATGCACAACACGCTCATCAAGTTTAGTTGCTAAAATATCAGCATCGGTCTAACTAAATACTCAGCTCTAATTATAAAGCTTATCACAAGTTAATTAACATCAGATATTATTGATATATAGTCATATAAAAATTACAAACAAGCTATGATTATTGACTCTTAATCACAAAACAAAGCAAGATTCGGAAGCATATGATGTAAGATATCATATTTTCACCCATTAGGTTTTGTATTTTCTTATGAAACTATTTTAAAATTCAAATATGTATAATTATGAAGTTATATGATTTTCTTAAGAATTTTAATGATGAAGGACTATTTCTGAATCATGATCTTTTAATGTTAGATTTGAAGTTAAGGTGTCAAACTAAGATTAGAATTATTTAAATATATTGTGAATAATGTAGGATAGGTTAATTTTAGGAATTATGAGACAGAAATAAGGAAATTAGAAAATAAATAAAAATTAAGGGAAAAATCATAGAACGATTTTTACCAACATTGAAGCGAGTAAAACCGATTGAAACCGCCATTGAATAGTGAAGAAAATATCCCACCACTTTTCAGAGCGGTTATACCTGCACTGCTATTTACCAGGTTGACCAAAGTCAGAGCAGTTTTTACTTAACTTTGATCGGGTAAAATCGATTAGTCCCTGGAGCTGAAAAAAATATCTTCTCCAAATTCTAAAGTAGGACTACGCCTAGGGGTCTATACTAAGGCTGTAAACGAGCCGAGCTGTGATCGAGCTCTTATCAAGCTGGGCTTAATAAAAATCATTCGAGATCGAGCCAAAATATTTAGGCTCGAGCTCGGCTCGTCAAAATTGTAATAGGCTCGAGCTTGAGCTCGGGCTCCGAGTAGAGCAAGCTTTTGAACTCGAACTCGAGCTCGAACTAATTTTTTTAATTTATACTTATAAAATATAAAATATATTATAAAATTATATAAAGAGTTGGGCTCGATAGGCTCGACGAGCCCTCGAGCCAGTAGTAATTGGGCTCGAGCTCGGCCCGATTATTAAAAGAGCCGGCTCGAGCTCAAGTTTGACCAAACTTGAGCCAAGCTTTGACCGAGTTTGTCTTTTGAGGAGCTTAGAGACATAAAAATATGTCTAGAAGGATCAAGTAGGAGAACGAAAGAAAGAGAAAAAAGAGAAATGAAAGGAAAAATAGAGGAAATTAAAAAAAGAAGGACTTTGGAGCTTTGAACTTGATTTCAAACCGTGGAAACTTGCCTAGGCTCTTTCAGGAACACAAGGATAAGGAATTCAACCTTTCCATAACATTAATTTTCGGAGTTATAATGCATAGAAGTTGAACTATTGAAGTTTTAGTTTTCTTTAAGTTTTGATCTGAATCTTTAGTTTTGAACAATGTAAATATGTTATGGATTGATAGAAATATTATAGGAAGGATTTTGAACAAAAGGAACCAAAGAAAAATATAACTTCAAGCCGTTTTGATCAAAACCCGAAGCTACCAAAGAAGGGTAAAACCGATTTCCTTGGTTCAAGAAAATCAGGTAAAACAACCTTTGGATCGGGTAAAACTGCTATTTGGAAATTAGGGATTTTCTTGATCGATTGTTATCGTTTCGGGACAAGGAATAACTGAATTTCTTGGCAAAGCCTCATGAAAATCGGCTATTACCGCTATCTTTGCGGGAAAAACCAGTCTTCTTGCTAGAATTATTTTTTAATTGTTTTTAACTGATGAAAGAAAGGAAAAAACCGATTTTTGTAAACACTAAAAAGCCATAATCAATTTTTACCGATCAAATGGTGGGTAAAATGGTCTTTGGAATTGAGGGAGTATTCCCAGCGAGTTTTACGTATCGCAAAGTGGGAAAAATCAATCTTGAAGCAGAGACAAGGGTTCCATGGGTTTTCACCACTATTTTTGCGGGCAAAACCGATACCACCTTAAAAACATGAATTTTTACAGAATTAAATTAAACCCTTTTATAATTTCTTTTATAATTTAAAAACTTTATTAATTATTTCGTAATTAGAATTAAGGAACACTTGGGATTACATAGGCTAAACACTAGAACTTTAAAACCCTAGAATTTCAGAATTTATCTGAATTAAGGATAACGACTAAAATCTCGACACTTATATACTGCAGGTCATTGGGAAAGTAGTGAGCAAAAGCACATTCGGACCGAGGTGAGTTTATCACTGAAAATGGATACTGTTTTTAATGCAATTAATAATTAAATTTGCATTGAACTGGTTGTGCTGACATGTTTTATACGCTTTCAAAAAATGTTTGAAATATTTTTTGTTTTGAACTGCCCAGTTGTGTTTATATACTAGCTAAACTGAATATATACTTGCTATGCTTCAAATGTGCCTTTCTTGTACACTGGAACTGTTAACTGTTAATAGTTGAGTCTGGATCGATTATTTGATTATACGGTTTGATTCCACGAGCCCGCATAGGGCCTCATTGTCTAAATCATTCGCGGTCCTGATTTCAAAATAAGTACTAAACACGGGGGCCCTAAATGAATGAATGATAGGAAGTTGGCTGACGAAATAACTAGATGAATGAATGAATGACAGAATCAATGCCAATGTGAGTTGGCCAGCTCATTCATCGGCCATATAGAACTTTGACGGCTGCCCTTCATCCTCGTTTTGTCTATGAATCCTGCATGAGTCATGAATACTATATGTTATGATTGATTGAATTGTATGCATGGGTAATTTATGCAACTAAGTAAATGTTTGCAAAAACGGTGAACTTTCAATGGGCAAGGGCTCATTCCATTTTCCTATTTCGTTTTCTGTTTTCAATAAATTTGTTACAGATCCTTCGTACGAAGATGACTTTCCTCACTACAACTAGGTAGGGACTGCATACTAACTAAACCTATTATATTAATTGGATAGGATTGAACAACAACGTTGTGTTGAGTTAGCTTATATTTTATAGATAGCTGAAACTTATGTATGTACACTAAGGTTTATTATATTATAATAAAACATGTTTAGTCCATTCTGAACAACACTGAGCCCTGATGCAAACCAGGAAGACATCCGGTTAAAGCAGTTCCTTGTATGCGGTATGGTGAGACTGGAGTGTCACATATAAAGGCTTTCCATTCAAAACTGGAAAAAAAAAAGAAAAAAAAAACAACTACAACAGCAAAGATTCATATTGTCTCTTTATTAGTTGTGAATAACTTTTTTTAGTCTTAGGGCATGTTTGATAAAAATTAATGCTTAATTATGAAACCATAATGCTGAATTGTTTCAGCACTTAACATTTTAATGCTGAAATATAATTTCTGAATCTCTAAATCAGAATGCTTAATCACTCGATCTTGTTTGACAAAAATGTTGATGCTGAAATATTGAAAATGTACCATTTTACTCTTACATTGAATTTTTTATATTTATATATGTGAAATATCAAATTTTAGAATAAAACATAAATTATGATTAATTAAGAACGTAAGGAAATAAAAATAAGATAAAACACATTAAATTGATTGATTAAAATACAAAAAAGAAATAATTTATTACAATTTATTAAATTCCTAAAAATTAAAATTGAATGCACTATTGTATTCTAAAAAAAATTAAAAATTTTACAACAGAACTCATATAATGAATAAAATTATATAAGTAATATTAAACACATCGTATGAGTGAAATTTACAAAAACAGGTAAATGATATAACTTATTAAATAAGCATTTAATACCAAAATATAATAATAATAAATAAATCAAATTTTATTTGACAATATTATGATGAAAAAGTCTAAACTACGTGATATGCTAATGAAGAAAAAAATAAAATAATAATTTATTCAAAAATAAATATTTATAGTTAAATCAATATGAATAAATTCAAAGGGGTAGTTTCAAAAATAAAATATGAATATTTTAAAAATTTCCACGTAGAGCAATAAAAGATAAGCAACAAAACTGACTTTTACAGCTTAAATTTTTCTAAACAAAAGAAGTGATGCTTGAATTTTCGTTAACAAACACACTAAAAGTTACTATTTTTAATCAAATAATTTTAAACATTAAATGATGTTATCAGACATGCCCTTAATCTCTTGCGACAAATCATTTGGCTCTTGATTATTATTTTTGTACAAACTAATACTCACTTCTTTTTATTTAGAAGGGTCTACTTTGTAATAGTGTTTTAATATTATAAGGTAGACTGTTCTAATAAAACATAGAAAATATATATATATATATATATTTATATCACGTGTGTGTCAAATAACTTACAAATTAATTATTATTATTTTTTAGGGTTAATTACGCATAACCCCTTGTGGTTTAGGAAACTTTCAAATGACCTCCTATGGTTTAAAAAGCTACAAATGACCCCTCTTGTGGTTTCAAAAGTATACCAAAAGCCCCCTTGTGTTTTAAAAACTACAAAGAACCTCCCTGTAGTTTTTAAAAATTACCAAGAACCTCCTCACACACTTGAAAGCATAAGGGGTTTCTAAATATTTTTTGATGCTTGTTCTTTAAAATTTCAGAAACTACAAGGGGGATTCATGTAACATTTTAAAAAGGAATTTGTTATTCAAAGGGACGTTTTTGTTATTCACATGAACAAATTTGTGTGAAATTACTCAAGTACCCTTCATTAATTGTGAAGGCTTTTTACCATTGCAAATTTACCTAAAAAACTAGCAGCCCCTCTTTTGTGAAGCAAATTGGAACTGGCAAAGCAAATCGGGCAAATTGGAACGGTGAAGCTAAACCGGGGACCAACCAAAATGGGCGACCTCAGCGTTCTACCAAATCCGAGAAGCAAAACCGGCGACTGAATCGGCATCCGCGGCCAAGGTTAGTGGAAGTCGATTCCAGTTTCGCTTAGTTCGATTTCTCATTCGGTGATTGTCGTTTGTTAAAATTTTTAAAAATTCTTAAATACGTGTTGAATTTGGAACTGTTTTGCTGCGAATTTTTCATAAAATCCCGCCAAGAACAACAGAGATTTTGAGAAAATCTTGGTGTCCTGTGGCGAGTTTATCTGGAAATCCCTCTACAATTTAGCAAGATTTTTGGATTGCCGCCGACATCCGGCGGCAATCGTGGAGAATTCCGCCACAGGCCACCAACATTTTCTGTAAATCTTGCCTACCCCAACAGGCATTTTGTCAAATGCCGCCAGGGGTAGGCGGCAGAACATTAAAATGTCCATCTGGGTAGGCGGCATTTTCTAGGCAGTAAATTATATATCAAGCAGTAAATTTTAAAAAAAAAATCCTAACTTTAAGCAAAAAAAGTGTAAATTGTTTACTTACGGTGAAACATGGATCTTCTCGTGGCTATCGTCCATAATATGTAGTTGGTTTGTGGTAAAGTGATTGGAGTGGAGTGGAGTGGTAAAGTGTAAAGTGTTTTGAGTGAAAATTATAGAGAGTGAAAATTTCTAAGAGAGTAAAAGTGTAGAGAGTGAAAATAAGTATATGAAAATTTATGTTGATAGTTTTTCTCTAAAATATAGGTAAGGATATTTTTGTCTTTTCAATACTAAAAATTTTAAAAATGTCCTATGAATAGTGGGTGTTGTAAATAACATGCCCCTTTGAAAAACCAATGGGGGTTCTTTGTAGTTTTTAAAACACTAAGGGGGTTTTGGTATACTTTTGAAATTACAGGGGGTCATTTGTAGTTTTATAAACTAAGGGGGGTCATCTGAAAGATTCCCAAACCACAGAGGAGTTATTCGTAATTAACCCTATTTTTTATGTAAATAAAAGTGAATAAATTTTGGCCAGTAAGGAAAGATATTCATCTATAAATTTTATTCAAATCCAATGAGTCCTTATATAAAAAGAAAAAAAAAAAAAAGGATCTCCAAAACTAAATTCTGCAACAAAAATTTGTTAAGGGATCAAAAAAATCATTCTACAAATGTAAATGAAAAAAAAAATAAAAAAGTTATTTATACAAGGGACCAAAAAATTGCATTTTAAAGGGAACAAAAAAAGAAATTTTCAAATTTAGGAAATTATAATATTTCATAAAAGCTACTCTCTTTCTTTTTTTCTTTTTTTATCCTTGCATCCAAAAGTTCGAACTCATGAGATTATGGTTACAAGACTCTCGCATTAAACACCATAGCTTCTATTAGAAGAATCTATTTTCAAAAATATTTTGTGTTATTAAATTTTGAACTCTTTGGAATAAATAATGTCAAATTTACTGTTATATGTGTTGTACTTTGACAATTACAAAAAAATGTACATTTATAAAAGTTAATTATTCTAATAAAACGAGGAGAAGATGAATCAATATATAAAGAACTAAAAATAAAATTCTCTTTATATCCAATCATCCTCCCATCTCACATGTTTGATGTACTGTTTTACTTCGTCATATAAACAAACTCTCACTAATTTCTGTGTAAAATTTTCTATGGAATGAAGATGAGCTGATATCCAAAACGTAAATAGATCTAAATTTTGTACAACCTTTTTAAGTTTTTATTGGAACAAGTCGACAAG
>CM028758.1:15625032-15825032 GCA_016801395.1 Leptodermis oblonga | reverse complement strand
GGAAAATCTAAGGGAATTGAAAAGAATTTATAGATATTACTAAGGAAAGGGAAATTAGTTGTTCTGAGCTTAAACTGGTTTTGCTCGTCAAGACTGGAAAAAACTTGCAGGCGATTGGCCATTCGCAAATGCGAACAATGCTTTTTGTTTTTTATTTTTTCACCCAAGAACAAGTATTAGTCAATTATGTATCATCCACCTCCTTAACTTGCTTGTTGGTGCATAAGAAATGCTATTATACGACAGACTTATGGGACACATTGACTGATATAATGCGCCTACTTCCCAGAGATCATAGAATGTGCTTAAATCTGATACAATTTTTTGGTATATTTCATTGCGATGCTTGCCACAAGCCATCCAATGGATTTGAGTCAAAAAGAGTGCCATCTCGATTGATATTTGTAAAAGATGAAGTATTGGATTTGAAATGTGCACTTGCTCCTAAGTTCATCCATCGTATATGAATTGCATCCAAAACATAGGTTGATATTGGACAAGAGGACATATGACCGGTGCCCTTGTTGTCTCCTTACTGGTGAAGTTCAACGAAAGTACATGATGAGGGCATCTCCAACCCGTCGACAAGTCCAAACATAGAGGATCTGCAGAATGATGCAAAGTCTTTTTGTGTGCTACACCGAGGCCCATCAATGCTACAGGACATGAGCCTGTACCAGAGAGATTCATTAGTGGATATCGTTGGGCCGATGACACGCAGAAGGACAAGGAAACTCAAGGCCGACCTTTAGAGCCTAGTCCAAGAATGTTCTCGGTAAGCTCAGATGGTATCCGACACACAAACCCTAAAAGATAGAGGCCAGAAGAGTAAACTCGTCATTTTACTCCAAGTTTTAGAGAAAGAGTTTTCAAATGAAGAATCAAAGTCAATCTTGCCAAGCTAGAGTAAATGAACAAAGGGATATTAAATTATGAAGGTCACAACTGAGAACCCATGAATTGTAGGCCCAGTAGCCCAAACCCATCCACCATGTCACGGATTTAGTGCATGCATTGCCCATTAGATTATGTGATCCAATTATGGATTACATTTATTTAATCCAAATCAATTCACGTGCCAACGAGTCAAGATGATGAAGAATTTGATTCTTTATCCAATTTGATAAAGTCTTGGCAAGTTGGTTACGTATTAGAAATATTATCTTTTAACCACTCCTAGTTCATTTAGGTTTGGTTCTTTTAAGAGATGAATCTGTCGATTGATTTCTAGTTCTTAATTTTGATTCATTTTTAAGAGATGAATCTGTCGATTGATTTCTAGTTCTTAATTTTGATTCATTTCTACTTTTTAATTAGTTCATGAATTTGGCTAGGTTCGTAGTTTATTATAGCTGAATTTTATCTTCAACTAAACCTTGTTTTTTTAGGTTTCAGTTTGTAAGAAATCAATCTCTTGATTGAATTCCAATTTTAATTGCTTTCTATTACTTTGTGTTGCAGAATTTGACCACCTACAACTATAAATAGGGGTCCTATTCTCCATTATTGAAGACACAATTTTGATTCAAATAATATAATAGTATAGTTTATACTTTTTGAATTAATTCTCTTATTTTGAGCTTTCATAGTTTGCATGCTTTGTGAATTACTATAGGTTTAGAAACTATAACTTTTTAGGTAATTGCGCTGTCTAGATTGCATGCTTTTGTTTCGAATCTCTTATTCTTAAACTTGGTTCGATTTGCATGTTTAAAATTAGCTTAGGTTAATTTTAGTAGTCTGCCGAATCCAAGGTAGGGATTCTAAAGGTTGCGTCTCGCAATTTCTAGACTTTCCTTGGCAAGTATTCAGCATCGTGAACTCCGGTCCACATCAATTGGTATTAGAGCCAAGGCTGGTTGCATGACAACTGGAGGCTGAAGTAACTCAGCCAAATCATCAGGTGTTTTCTAATCCTTGTTAGGCTTGATTTATCCTTGAAATTTTCGTAATTAGAACGCTCCTTCTTAAGAAATTTTTTTTTTAAGAAAACAAAATTTCGGTTCTTTGGTACTGTTTTTAATCATAAAAACTGAAATTTTTTTGGTTGAAAAGAAAAGGAAATATGAGAATTTTTCGGTTTTTTTTTTTTCAAACCGCTAAAAAGTATTGCTTTAAATCGGATCCTAGAGTTCTTCAACTGGTTCGGCTTTGCAAACACAACAAAAGGTCACCACCTAGCGACACTAGGGTTTGATTGCTACAAATCCTAGGGTCCATTCGACCTACTTTTGGCGACAAAAACAAGGTTAACTTGTGATTTAATTTGTTTATCCATTTGTGCAATTTCTATAGTGAGTTTTGCGGTTGAAGTTAAGCAACTCACTTTCTTTGTGCAATTTGCGAATTCTCCATGCTACATTACTACCCCTTGCTTCTAAAATCAGTGGTTAGCCAAAAAATAAAAAATTGTGGTATTAAAAATTTTGGAATTTTGCATTTCTGCAGGGGGGTTACTATTTTTTGCAATTTTGGGGTAACATTATATGGAAGCTCTTATTTAGTGGAAATTGGTTTTTTGATTACCTATTGGGTAGGTGATCACATATCGGATAGTTATATTCCTGATTTGTTCAAATCTGCTAATTATTTCTTGCTTCTTTCACTTGAATTGCCCTACTTTCTACATAAAATGAATACTTTTCGTGCTACCTTATACGCATACTCTGAAATATAACTTGAATTATGTCATCATGCGCCTTACATTAATTTCTTGAACTTTGAGGGCTTCACCCCAAAAGTTCCTTTGCGTGCACATCTTGTTCGAGTTATACAATAAAATTTCTTTTCGAACAGTTTTTCAAACAAAATAGAACCAAGTTCTGTTTTCAAAAATTTCATTGCTACATTTCTATATAGTTTCGTGCTTTTGTGATTTACTTGTTGCTTATTACCTTTGCTCAATTTTTGAGATCTTTCAATTGCATACAGGATTGAGGTAAAAGGCTGAGCGATACAACATACAAGGGCCGTCAACCCTACAAGTGAAACACTGGTTTATGTGTAGCTTGTTAGGAGGGCATTACTTGGGGGACAAGGGAGTAAGGTTACTCTACTCATTTTTCCTCGTTCTTAGCAGGGATTTTTCTGGTTACTTACAATGTTCTCTAGTAGGACAACTCTTATCGGGAACGAGCAACTTCTGGCTGCAATTGCAAAACTATTTGGGCAATTCGTAAACCTCAGAGGAGAGGTCGCAGATAGGGGTGATAACGAGCTTTGACGTGTTCATTTATTGTTCATTTATTTATCGAGCTTAAAATCTTGTTCGTGTTCGTTTATTTATTAATCAAGCTGAGCAGAGCTTGTTTGTGAACATTCGTGTGCGTTCTATCTCGTATTAACTAACAGAAAATCGTAATGTTTAGTTACTTTAATATACTATATCAACTTACATAAAAATTAAAATTCAATTTAAACTCATATATTGATATCTATGTACATATAAATATATATAAAGATTCAATTATTTGTATTATTTAAAATTTTAATATTGTATATACTTATTTTATTTATATTATATAGTTAATATTTTAATCGAGCCTGTTCACGAACATTAACGAGCTTTCAATACCTTGTTCGTGTTCGTGTTCGTGTTCGTTTATTATCGAGCTTAAAAATCATGTTCGTGAACTTTTTTATCGAGCCGAGCTCGAGCTTGTTCGTGAACATTCGTGTTCGTTCTCAGGCACGAAGAGGAGGAGGAAGAGGGGGTCTAAGTCAATTAAAGACAACGGTACCATCCTTTACAGGCGGTACCAATCCAGATGAATACTTAGATTGGGATGTAAAGATGGAGAGAATTTTCGAGCTCCATTCGATTCCCGAGCACAAAAGGCTCCACTGGCGGTGGCAATTTCATTGAATATGCACTTGTTTGGTGAAATCAAGAGTTGGACAAAAGGCGCAACACTCGGCCTATGAGAGCTCGTGCTCCACCTCTAACATGGTTTGACCTTACTATAGCAATGCATAATACTTTCGTTCCTGTGTATTATTTTAGAGAGTTGTATAAGAAATTACATATACTTGTATAAGGCTCTTTGACTGTAGATGAATATTACAAGAAGTTAGAGATGACCAAGATCAGGGCGAATATCTATGAAGACGATGTCGCCAGTATGACTAGCTTTCTAACCGGCCTTAACAGAGGGATAGCGTTAGCAGTGGAATTGCAGAATGCCACCAGTCTAATAGACATGCTGCACAAAGCCAGAGTAATGGAGGAATACATGAAAACTGTCCAACCGGTTCGGACGCCATCAAGCGGCCCAGCCACCTGGAATAAGAATTAGGTGTACTCTCCACCCGCCAAGAAGCCATTCAACTCTGAACGCAAAGCTATCCAGGATGCACCATCCACCTCATCTTCATCAGCATCTAAACACCGTTCCCTCCCAGAAAGCCAATCCACAACATCACTTGTCACAAGTGTTTCGGGCGTGGACATATGATGCGTGATTCCCCTAATATCAGAAGAGTTCTACTTGGGCATGATGGCGATTACATCTCCAAGGAGGATGAAGAAGACACTGTTAATCCCTTCGCGGATTCAATTGAAGAGGGTAAGTCAAATACAGAGCAAGACATTCACCAGTATGAAGGTGACACTCACATTTCCATAGTTGCGCGCTCTTTGACTACATCTGTCGTCCAGGACTCAAGTCAACGAACCAACATCTTCCATTCCCGTGCTGAGGTAAATGGCAGGGTTGTTGTTCTGATAGTTGATGGGGGAAGTTGCACAAATGTGGTCAGTGCATACATGGTCGAGAAGCTGAATCTCCCCACCGTCAATCATCTGCATCCGTACCGGCTCCAATGGCTCGACAACTCAGAAGGGTACTGAGTCAACAAGCAGGTCAGAGTGCCATACGCTATTAGGAAGTTTGAAGGAGAAGTTACTTGTGATGTGCACCCTATGGAGGCGTGCCACATTCTCCTGGGTCGCTCATGGCTCTTCATATGAAGGCAACACACGACACTGTTGCCAACACCTACTCGGTCTGCCAATGGGGCAAGATTCATACATTTCTGCCACTGCCACCCTAAGATGTTCGTGCTGATCGAGTCTCTCAGTATGAAAGATAAGCTCATCGAATGGGAAACTGAGAAGAAACAGGAAAAGGGGAAAGGGAAACAGATTGTAAAGGGTAGTAAGGCGAACTCAGATAAGTCTTCAAAAGAATATGGTAAAAGTAGCTTATTTGCTACAATTGGGGAAGTCGAACAGGTATTAGAGTCTAAGGGGTTAATACTTGTACTTGTTGATAAAGATGACTTTACTAACCTTGACAACGTTCCTAGGGATCTCCCTATGAAAGTTGAGTTTTTCTTGCAGGAATATGATGATGTCTTTCCTGATGAGCTGCCAACAGGAGTGCCCCCATTTCGTGGAATCAAGCATCAGATCGACTTCGTACCAGGCTCGTCGATACCAAATTGTCCAGCTTACAAAGAAAATTTGAAAGAAACAAAGGAATTGCAGCGTCAAGTGGAGAAGCTACTCCCCAACGGGCATGTAAGGGAATCTTTAAGTCCTTGTGCTATACCTGTTATACTTGTTTCTAAGAAAGATGGTACATGGAGAATGCGTATGGACTGTAGAGCTGTTAATGAAATCACCATTAAGTATATGCATCCTATCCCTAGGCTTGATGTCATGCTAGAAGATCTATATGGCTCAACTGTTTATACTAAAATTGATTTAACACAAGGTTATCGTCAAATTAGAATGAAGGAAGGTGACGAATGGAAAACTGATTTTAAAACTAAATTTGATTTATATGAGTGGTTAGTTATGCCATTCGGCCTTACAAATGCACTCAGTACTTTCATGCGACTAATGAATTATGTGCTTAGAAAATTTATAGGGAAGTTTGTTGTGGTATAATTTGATGATATTTTTATATATAGTCGAGACGTGAAGTCACAAATAGAGTACATTAGATTGGTTTTAATTGAATTACGTGTTAATAAATTATATGCCAATGTGAAAAAGTGTACATTCTGTGTGGAGGAAGTTGTCTTCCTTGGTTTTGTTGTCTCGAAGGATGGCGTAAAAGTTGATGACGCCAAGGCCATCTGTGATTGACCTAGACCAACATTAGGCTCTCAGGTGAGATCTTTCCATGGTCTTGATAGTTTTTATCGGAGGTTCGTGAAGGATTTTTCTACAAAGGCTGCGCCCCTAAATGAGTTGTTCAAGAAGCGTACCATTCTTGTGGGGCCAAGCTCAAGAAAATGTCTTTACTGTTTTGAAGCATGATCTCACTCATACTCTTGTTTTAGCATTGCCCGATTTTGATCGAGTTTTTGAACTTATGTGTGATGCTTCAGGTATAGGTATAGGCGATGTGTTGATGCAGGATGGAAAGCCTAGCGCCTACTTCAGTGAGAAGTTAAAGGGAGCCTTAAACTACCCAGCATATGATAATGAGCCCTACGCTGTGGTCCACGCGTTGGAGACTTGGCAGCATTACTTGATGGCCAAAGAGTTTATCGTCCACTCAGACCACGAGTCCCTTAAGCACTTAAATGGACATAGTAAGTTAAACAGACGTCACGCTAAGTGGTTATCTTTCATTGAGACTTTTCCTTATATCATTAAGTATAAAAAGGGAAAGGAGAATCATGCTGGTAATCCATTCAGTGACGAAAGCCAAGATGTTGATTGAAGATGGTGGTATCGATATGATCTCTTTTAAAATGTATTTCATAGTTTCAAATAAAAAAAGTTATTAGAAGTTTAAAATTGTATATTAAAAATGTACAGAGATTTGACTGAATAAATAAAAATTATGATAAAATAAAATATGTTTCAAAAGTTACTATCTAATTTCAAGCTGCCAGCGAAATTGAAGGGATTAATTATCTTTTCCTTCTTTGAAGATTAGTCCTCAGCATAGATTATAATTTTTATTATCATTGTCCGTAAAAAAATGTATTATACGTGTTTGAAAGTTCAACAACGCACGTATCGAGTTCAAACTTTGAATTATCGCATGTATGTTATGTATTAAATTTAGGTGTGTAAGTATTGAGTACCGCTTTTAGGTGCTAAAATCTTGAATTTTGCTTTGAAGTACCGCATATTGTTTTTAGGTACTGAAATATTGATTTTAGTCTTTGAAAAGTTTTTATATATGTTAAAATAACAAGAATCGTGTGTTTTTAAAACACGCGTACCGTTTTTAAGTATTCAAATATTGTGTTTAGATGCTAAAATATCGAGGTTATGTTTGAAAACAACATGTATCGATCGCCTCTATTTAAAGAAAACATATATCGAATTTAATTGTTAAAGTATGGTTCGTTATACTATCTAACATGAGACTGCTTCATCATTGTATAGATGGAATCATTCATGAACAGCAAATAATTTATTTTCACGTTTGCTTTTCGGTCCCACCTTTCGTGGTACCTTAATTATGTAATCCGACTTAGGCTCCGGTCAACATCTGTGGCCTTGTTTGGTAAAGAGATTCAAATCAAGGGTTGAACCTCACTTTGCATTTTATAATAGTTTTTCATTATTTTCAATAGGTCTTTTACATTTTTAATAAATTTTTTGTTTACATTTCCAACACACCTGTTTACATTCTCAATGTAATTTTAATATTTTAAAATCACAATCCAAATCAATGTTTGAATCCAGTCTTGATACCGAACGGGGACAAGTCTTTCACAAATGTTCCTAATTGGTGTGGATATGTTCTAAATGGATCACTTGATTCATATGTAAGATCAATTTAAATGGAATACCAAGTCCAAACCTAGTCTCGTTTGGCTTATTTGATATTGAATTTAAAGTCAATTTGTTGCCACAAAATTTTGAATTAATTCGGCCATGTTCATGCACTTATCAAGTCCAAACCTAGTCTCGTTGACTTGTAAAGGTTAGAGTTTGATCAAAGTCCTGTACTTAGTTAGGGGAGCTGATGTGGTTTGGCTATCAGTCAAGATCCACACGAAAGGGCGACCAAAGGATTTCAAAATTTCTGTCTACTCAATTCGTATATGTCCATGTTTAACTACCAAAATGATGTAATTTTAATAAATTTTTAACGGACCTAACTTTTATATTTAGGGCATGTTCTTTTTGTTTTGTTTTGAAAACGGTTTTGGTTTCAATAGTAAATTTAATATATTTTACTCATATTTCATCATTTCCAATATAACTTTTTACTATTTAGCATCTACTTTTTACATTTTCAATATACTTTTTACATTATAAAACTATTTTTCAAAACTTGTTTTCAAAATCGTTTTCAAAACGATGAAAAAGAACAAGCCCTTACTTTCTCCCCTAAAAATCAATTCGCATAACCTAACTCCTAATATTTTCTCTTCTTCTGTTTCTTTCTTTCTCTTCTCCAGCCGCCAATACCAAAACCTGCTCGGTCACCCTCATCATTTTTCCTCTTTAATCTTCCTTAATCCAACTCAATTATGTATATCAATTGTGCAGAATTCATGCTAGTTACTGTATCATTAGGGGAGAACCGACCCAAACCTAATTGAATTTTAGAGTCGGTTAGGGTTGGGCCAATTGGCCAGCCCCGACCCGCGAGCCAGTTTGAACACCCCTAATTGAATGTATATCCTCTGTATCATATATGTTTTGATACGATTTTGTTCCCCAAATATTCATATAGGGACCATATAAATACCAAAACAAACCAAAAAAAATTGAATTTCCCAAACTATAGAAAACGAAGTTGGGAGATTCATTTTCATTTGAAAACGAATCTCCCAACTTTGTTTTCTTCAAAAAAACAAATTTTGTGAAAAAAAAAACAAAAATTTGCAGGAAGAATTCGTTTTCTCCTTAAAACGAATTCACAGAATTCGTTTTTTGCTGAAATTGTTTTTTTAAAAAATTTTAATTGTAAACAATGTTAAAAAATTTTTGGTAGAAAGCGAATCTTACCAACATTTTTAAAATATTTTTTACAATTAGTTATATAATTATATGTAAATTAATGTAAAAAATAATTAAATAGCTGTTTTGTAATGTAAAAAATAATTAAATAATTATTTTGTAATTGAAAATGAGTTCACCAAAATCGTTGCTAAGTTTTCATATATTTGAAAATGTAATATTTTTTTAATGTAAAACGAATTAAGGTGATTCGAAATGGACACCCGTAATTCGTTTTTCAGTTTTTATGGAACAAAGGCAAGGCATAATTTATATAACTGAAAATCTAATTTGTAATTGGATATATATTTTAAATAATTTTTATTTTGCTAAATATTTATAGATCATTTATTCATTTTTTTGGAAATATTTAATTTAAAATGAATGATATAAAACACGAACTTATGCTTTAATAATAAAATTAATTTTAAAATAAGTTATATAATTTAATAAATAAAATTAATTTCAAAATAAGTAAAATGATTTTACTTAAATAATACAAAATAATCTAATGAATTCAGTGAATTCGTTTTCTACTTAAAACGAATTCAGCGAATTTGTTTTCTCCTGAAAACGAATCTCGAGAATTCGTTTTCTACTGAAATAGTTTTTAAATTTTTAAAAATAAAATAATTTTATAATTTTATGTAAACTAATGTAAAAAATAAGTAGATAATTATTTTGTAATTGAAAATGAGTTCACCAACATCGTTTCTAAGTTTTTATACATTTTGAAATATAAATATTATTTAATGTAAAATGAATTATGGTGATTCGAAATGGACACCCGTAATTCATTTTTCAGTTTTTATGGAACAAAGGCAAGACATAATTATATAACTAAAAATCTAATTTGTAAGTGAATAAAATTTGTAAATAATTTTTATTTCATTTTTTTTTGTTAAATATTTTTGAAAGAAACGAATTCCGTGCAATAAAATTATTTTTAAAATAATATTTTTGAAAAACAGGAATTTAGTGAAATAAAATTATTATTAAGGTTATTTTTAACAAATAAAAAAATAATTTTTAAAAAATCAAATTCACTGAAATAAAATTATATTTAAAATAAGTAATATATTTTAATAAATAAAATTAATTTCAAAATATGTAAAATAATTTTAAACTAAATAATACAACATAATTGACCCCATGAGAATACGAATTCAATGAATTCGTTTTCTCCTGAAATCATTTTCTGAATAAAATTATTTTTAAAATAAGTAAAATAATTATTGTTAAACAAATTTAATAAATAATTATTTTGTAATTGAAAATTTTTGTAGAGGAAGTAAGTTACGACATTTTTGAAATACATAAAATCTCCGTAGAAAAAAATTTGGGAAATTAATTTATCTTTGAAAATTTAGTCACGCATTTATGTTTGAAAAATAATTAATTCTGTTAGAAACGAAACTCAAAAATTCGTTTTTCCCAAAAAAGAATTACATTACATCGATATTGATGTTTCCGTTTTATATTGTTTTTAGTTTAAATTAGCATGCATAGGGAAATATAGATAAGTTCTCGATAATTTATACATATTTGTGGAAATAATTAATTTAAAATTAATGATATAAAACAAGGACTTATGTTTTAATAATAAGATTACATGTTTGAATGTAGAAATTTGGCAAAGTGCAATGAAATTATATCATTTAATCTTATGATTATTCTGAAATACAAATAAAAATGAAAATGACCAAAGTTTCATTTTTTTGGGGAAATCACAAAAGTTCCATTTCTCTTTAATTTCATTTTTTAAAAATAAAATTTTAATTTTTGGGGAAAACGAATCCACCAAATTCATTTTCCCCAAAAATTAAAATTTTCTTTCAAAATTTTTTTTTAAATTTTTGAAGAAAACGAATCTACCGAATTTGGCAAATTCGTCTTCTATAGAATGGGAATGAATTTTTTTTTTTTTGTGTATTTTGGTAATTTGTTGCCCCAATAAAAATATTGGGGGAAAAAATCCGTTTTGATACCGGAAAAATTCTACTAATTAGAAACTGTAAGGAAAAAAAAAATGCGTATATATATATATATATATACATATGTATAATATTGAAATGCCCTTAATTAATTAACAAAAATTTACTAGCTTTTTAGTAATTTCAATGAATCAGCTAGACCTTGAATTCAAAATTTCTTTTCCCTTTCCTTAATCAATTTCTTCATGTAGCTAGCTAGATCCACATATGGCTAATTTCATGGTTTCCATATTATGTAGCTAAAATGTCGAGAAAAAATTGCCAATTTCTTTCAAATAGAATATTTTTCCCTGTTAGATAAGAGAGGACATCATTGAACGAATATATATTATTTCGATTTATTTTATTATATTTTATGGCTTGGTTATTAATTTTAATGTATATTTTAGTATAACCCTGATATGATCAATTAGAATTGATCTGAAAGAATGAATGTATTTGAGAGGAGGAAGGAGATTTAATGTGAATAAATGGAATTGGAATAAGAATAGAATAAGAAGAAGAAGGAGATATAAAGGATTATGAATGTAACAAAAATCTATCACCATTATTCTACAACAAAATGCAATACACTGTACATATATATATATATATATATAACACAACACAAGAAGTACTTAATAGAGAAAATTGGTTTTTGGCCTTTTCTATTCTATGCCCATTTCATCATAAGCAAATGTGTTGTGGTCCTAACTCCTAACTCCCACGAAATTAATGTTTCTTTCTCTCATAAAGGTACAAGCTTTATGTTTCAAATTGAACAATTCCACCGGGACCACTCATCCAAGGGTTGAGATTTTAGACGCAGCTCAAGTGACCAGTGAATAAAAACAATGGCGGAAAATAAAAATTGAAGAAACTCACCACAATTTCACCGCTGCCTTGCCGGAGATGGTGCCTCTTGAAATGCAGTCGACAATGGCAACAAAATTGGGGTTCTTCTGCTCGACTTGAAAATCAACAAAATTGGGCACTCATGATTTCCTTTAGGAAGGAAACATGGCGATATGCACTAGTTTTAGATTTTACTGTGCACACTTGACTTAGCCTTGAGAAATCAACTAGATCTTTCCAAGTGTAAAAAATTTATAATTAAAAAAAAAAAAACAGTTTAATTATCAAATTTGTGCATGTATGGTGCATCATTTGTGCGAACACAAACACACATACATAATGGTAGTCATCTAATAAATTAAATTGTTTTTGGTGCTTTTCCCTCTCTAATTGCTTTGCACTTAATGATTACTAATACTCTCCGTCTCACAAAATGTGTAATGATTACTCTCCTTCTGACAAAATGTGTTGCTTATCTTCCTTCGATTTAGCCCCTATTTTTTGGGTTTTCTAGGTTGTCGTTGCAATCAGGTACCTCGATCGATTATCCAGGTGGGTAAGCCTTGTTTAAATTTTACTTTTTTATGGGCTTGAGGTTTTTGATTTGCCTTCATTTGTTTTCTTATTATTTTTTGGGGAATTTTGTAGTGATTAGTGTGGGGTTTGCTTTTGATAGGTGACTATTTGCATGTCGAGTCAATCGATTAATACTTTTCTCTTTTTTTTTTTTGTGATTTTTTCCCTTATTAATTATTTTTCATCAATTCATTTCAAATGAGCACATAAATTAAGGAGGGATTACTTTTGACCTTTATTTGTGTTTCTAGATTAACTACATAGAATTTGTGCAATATATATCTGCATTTAGAATGATTTTACAATTAATACTATTAGACGAGACAAATTAAATAAGGGATACATTAGAATTTTATTAAATTTTTTTATTCAAATGTGTAAAGAAACTTTTATTTGGGTATAATTTTTTTTTCAAATGGGACACTTATTTTGGGACGAAGGGAGTGTATCCTTCATTTATCATGAATTTCTGTCTCCAAACCCTTTTTTTTAATATTTATTTAAAGAACAACATATTAATTGGGCTTGTGTTATTGTTAGAAGAATCAGAACAATAATTAGTATACAACGCACTTTTTATATCTTTTAACAAAGATGACTTCAAATAAATTAATTCTCTCCCTCCAGCTGCCTCAACCCCACCTCATCACTTTGCTTCTGTTCAAACTCCTGCAGGCTCGATATCAAGGATTCTGATCTTCTGTCTACCTTCGTTCTACTCCATCTACTTAGTAAAACTACAGAAGTTTAGTAAAATTTTGTAAACCTACTCTTTATTTTTATTTAGCGTAATCGTCTTTTTTCTTTTTTCCTTTTCACTGAATCTCGTTCATCTTCTTTACAGAGCTGAAAGAAATGAACAAGCCTCACCAAATAGGATTGGAATTTATTCACATAAAATTGTTTTATACATCTAGTTTCGAGACAAATGAATACCATAGGCATCTATATTTTTCCACAAAAATATATCTATTTTTCATAGACTTCTACTTTTGTCTACTTTCAGTGAGAAGACAAAATGGAGAAACAAGAGTTTTGGGTCGTTTTGTTAGCATATTTTCAAAAATATGTTTTTAACATTAACATTTTAATAATTTAATATCATATCATTCTCAATATATTTTTTTATATCTTTAATATATTTTTACATTAAATTCTTTTTCTTTCCCAAATAATATTTTCAAAGTCATCTTGTAAAACATGAAAAAACTCTTCTTTTTATAGATGGGGAGGGGAATATGTCAAATTAAAGATGGCACAAATATTGCAATATCATATATATGATTACTATTATTAAGTTGGAGTAGCGAGGCCGAGTCAGTTATTTTGTGTAATAAACAAATATTGTTATTGAGGATACATTGCCAAAATTGAGACTCATTCCATACTTTAAATTAGATTAGGGGTCAAAACTTTGTGATATCATGACTTTCAAGGATTGGCTGGATGTCTTAGTAAGTTATATGTAGTTGTACTTGGTCCTACCATAATTGCAAATTAACTAGGCCTCAAAGGTTTCAATTAATTCATCGAAAAATTATGACTCCATCCATATTTCTATTTCATTAGTGAAGGGGATTTTACAAATTTGAATTTCTTCTCATCTAATATCGGGATATGGTAATACATGAAGAACGATCAAACTTTTGGAGGCGCAGATGCGATGAAACAGAATAAACACAAGTCCTAAAACACTTACCAACAACAACGATGCAAGTATACACCCGTTGAAATAGTATTAAGGGTTCGAATCCACAAGGATGGTAGGTAATGAACTATTGAAAAACTCCAATAACACATACACACAAAATGGGAGTGGGAAAATGAAGAGAAAAGTGAATAACTAGAACATATAAACGAAATAATAGTAGTGTCCAAATGAGATACTTGAGTCTCCTTGGGTGTCACACTTCCATGGGCAACATCTCATCTCCTAGCTATTTTGCCAAATCACCCAAAACTTGAACCTTTTCCCCTCAAATAAATGCGAAACCTAGCCTCCCTCTTTCTCTCCTCTTTCTCCCCAAAACCTTAGCTCACAAAGAGAGAAACTATGAAAAATGTAAATTAGAAATCTCAGTTGAAATGGTAGAAATTAGGTTTTACAATGCTAGAAATGTTCTATATATAGTGGAGAATGAAAGGGGGACTAAAGAGAAAAGAAACAACTCATTAAGGGCCTCTATGCAAAATCTCTTTTTAGCTCTAGAAAATCCCGTAAGGGCTTCTCAGCAATGACTTTCGGCCGGTGATGAAGCAGGTTTTGCCGGTTAGGGTCTTCGGGTCGATCCACTCCGATCTGTCATCTCCAACACCTGTACTAGCGGCCCCGATTCAGCTCCAATGCCAAAGTCAGTAGTTTAGACACAGGAGAAATATAGTAAAACTAGAGAGAAAATGTACCAAAGAGAGAGTCCCTTGTAATGGTGATGAAGGTGCCTATTTATAGAGGTGAGGGTGCCGATCATTGCCGGCTGGTCATTGCCCACCGTCCGTGTATAAATAGTCTTCCATTGATGGGCCAGCTTGGGCCAGATCGTAAACTTAGTAATTGGGCCTCAGGTTGGGCCAAAGGGCAAACCGGGCACACCAACTAGTCCCCCCAAGTTCTGGATCGTATCTCATCGAAGATTCAGAACTTGAAACTTCACAGTATAGAAGGCTCAAAAAGACCTGTAATAAAAAGGCTTACGAGAGTCCATAATAAGAATACCCGTACTGCTCATAGAAATTAGAAGTCGTGTTAGACTCGTTGTAGTGAAAACCCCGAGTAAGGCTACAACAATGGAACCCCGGTTTTGAATATACAATTCGAACACCGCCTCGCGGTTGTTTGCGGCATCCGGCCGCCTACAAACGAGAGTCGGGTTCGGGCACTCATGGCCGTGTCCGGCGCGAGTATGCCGAATTCCCGACTATGACAAATGCTTCGGAGTCGGGTTAATACACCTCTCCTTGTTTCTAGTAAGAATCAACAAACACTCAGTATTTGCAAAATTATCTGTAAAATTTGCAAATATCATATTTTGAACAAAATATGCAAGGTCGAAATAATTAAGTCAAATGCATACTTTAATTTATAGATACACTTAATTATGCATTTATAATATTTGCACTGGAACAATTATTTTGCTATAAAATAAATAAAGGCACTCACCTTTAAAATAAAATAAAAATAAACTAGCATGCTCTATTTATTTAATTGAATAACTAATAAATAAAGGCTCATGCATCTTTTATCGAAACAAAACATAATAAACATGCTTGCTTTATTAATTGAAGATAAGAAAAATGAACAAGAGTGAGACTGCCCTGTAATTTGAAGTCAAGCGCGGGCTCCACCATGTCTCTCCCGGTTTCCAACCTTCCCCGGTGCTCTCTCAGCTTCAATTGTGGAAAAACCTTGGCAAGTACGGTCCCCCCTAGTCTCACCCACACATGAAAAAGCATGCATGCATGTGCGGCCCTCCCGTGCCTCACCCGCACATGAAAATGCATGCATGCATGTGCATGTGGGCTGATGCGGTGGCTCTGAGAGGAAATAGGACAAATTCTCTCCTTCTTCCCCGTGAGAATGCATTATAGTCCCGACTTTATTCTTCAATTTTGCATGCACGGGGCTCCATCACCTCTCCCGACTTTCCTCTTCAATTCTGCATGTACGAGCTCCACCACCCCTCTCAACTTTCTTCTTCAATTCTGCATGCACGGGCTCCGCTCCTCCACTGACTTTCTTCTTCCATGTGCATGCACGGGTTCACCGAGGATATGTTATTAAGCTACGCAAATTAGAATCGTTTGTTTGTGCTCTACTTCAACCGAGACACAAAACAAAGAACAAGCTCTCCCAAGGTCGGGATTCTTTGGGGCAGCATCATCGGGCTCCTGGGTTTTTGAATAAAGAACTCGTTTTGATTAGGCGCGGGCTTCATCCATCCATGCCTTGTCTCAATTGAGTTAGAAATTCTAGCGTCAACAAAAGGCGTACGAGGTGAATTCCAAGTGATGATGCGTGGGCTTGTCGATCCCTACCTTGTCTCACTTGAGTTTCGTCGAAGTATGTAGTCTCGGGATTCCCCGCCGTTGCGGCATCACCGATTCTCCTCCTTTTAACTCCAAATTGAAGAGAGTAGAGACCTCTCCAATTTTAGTAAACATCCTCGGGATTTCCATGCCATTGCGGCATCACCGAGTCTCCACCTTTTAACTTCAAATTAAAGAGAACACAGGCCCAGCCTCGGGATTTTCATGCCGTTGCGACATCACCGAGTCTCTGCCTTTTTACTTCAAATCGTATGCACGGGTTCATCCTCGGACTATCCATTTTTTACCAGCACCCTCAGGCTTTCCTCGACTTTGATTAGGATGAGAGGCTAAAGAGACTTTTGTTTTCCTTTTTCTCATCCGTGATGACCTAAAGGGCTGACCTCATTAGGGACAACCTGAGGGGGCTGACCTCATTTGAGACGACCTGGAAATTGACCTCATCCGGGGACGACCTAGAAGATGACCTCATCCGGGATGACTTGAGGGACTGACCTCATCCGGGATGACCTGCAGGCTAACCCTCTCCGAGACGACCTTAGGGCGACCTCATCTGAGACGACCTAATGGGCTGATCTCATCCGGGACCACCTGGGGAGGCTGACCTCATCGAGGACTACCTGGATGCTGACCT
Organism: Leptodermis oblonga; assembly: GCA_016801395.1. Lineage (NCBI taxonomy): Eukaryota > Viridiplantae > Streptophyta > Magnoliopsida > Gentianales > Rubiaceae > Leptodermis > Leptodermis oblonga. Next base: position 15,808,027 of record CM028758.1, on the reverse strand, counting down.
CATCCGGGACGACCTGAGGGACTGGCCTCATCTGGGATGATCTTAGGCTGACCTCATCCGAGACGATCTGAGGGGGTTGACCTCGTACGGGACGACCTGAGGGACTGACCTCATCCGAGATGACCTGGTGGCTGACAAGCTCTCCTAGAGTACGGGTTCTTCAAAGCACATATTCTTGAGGTTCTTGACAGCTTTAGGGTGCCTTCGAGGCACGTCGTTGGACTATCCGATTTTAACAAAGAACTCATTTCGATTAGGCGCGGGCTTCATCTATCCCTGCCTTGTCTTAATTGAGTTAGGAATTCTAGTGTCGTCAAAATGCGTACAAGGTGAACTCCAAGTGATGAGACGTGGGTTTCGTCATCCCCACCTTGTCTCACTTGAGTTTCGCCCAAGTGTGCAGTCTCGGAATTTCCATGCCGTTGCAGCATCGCCGAGTCTCCACCTTTTAACTCCAAATTCAAGTGAATAGAGGCCTCTCCAATTTCAACAAGCATTCTCGGATTTTCATGCCGTTACGGCATTACCGAGCCTCCACCTTTTAACTTCAAATTAAAAAAAAGCACAGCACTAGCCCGGGATTTCCCTGCCATTGCGACATCCTCGGGTCTACACCTTTTTACTCCATATCAAAAGAGTAAAACACTCAGCCTCAAACTCTCCGTTTTTCACAAGCACCCCCAGACTCCCCTCAATTTTGATTAACCTACGAGACTACTAAAACCTTCTTCTCCTTTTCTAGTTGTCTCGGGCTTGCAAGTCAACAAAAGCTCCCGCAGCTTAGTGGGAGCAGTAGAGGCGCGGTTGGCAGAGCACACAGTTTCGAATCCTCCCGAAGCTTTTCCCCTTTCATTTTTGTTAACAACTTGCCCAACCGTGGGCCCCATCGTGTCTCACCTAAACACAAAAAGAAAACACATGCACATGATGCACTTATTGCCGTAGGCCCCGCAGTGTCTCACCCAAACACTAAACGAAACTGTGTCTCACCTAAAGACCAAAAGAAAGCACATGCACATTATGCACGCTGATGTACATGCACATGATGCACGCTGATGTACATGCACATGATGCACGCTGATGTGGCACAAACACCTTGCTCCTCATGAACACAGCTGCAAGTCCCAATTTTCTTCTCTATCTTCCCAATGAACGCGACGCGTCAACAGCAGTCTCGAAGGTAGGCTCGCACTAGGGATCTCCATGCTAAACCTTATCTCGTACAACAATCACCCTGGAACGAAAGCTTGCTGGATCATAATTCGACCAAGCTTCGACGGGACCTCAAGGTTGGAGGATGGATGACGTAGGTTGACATCCAAGGAACAGTGAACTTGCTTGGACCGAAAATTCTTCTTCGCTAGTAACAGCTCAATGACGATCTTCTTCTTCACAGGGAATTTTCAGTTCACCGTCAGGAGTTCGCAACGTCGGAGCTTAACCACTACTTGCTAATTCCTCTCTTGTAGACAACCCAAAACTTCAAGGATTCCGCCAACCATCGTTTTCTTTCTACTTCCCCGAAGAAGATTACACCGAGAGCTCTTTCTTCCTTCTTCTTCATAGTATAGAAGAACCCCCAGAGATTCTACCCCTGACTTTTTCTGCCTTCTTCCTTCTTCTTTCTACTCTCCCGAGATTTGCATTCTTATCCCTGGTAGTGAATGACCTCCTTGCTGAGATTTGCATCCTTATTCCGCCTAATATTATTAGTTTTGTGGGATTTTCATACCCCATTGATAAAGGAGAAATCCCGAAATGATCTCCACTGCTGTAGCAATATTTTTTCAAATCTGGGAGTCCTCCTCCACCTAATTCCTCCGACTCACCCTGCCACTGTGCTGCCGGACAACATGGAATCTCAAGGCTAACTCCTTCGTAAACTTGAGATTTGCATCCTTATTCCACTTAATATTCTCAGTTTTGTGGTATTTTCATACCCCCATCGAAAAAGGAGAAATCCCGAAATGATCTCCCCTGCCGTAGCAATATTTCTTCAGATCTGGAAGCCCTCATCCACCTAACTCCTCCGACTCACCCTTCACCATGGCAAAAGCTTCATAACAAATTTTTTCAGTTCAGAAACTCAAGGCCAAAATGTAAACAACATTCCAGCGATTGAGTTCCCTACAAACGGCGCCAATTAATGAAACAGGTTTTGCCAACGAGGGTCTTCGGGTCGGATCCGCTCCGATCTGTCATCTCTAACACCTGTACTATATGGGGGAAGTCCCACGGTTAAGCTCCGATGCCAAAGTCAGTGTTTTAGACACAGGAGATATAGTAAAACTAGAGAGAAAATGTACCAAAGAGAGAGTCCCTTGTAATGGTGATGAAGGTGCTTATTTATAGAGGTGAGGGTGCCGGTCATTGCCCACTGGTCATTGCCCACCGATCCGTGTATAAATAGTTTTTCGTTGATGGGTCAACTTGGGCCGGATCATAAACTTAGTAATTGGGCCTCGGGTTGGGCAGAAGAGCAAACCGGGCACACCAGCCGGATTTTGAGAGTCGGGAAGCAAGAATTGGGAAAAAGTTTTTTTTTCATGAAAATTATAGCCCTTTGTCCGGGCTTTTTATAGCATCAAGAATCACCCAATTCAGAATTTTGTAGCTACAGATATGGCCTTTGAAAGTTGGCTCTGCAAAACTAAGAAAATTCGGACGAAACTTTCAATAGTATGCTTCTTTTCTCTTTTTTCTACTTTTAATATCTACAACATAAATAACCACAAATTAGTCATCTTTTAGCATAAAAAACTAATGAACAAGCACAATAACATAATGTTAGGATATAAGAATGTACACAATTTTAACTAACCAGTCGCCCGCTAAGATATTTTCCATGAAATATTGACATTTCCATTGAATTCTCACTAGTTGTAAGATTAAGTTCTAATACCATTTTGTCTAGAACTTTAAGAATTAATAAAAGGGAAGATAGGGCAGAAATGAATGAAGAAGGCAGACTCAGAAATAGTAAGAAGAATTCGAGTAATGGAGAAGGGAGAGTATTCGGGCCATGTTGTTTTCATTGTTTTTATTTGTATTTTGATTTTGTTTTTGTTTTTGAATATATTATAATCCTCCCTTCCATTATAAAGGTCTATTTTGTAATACTGTTTTTAGTAATACAAAGAGGACTCTTCTAATGAAACGGAGTGAATAATATACAGTCGTGGAGAGAGTAATATACAGTCGTGCCTACATTCATTTACTTTCCTAATATATAGTGGTAAGACTTATCTTGGTACATAGATGTTAATTATATCTAATTTGTCACACAGATCATCTATTTGGACTCCATTCAACGTCTTTACAAAGATATCTTCTGTAATTTTTTTCTTACTTTATAGATCTAACATGTCATATAAAGATCAAATCCTGTTGATTCTTTTCACGAATGAAATGACAGTCAACAATGTGTTTAGTTCACTTATGAAGAACCGAATTAAAAAGCAATATGACGTGCAACTTAATCATCATATCACTTATAGACTTAACGAGAACCCTGTATTCAGACTCTTGAGCATGAGACAAATTTGTGTTTCTTACTTTTCCATGAAACTAACTTACCTCAGACCAAAAAAAAAAAAAAAAAATGAAGTGGATTTCCGATCTTCTTCAGACCCTTCCCAATTAGCATTAGTTAAACATTCAATCCGGTGTCAGTGAGCAAAACCCAGTGTCAACGGTTGAACAAAAAAAAAAAGCGGATCATTGACACCGGGTTTAGAAACCTTGTGTCAATGAGCAAAACTTACACAAATTTTCAATATATTTAGTGTCAATAATTATCTTTTACACCAGGTTCACTAAATATCGGTGCAAAAGAGAAAAAATTGCTACTACAATAGCTGAAAACCATTAGTTTATCCTATCTCCTTCACCATCTTTTACCCTAGCCGCCTCAACAATCTTTGACACTAGCTAGCAGCTCTATTTCAATGCTTTGTTTCACCCAAAATTTGCCATGAACACCCGGCATGGAGCATCTTTCTTTTATCAGTCATAAAAAATCGATAGAAAGGTAAAAACACCACTTATTTGGTACGTTTGATGTGTTTTCTTTGTTTTATTCGGTTACATTTGATGATTATACACTACTACAAAATCCCCCTTAGGAGGCGGGTCCTAAGGGGGATTGGAGGCGTGCAGCACCCGCCTCAGCTGCGGGCGCCTCCATTTGGAGGGGCCCGCACCTGCCTCCATAAATTAGGACATTGGTGGCGGGTGCAAGGTGCACCCGCCTCCAATTATAGAGCATTGGAGGCGGGTGCAAGGTACACCCGCCTCCAATGCTCTACAATTGGAGGCGGGTGCACCTTGCACCCGCCTCCAATGCTCCTCTATTGGAGGCGGGTGCATGTTGCACCCGCCTCCATTAAGTGTTATTCGAGGCGGGTGCAATTTTGCACCCGCCTCCAATAACCCCTCGTAAAAAAATTTAATTTCTTTTTCTTGCACTTTATGGCTTTAGTAGGAATCGAACTCGCGCCTAGAGTTTCACTTAACTCTTGCACATTAAATTTACCACTACGCTGCATATACTTATGTATTTAATATGAAAATCGAAATTATATATTTCTTGTAAAACTTGTGATTTTTATTATCTACTAATTATTCGCTTCGCTAGAATCTCAATAAATTTCATGAATGTTTTTCAACAGTCCAAAATAAAGACAATTTTTGATCTAGTATTAAAAATTAAAAAAAATCATTTTCGTATTTTGAAATTGGAGGCGGGTGAAGGGATCACCCGCCTCCAATTAGGAGGTAATTGGAGGCGGGTGATGCATTCACCCGCCTCCAGTAAGCTAGCAGCTTACTGGATAATTAGAGGCGGGTGATGCCTTCACCCGCCTCCAGTAAGCTGCTAGCTTACTGGAGGCGGGTGAAGGCATCACCCGCCTCCAATTACCTCCTAATTGGAGGCGGGTGATCCCTTCACCCGCCTCCAAATTTTATTTACCCACCTTTGGAGGCGGGTATTTGTACACCCGCCTCCAAAGGGGCGCCTCCTTTGAGCATTTTTGTAGTAGTGATAACGTTTTATTTTTTTTTACTTTGTAGGCATCTATGGAAAAATCCACTTTTGCTGTTCTTACGAAGAAAGTGAGCAAGATCTGCATAAATGTAACTTGGAACCATTTTTGTTATGTTGTTTACGAAAATTTGTTCGAATCTACTCTAATTTATTTAAATCGAGTCGAAAGTCCTGTAGTGTGAGTCAACTACTCTCTGTGTGTAGTTTTCAGTTTATATTATGCATTGTAATATTGAGACTGTAATATGGTTTTAATTGTTTTCATTCCCCCGCCCCCCCTCTTTTTAAGCTACGTTTATATTTGTTTTACATAATTTTTTTGATCCGATTTATGTTGTAATATCATATTTTTTATGAATATGTTTATGTACTTTTTTAGACTCGCTGTAATGACTTTAGTACTAGTCGCCAGCCCTGCAGGGTGAGTCGAACACCTTTCACAGTGGTGCGAGTCGACAGCCCTGCAGTGCAAGTCGACTTGGTGTTTTCTTTGTTTACTGTATTTTTGATTTTTATATCTCAAAGAGACTAGTCTTATTTGTTGCCCCCTTATTCAGTGTGTGTATTTGGAATGATTGGTGGTTGATGCTGATTGAAAACTTAGTGAAAAAGAGTTTAGAACAGTCACTTGTTGTAAGCTCTCCTGAGTTTCTTGTTATTTGCATCACGTTCTTGCTAGAGGTTGCCCACGTGTCATGCTTTTTCTCCATTCTTTCATCGTCCTATTAGAATGAAATTCCTCTCTAGTTCAGGAAGATATGGAAATGTGTGTGATACTTCAAAGGAAAGCAATTTAATACTATTGTCGTTATTGATTTCGAGGAGGATGAAGGAAAATGTGAAAGCGGTTATTCGAGAGCAACCTAAGGCTATTGATCACGTTATTCATTTGGGGGATGATGAAGGAAAATATAGAAGCAGTTCGAGAGAACCCTAAAGCCAAATTTGATTTGTCATATGAGGATAAAGATAGGAAACTATATATCTTTATGTTTATATAGCATTGTGTAATAGACAACACCGGTTCACAAACTTACGAGGCCCTTGGGCAAAATAAAAAGAAGGGGACCCTATATTGAGAAAATTTAACTCACGAGTTTGTTAGTTGTAACCTAACAATGAAAAATAGTCAACATTCATGAGTATTGTATTTCTAATCTAAATAATTTTAACCGTAAAAAAATATTTCACTTTGGGAAAGAGGAAAATTTGATTAATTTTTGGTCTCTATGAGGTTCTCTGTTGGTAAGCCGTGTAGATGGTAGACATCGATAGCTAGCACTGCAGTTCGACTATTTTGATCTCCTAGAGTAAAAAAATTAATTTGGCAATTGGATTATAGAAAATTAAATTTTATCACATATTCACATATATAATAAAATGTTATAGACAACACAGATAGAGATTTGTTTTTTTAAAAGTGGGCCTTTTTAAATATCAGCCCACATCACATATTCACACATATAATATATATAGGTCCAAACACAAAATTAGAATAAAAATTACTCTATTTTAATAAAAAAAATTTTAAACCATTGGGCCCCTGAAGCAGTTGGGCCTGGACCGTGGCTCAGGTTCACCCTGCTTCAGGGCCGGACCTCGTAATGAATTAGAAAAAACTATCATAGATTGGATAATAGGATTTATAACGTTTGTGTTATATGTACTACAAATTTGATGTAAATACCAAATTCGTAAAGTTGAATTGCATTTTTGAACTATTTTTAATTAGTATATATGAGGCATATAATTTTTTTGTTCTATTTTTTAAAGTTTACATTGGTTTTAACAAATAATCGGTGTAAACATTTACACTGGATTTGTAACAATCGGTGTTAAACATCCAAAATCCTTAACATCGCATACATTTTGCACTGTCCTAAAAATTCATAACGCCGGTGCGGAGGGGGTAAATAACCGGTGTCAATGACCCGATTTTTTGTAGTAGTGATTAGTCTCCCAAGTACACTAAAACATCCATAAATTAATAATATATAAATTAATAAACTATCTCAAATAATATTTTCTCTAATCTTGACTAAAACTGAGTTAAAACAATTACAAATTTTAATAAAATAATAAGATAATAAGCTTTATAAATGCCCTTATATAAATATATAATCTTGTTTTACCATAAATTAATAGTCCTCAAAAAATATCTTCCAAAGCTATTGCGTTAATTCATCCTCATTATTTTGAAATGGCCCTAATTATGGAATTTTTTTTTCCTATGTTAAGTTTATATAGTAGTTTAATTCACCATCATACACTGAACGCTTCTAATTATAATGCACAATTGTACACATTTCATAGCTAAATTTATATAAATTTTAATGCAATGAACCATATATATATACAACTAATTTGTAAAAATTAAGTTGATCTAAATTCATTTTTATGAAATGAATATACAACTAATTTGCAATGAACCATTATTTTGCTTGGCTTAACAGTAGAACAATTAGAAAAGCGAGAAACTATTTACTTAATAGGAGAGTTATATTTCAAGTGAAAGTTATCCGTAAATACAATATTGATCATTGATGTGACGCAAAAAATCACGATTACAGGATGTGCTTCTTGGGGCCCAGTATAAATTTCTTGACAATCGATGGCCCAATCCGAAGGAAACTTGAAGGTGAAGACGAGTGAACAGGTTGGAGACCGATCTGGGCAGCTCGGATCAGCAAGGTGGATGATGAGTGGTGATTTGCACTGTTCCGATGACAATTTCAGATGACCAAAAAAAGAGCGGGGCTTTCCCCCTTGTATAGGCTCCGACGGTCAAGTTAGTACAATTGGAGAAGATAAACAGTAGAGATGAATGCTTGGAAAAATAAAGATTGCGTACCTCACTAAGTCTGTAGACTTAGTATATATACCACAAGTGTGAAATGTGTCCGTTTGAACCTTCATGATGGATTTGTTCACCGGCTCCTTCTGTTTGGCGTGGAGTGGACGCTACCATTTTGACCAGGTTTTAGGGACGTCTTTCTCTCTCAGAAGATCTAAAAATCCCTGCATGCAATCGAAAGGATATACCTACCTCATGACAATCTTTACCTACTGTGTCAGTGAAACAGGGTGGGTCGGTTTATTTACCTTAGATCGGTTGAATCGAATTTTAAGATAGAAATGTGAGGGGAAGACCGAGGCACTCTAAAGTCATAAAGTCCGATCTAAAATTACCAGGTTGGTTTATAACGTTTTCCGACCTAAGCTTTCATGAGTTTTTACCGGTCTAAGCCTTTATGACCGACTTAAATTTGTAACACAGCTTCAGACTTAGTTTGTACGATCTTTCCGACCCGAGCATGGATCTGGGCTCTAAATGTGCCTTTATTTTCCACTATTTATCTTTGTTTTGCTCTATTGGGCTTGGCCCAATAGAGATTCGATTTCATGCACCTCAACAAGCCCCCCCAGTATTAGGTTTTACAGGTCTAAAACTTAATACTCTTTATGTTTTTCCGAGCTAAAATTTAGCATAGAGCACTTATCATGGATTCTTTGATATTAGTCCGAGCCGTTTTTCCGAGCTAATCGTGATTCTATATATTGCTAAAACTAAAAGGGGACTAAGGCATTTATCAAATGTTCATCCAGCCTATTGTTTATCCGACCTATTGTTTATCGAACATGATAAGAACATGTGATATGACTATGAAATCCGACCTATACAGAGTAGTGTCAACCGGTGCATAAGTAGTAAATGCAGTACCGATCTAAAAATATTTGAACAGACCATAGAACAAATTAATGAATGCAGTAATAAAGACATACCTTTGCGTCACCCGAAGTCGGGATTTTGAAGAGTCGGGACGTGATTGGATAAGTCTTCTCGACTCTCGAGGCGACCGGTACGACTTCCCACGCCTTCATCATTTTTGAGGTGGCATTAAAGCGGGCAGCGATTGATTTGCCCGTGTCTCTTCGGTTTCTCCGAGATTTTCCTATAAAAACCCGTAGACGTAGGCATTGGGCACCTTTACGCTATCTGCTTTCCGAAAAAGAGAGAGAAATCTTGCTTTCCTTCCTTCTGCCGGAGTCGCTGTGCCTTGCCAGTGTTTGTTTTTCTATTCCGTTGTTTCCGTTCGTGCCGTTGCCTCGTCGCTGTCACCGTACCTTTTTCCCTTGTTCGACTGTCCATGGCTTCCGAAAGAAGTTCCGGCACCGGAGCATCACGCCAGAACCCGTCCTCAGGTTAGTGTCCTTCCCTCTTTTCTTCTTATGAGATCAATCCACTGATTTGCTTTTTTCAATTTTTGGCATGTTTGAAGCATGACTCCTCTATAGAACCTGTTACTTGGATTTATGTATGATTTCGGTACCTCTTTAATGCTTTCTGTAGATACAGCCGCCCCTTTTAAGCCCGAAGAAATAGTTTTCGAGCTCACGAGGGTAGATTTAGAAACCCTAAGATCAAACCGCTTTCTGGACCCATCTGTCCCGATCCGTTTACCCACACCCGAAGAAAGGATAACAAGTACTTCTGGGGATTGGGTCGGGATTTACGAATATCACATAAATTTTGGGCTAAGGTTCCCGACCCCAGATTTTTTAAACGAGATGTGTGACTTTTTAAATATTGGGCTAAGTCAGTTGGTACCTAATGCCCTTAGGTTTCTGGTAGGATTTATGTGTGTTTGTTTCGGGGCTGGGATCCGACCCACGGTAGATCTGTTCCTCCAGTTTTACACCGTCCGCCTATATCCTTATGGTCAGGGGTGGGTATCATTCCAAAAACGTAGAAACAGCCCCATACTTATTACCGACTCCCCTGATACTAACAAATTTTGGAGGGCTAGGTATTTCATGGTAAAGGTCGATGAAGCCAATCTACCTTGTCGTTGGTCACAAGCTATACTCCCAGTCGACCAAACCCGAGACAAGTCTGACCCCATAGTACAGTCGGACTATAAGGTATTAAGAAATTTTACCAGCAAGGAAAAATATTCGGCTAAGTTCCCTTCAGAGGGTCTTCTGGTCTGGGCCGGGCTGAGCCAAGCCTCCGGTGTAGAGGAAGAAAGTAAATACCTGTCTCTTACCCTTTTATTTGTCGTCTTCTCGTCTTTCCTAGATCGGTGATTCTGATCACGGTATGTTGTTTGTTTTCAGGGGGCTTCGGTGGATTCGGCAGAAAGAAAAAAGCCAGTAAACCAGCTCCAGCTTCGGGGTCTTCCAAGAGACCTGCGGAGATCGATCTAACGGAGGAGACTGAGATCGGCACTAATACCTCGGGCTACGAAGAAGAGCAGGCCGACCCTTGCAGAGATTCAAGTGGCTAAAGCTGCAAAAGCACCACAATTGCTGACGAGCTCCAATATTCCGAGCCCAGAGGAGTTGCTGGGACCCGTGGACCCCTTATCCCACGAAAGGTTGTTATTGCTGAGGGACCCAAAGGAGAGACCGGGCTCTCTAGCTCGACCCATGCACCAGGTCCATCTGGGGGAGCCTCAGCCTGAAGACCTTCGGCCTTATGCGGAGATCGTGTCCGAATCTCATAATTCCCTCTTGGAGATCGTGGCGATTGGAAACAAGATGAGGCAGAACCTCGACGAGCTGGTTCAGCAAGAGGCTTCTCTGGCTTCGCATATAAAAAAGGTAAGCTTTTTAATTCATAGTTAGTTATTGAGAATAGACGATTACCTCGTGATGCTTTCATAATGCCTTAATGGGTTTTTGGCAGGTCGGCGTGAATTACGGAACTACGTCCAAAAGGACGATAGCCTTGGACATTCTGGCCCAGAGCTACGAGCTGGAGAGGTCGAAGAATCCGGCCGAGACAATTGAAGCTCTAGAACTGAAGCTGGGGGTCGAGCGCAGCAAAATATCGGAGCTCAAGGCCGAAAAAACTGAGCAACTCAGAAAAAACCAGGAGTTGTGTACGAAAGCTAGCCGGCTGGAGACCAAGATTCAGGGATTGGAAGCCGAAGTGGACACCCTGAAGGAGAAGGAGACCTCCCTAGAGGAAGAAAAGACCGCCTTGGTGAAGGCCGCGGAAGAGGAGAAAAAGAAGGCGGCCGATTGCTCAGCTCGGCGGAGGTCGAAGCGGCACGCCAAGTTGCTTTGAAAACCTTCAAGGAGGGTGTATTGCTGGACCTGATGAACCGGCGTTTCTTGGAGCTGATCCATTGCGGGTACACCTTGTGCTGGGACGAGTTGAAAGGTTCTAGGTCGGTAGAGGATGCTCCTGCGGATTCCATGACCCAGACTTCTTTGCTTCCAGAGGGACGCGATCCTTTCGATCTAGTAGAGGAGATAAAGCAAGAATGCCGAGCTGACGGTGTTCCTATACCGGAGAATATCGAGGAGGATCTGGAGACCGATCCCCAGGAGGCAGCAGATGAAGCGACTTCTCAGACCCCTCCTTCCTGAGATCGGGCTTACCCTTCTTGCCAGTGGCCATGACCATGTCGCCGACGCTCCTGAGATCAGGCTTACCCTTCTTCACAGTGGCCATGACCATGTCGCCGACGCTCCTGAGATCGGGCTTACCCTTCTTCACAGTGGCCATGACCATGTCGCCGACGCTCCTGAGATCAGGCTTACCCTTCTTCACAGTGGCCATGACTATGTCGCCGATCCTCTTGCCTAGTCCTTTGCATTTTCTCCTTGTTGGAATAATTTTCTGATTCTGGTCCCTTTCGAAGAATTTGTAATATTTTTAGATCGGATTTGTACCTTAGCTTGTTGATTGAATAAAGACTTCCTTTTTCTTTCTTTCGCTGTCTCAAATTCAATATCTTTTCCGACTTTAACTTTAACTGCTTCACTGATAATATTTTCTTAAGTGTGCTACATTCCAAGCCTGCGGGATCAGCTGTCCTTGCAAATCTTCCAAAACATAACTTCCAGTAGGTCGGGCTTCGATCACCCGGTAAGGTCCTTCCCAATTAGATATTAACTTGCCTTGTTCTTGCGGCTTACTGATAGCTCGGTTCCATAAAACTAAATCTCCTGGTACGAAGGCTCGATGTTTGACCCGAGCGTCATAGTGTTGCCGAACTAGGTTTTTGTAGTTGAGCTGGTGTACATAGGCAGTGTCCCGAGCTTCTTCCATCAAATCCAGGCTAAGTTCCAAGTTCTTCTCATTCTGGTTCCTCTCGAAGTGCGTAACTCGGGGGGCACCACTTTGTATTTCTGGGGGAATAACGGCATTGACCCCAAAGGCCAGCTCGAAAGGGGTCTTCCCCGTGGCCGATTTAGGTGTAGTCCGGTGGCACCAAAGTACATGAGGCAGCTGCTCTACCCAATTCTTGCCTTTATCTTCTAACCTGGTTTTCAACCCGTGTAACAAAGTTCGGTTCGTGAGTTCCACTTGCCCATTTGCTGGAGGATGAGCTACAGATGCGAAACGTTGGGTGATACCGAGCTTTGAACACAAAGCTGTGAACTCCTTGGATTCGAACTGGGTCCCATTGTCCGAGATGACCGAGTTTGGTACGCCGAATCGACAGATGACTTGTCTCCAAAGAAATCGAGCTACCGTTCGCCCGGTAATGTTTGTTAATGCCTCGGCTTCCACCCATTTTGTGAAATAGTCTATGGCCACAACAAGATAATGATAAGAACCGATCTTAGGAAACGGCCCCATGAGATCTATTCCCCATTCTGCGAAAGGCCAAGGGGCAATTATCCCGTAAAACTGGAGGCCGGCAACCTGTGAATTGTTGCGTTGTGTTGGCAACTGGGGCACTTCTGAACATATTCTACTGCTTCCTGGAACAATCGGGGCCAATAAAACCTAGCCCCAATTATTTTCTTTGCCAAATTTTGAGCTCCAATGTGAGACCCGCAATCTCCTTGATGTACTTCCTTCAGCGTGGCTTCTGCTTCTCCTGGACCCAGGCATTTTAGCAAGGGCATTAAGAAACCCTTTTTGTATAGATCCTCCCCGATTATTTGATAGTGTTCAGCCTTTCTTCATATTCGTTGTGCTTCCTTTCGCGAATCCGGTAAAGTACCCTTTTGTAAGTATTGCCATAGAGAGAATCTCCAATCCTGACCTTCACTTATGGACAAGATTGCTGGCTCGGCTGTACTCCTGGTCTGTACTTCTTCTACTAGGACGCTTTTAGTCAGATGAGAGAAGACCGAAGAAGCCAATTTGGACAAGCATCTGCATTTGTATTTTTACTCCGTGGGACCCGCTCTATAGTCCATTTTGAAAAAATTTTTAGCTGCTGCTGTACCAGTGCTAAATATTCTTCCATTTGCCGATCCTTAGCCCTACACTCCCCCAAAATTTGTTTAACTACAAGCTGGGAGTCTGAACAAATTTTCAGATTTTCGACCCCGAGTTTCCGAGCTAACTTTAGACCGGCAATCATGGCTTCGTACTCTGCTTCGTTATTTGTGGCCGTAAAGCAGAATCGCAGTGCATAGGTGTGAAATTCTCCAACAGGGCTGGTGAGGATGATCCCCGCACCCGATCCGGACTGGCTAGAAGCATCATCTACATAGAGTGTCCACGAGTCGTCACCTTTTGCCACGGTTAAAAGAAGATCGGTCTCTTGTGCCGGGCCAAGGATGTCTTCCTGAGTGTCTGATACCCCCTCAGCAATGAAATCTGCTAACACTTGCCCTTTGATTGCGGTGCGAGGGGTAAATGTGATGTCATACTCCCTCAATTCGATAGCCCACTTGGTGAGACGACCCGAAACTCCCGCCTTTTGTAGAACAGCTTTGAGAGGTGCGTCGGTATAGACGGTGACTCCATGGGAGTTGAAATAAGGTCGGAGACGCTGTGTGGAGTGGACTAGAGCCAAAACTAGCTTCTCCAGGCTAGAATAGTTTTTCTCTGCTGCCTACAAAACTTTGCTAACAAAATAGATGGGTCTTTGAACCCGGTTATCTTCTCGAAGTAAAACCGAGCTGATCACCGATTCAGTGGTAGCTATATACATGTATAATTGCTCTCCAGGAATAGGCATACTTAGAGACGGCAAAGAAGATAAATACTCTTTTAGTTGTTCAAAAGCAATTTGGCATTCTGGGGTCCATACAAATTTATCTGTTTTTTTCAGGATGCTAAAAAATGGTAAGGCTCGTTCTGCCGACCGAGCTAAAAACCGATTTAAGGCCGCTAGTCTACCCGTTAACTGTTGTACTTCACGAATTGATCTAGGTGGGTGCATTTGCAGAATAGCTTCTACTTTTTTTGGATTAACCGAGATACCCATCTCAGAAACCATATATCCTAAGAATTTTCCTGAAGTAGCTCCAAAAACACATTTTTTCGGATTTAATCTTAATTGATATTGGACAAGGGTTTCAAGCGTTTCACGTAAGTCAAGCAAATAAGCAGATTCATCCCTACTTTTAACAAGCAAATCATCAATATATGCTTCCATGTTCCGACCTAACTCTTTTTTGAAAATTTTATTTATCAAACGCTGAAAAGTAGCTCCGGCATTCTTTAAACCGAAAGGCATAGTAATAAAGCAATACGTACCTTTATCCGTGACGAAATATGTTTTTTCCTCGTCTTCCTTGGTCATGAAGATCTGGTGATAGCCCTTGTACGCATCCAAGAAGTTAAGGAAACGGAATCCAGCTATAGCGTCGACCAAAACGTCGATCAAAGGTAAAGGGAACCAATCTTTGGGGCAGGCTTTGTTCAGATCCGTGAAATCTATGCACATACGCCACGACCCATCGGGCTTGGGGACCAACACAGGGTTAGCTAGCCACTCGGGATAATCTACTTCTCGGATGATACGTACCTTCAACAGGGCGTTGACTTTGATCTCCACATATTTGCTGCGTTCTCCCCCGAGGTTACGCTTTCTTTGACGAACCGGCCTATGACTGGCATCAATGGATAGCCTGTGTTCAATGATATTTCGAGAAATGCCAGGCATGTCTTCCGGGCCCCAATCAAAGACTTCCGCAAACTCACGTAAAAGGTTAAGTAAATCATGTAGTAACTGAGGAGGTAAATCAGCCCCAACCTTAATTACCTTGTTTGGATCGGCTGCCAGGGGGATGACTTTTACCTCTGCCCCTGCTTCAATAGACCGATCTGAACTACCCGTTAGGTCGGTGATGCTGATGGGATGAGGAGTCTCTCCAGGGAGAATAGTCGACGGAGCTCGGATCGTGGAGCTCCGAATGACTGTAGAGACCAATTTTGATTTCTGATCCGCTGGCGTTTGTTCCCTTAGGGAAGCCGTGTAACACTGCTTACCTGTATAACATCACAACGAAGAGTAGCTATCCCACCCCTGGTGGGGAATTTCAAAAGCATATGCGTGGTAGAAGCGATGGCCTGAAACTGATTTAATCCAGGCCGACCTAGGTATACGTTATACGGTGATGGTTCATCAATGACTACAAAGTCTATGGTCTCGGTACGTTTTAGCTGCCCAGCTATTAACGTGACCGGAATGCTCAACTGTCCTACAGGGATGACATGATGATTGTCGAAGCCAATCAATGGTGTCCGTACAGGACTTAGCTGTGTTTTATGCAACTGACATCCCGACAATGCCTTAGTTGTAATGATATTACTAGAGCTACCCGTGTCTAGTAATATCCTACGTACTTGATAATTGGAAATATAACAATCGATCACTAGTGGATCGTCACAGCTGTAAGGTAAAAAGATATCACTATCATCAAAAGTAATGACTGGTGCCATGGTTTCTGCTTTACGCTTACCTAGGATGTTGCTTCTTTGTCTATATACCTGTTTCCTTTGACGATTGGAGTCGCCCTGGGTCGGCCTCCAGCTATGGTGTTCACGACCCCGGCTATGGTCAGGTCGGCTCCAGCCCCGGCGTTTGGGGCTCGGGGGTTCTCCACACCGATAGCATCCGGTAGGTCGTTCCCGGGTTGCTGAAGCTGCAGGTTTGGGCAAAGGGGCTACTTGCGTGTATTGAGGAAGCTTTCCAGCTTGGATGAGCTTAGCTATTTCTGCAGCCAAATCTCGGCAATCATCAGTGTTGTGACCAATATGCTTATGGTAGTTACAATACCTGCTCGGATTGAGCCGATCGGTGGGGCCCGTCATGGGACGAGCTGGGGGCAACAACCCTCGATGTTGGATGGCTGTATAAATGTCGGCTCGTGGAACGGAGAAAGGCTCGGCTACCTGCACAGCGTTGACACTTACCCCGGTCTGCGGGATAGGGTTAGTAGTATTCACAAAATTTAACTTCTTATTTCCTCCTGGAGGAGGAGCCAGGGAAGAAGCTTTCCTTTTACCATACAGATCGGAACAACCTCTTTCCCGTTCTTGTTTTATGGCCGCTGCATCCTCAACAACAGCAAAATTAACAGCAGTAACCATCATTTCAAAGTAGGAGTGGGGGGGTCGGATGGCGAGTTCAGTAGCTAGAGGTCCTGACCTTAATCCGTTGATAAATGACCCCATCATTATCCTATCGTCCTTTTCATGGCATTTCTTAGACTTTACGTTAAACCGATCTATGTAGGCCTGTAGTCCCTCTCCCATTTTTTGAGTTATGTTCATTAAGTGTGAAATCAGTTTAGACAATATCTTGTTACCCATAAAATTAGCTAAAAACAGGTCACCGAACTGGTCTAATGAATGAATGGAGTTCCGGGGCGGAGTACAATACCAATTTATGGCCTGACCTTTAAGAGTCAGATGGAACGTCATGCAGCGGTTGGCATCGGGCAGGTTGGCGGCATCCATGACGCTCATGCACTGCATCCAGTGGGCCGTGGGATCGGTAGTACCGTCGTACTTGTCCACCTTACCTAGACCTCTGTAACCCGGGAGGAATGGAGCCATTTGGATTTCCCAACCAAATGGGTGAGACACCCGAGAAGAGGGCCCGGTTCGCCCGAGCTGAGCTTATCCGGATCCGGGGAGGACCGTTTGACCGAACTGGGGGTACCCTGACTGGCCTAAAGGGTACCCTCCCATGCCGGGATAGTAATTTCTTGTGCCGGGCCCGGGGTAATAATTTGGGTTAAGTAAGGGAGAGTATCCTGTGAGTGGCTGCATGGCTCGGCTGGTTCCTAAGCCATAATGCTGAAACATAGCTGGGTTCGACGGAGCTAGGTGTCCGGGGTATCCTAATTGGTTGACTTCAGGACCGAGGTGACTAAATTGATTCAACGGTGGAACTAGACCGGGTTGATTTACTTGATTCTGTGGACCCGGGCCAGGCTGACCTAACTGGTTCACCTGCTGTCCCATCATGGGAAAAGGCAGACCCGACAGAAAAGGGTAATTACTGGGTTGGGCGTTAGGCATCCCGAAGGGAGCTGGAAAAGCGGGGGTGACCTGGGTATGTGCTAAGGTGGTATATACTGCAGGTGCAGCAGAGAGGGTGGGAAGACCAGCTACGTAGTTGGACCCGGAAAAGAGATGGGTTCCCCCAGGGTGGGGAGGGCACCCTGAAACGGCTATGGACTGTGGTGGGAGGCTGGACATCAACACGACAGAGGGATCATACATGGGATTGAGCAAAGTTCCTTGTGGGGGGATAACGGGGACAACCTGTGAACTAAAGGGGTGTTCTGTGGTGGCTGCATCTAAGGCGGTGGATGTAGCACTGGCAATGGGGGGTTCCGTATTGAGAGTAGAGGTGACTGGAACAATATGGTTCATCAGGTGAAACAGCTGTGGGAACAAGCGGTAAAACTTCTCTTTTTCTACTTGTTCCTGCTGGGGGGTGAGAGGTTCGACAATGGTGGCTGTAGTTGGTGGATCATTGGGAGGGATGGAAGCGGTGGTGATGGCAGGAACCATAGCGGTTGTAACAATGATATCAGCGGGAATGTTGGAAGAAGAAGCACCCAATCCTGAACAATCCGGAACTTGCGTCATTGTTTCAACAAATTTCTTTAAAAGTGGAGAAGATATGAAATATCTTTGATCAAACGCTCCCCACAGATGGCGCCAGTTGATGTGACGCAAAAAATAACGATTACAGGATGTGCTTCTTGAGGCCCAGTATAAATTTCTTGACAATCGATGGCCCAATCCGAAGGAAACTTGAAGGTGAAGATGAGTGAACAGGTTGGAGACCGATCTGGGCAGCTCGGATCAGCAGGGTGGATGATGAGTGGTGATTTGCACTGTTCCGATGACAATTTCAGATGACCAAAAAAAGAGCGGGGCTTTCCCCTTGTATAGGCTCCGCGGTCAAGTTAGTACAATTGGAGAAGATAAACAGTAGAGATGAATGCTTGGAAAAATAAAGATTGCGAACCTCACTAAGTCTGTAGACTTAGTAAATATACCACAAGTGTGAAATGTATCCGTTTGAACCTTCATGATGGATTTGTTCACCGGCTCCTTCTGTTTGGCGTGGAGTGGACGCTACCATTTTGACCGGGTTTTAGGGACGTCTTTCTCTCTCAGAAGATCTAAAAATCCTTGCATGCAATCGAAAGGATATACCTACCTCATGACAATCTTTACCTACTGTGTCAGTGAAACAGGGTGGGTCGGTTTATTTACCTTAGATCGGTTGAATCGAATTTTAAGATAGAAATGTGAGGGGAAGACCGAGGCACTCTAAAGTCATAAAGTCCGATCTAAGATTACCAGGTTGGTTTATAACGTTTTCCGACCTAAGCTTTCATGAGTTTTTACCGGTCTAAGCCTTTATGACCGACTTAAATTTGTAACACAGCTTCAGACTTAGTTTGTACGATCTTTCCGACCCGAACATGGATCTGGGCTCTAAATGTGCCTTTATTTTCCACTATTTATCTTTGTTTTGCTCTATTGGGCTTGGCCCAATAGAGATTCGATTTCATGCACATCAATCATATTAGTGATTATATGCTCATATTTTTTATTTTGAGGCAGTGATTATATATATGCTCACTGTAAACTAATTGGCTGCTTTATTTTCAGATATTTATTTGTCGGATTCTTGGGACGAGTTATAGCATCCAACAAGTTCCTCGTCGGATTATAGGGAAGAGTTCGAGCATCCAACAAGTTCCTTGTCGGATTATAGGGAGGAGTTCGAGCATCCAACAAGTTCCTCGTCGGATCATAGGAACGTGTTCGAGCATCTAACAAGTTCATTGTTGGATTATAGCGACGAGTTCGAGCATCCAACAAGCTCCTCGTCGGATTGTAGGGATGAGTTCGAGCTCCAACAAGTCCGTAACCAACATTTCAATTAAATTGGATGATTTGATCTATATAAGAGTAATTAGTTTTGTAATTATTATTTTATTGAAAGATAGTATTAGATGTCTTGTTTTGGAGATTTTATTTTCTTGTAGACACTTGTTATTTACATGACAGTTACTCTTTATTTATCTAGTACTCTTTTCCGTATTCGATTATTTCTACATTTAATTAAATATTTAAATCAAATTCTCTTACATTCTCTGACGTTCATGAATTCATAAATGTCTAGAAATGATTCCCGTAAAAGGCTTCTTAATGTCACAATATGTATTGCAACTGAGATTAATTCTTCCGGGCATATGATGCATATCCCACAATTACGTACCATGAAGCAATTAATAGGGAAAAAAAAATACTTCCTCCCTATCATTCAAAGCTAGAGTCTACTTTGTATTACGAAAAATTTATAGTAAAAAGAAAGTAGACTGTTTGGATAACAGGAAGGGACTATAATTTTAGAAATTAGAAGTCCCATTTTGACCTCCTATTTCCAAGTTTTGGGTTTAGCTGGTTCCCTTAAATTTTTTTTTAATATTTTATTTTAAATCTACATTTCTTTATAAAACCGACCAATTTGGTGCTTCCTTACTTTTTTCGGTTAATGCTAATAAAAAGTGTTCGTTTGTTAGGGTAATTATCAAAATTTGTCCCTAGACTCTTTTTTTTTAGTTCTAATTTTGAATTGTTAAGTAAAGGAAAATATTACAAAACTACAGCATATGTTACATATGAATGACTGTAAATAGTCCAGAGGTTATGAGTTGCATTTCAATTTTTTAAAAAGGTTTGGGAGTTTCTTCTTTGGATTTGATTAAAATAATTGAGGTGCAGAAAAAGTATTGATGAAAAATAAGTTGTTGCATATGATGCTTTTAATATGATTATTTGAAATAGTTTAGTATTTAATTTAGTTATTAAATTTGACAAATAATAACTTTAGTAAAATGTCCAAATATTCAAAGGGTTTAGAAAGTTCCAAAAGATTGTAGAAGTATCCCGAAGGTTCTAGGAAGATTTCATCTACAATCCATGAAGATGACATCACCTTCATGACATCATCATCACCATTCGACTCCCTCCATCCCTGCCACGAAATTATTCAACCGTATTGGCTTAACCCTAATTAGGGTTCGACCAAGGGCATCTAGAAGGCCCATCCAAAATCCTCTCCCCCATAGGCTAGATTTGGATTGGGTTTGGAAGTTAGAATATTAGTTCGTTTGTTCTACTTTCTAATTAATTATTAGTTAGTTTGTTACAACTATACTAGCTTGTTATAACTAAACTAGTTTGTTAGTTTTAGAAAATAAATGACTTGTTGCTCTCCTTGGAATATGATTAACAATTGCTTTCTTAGTTTAACACAAAGGATTTGGCGAGCCTATATTGTTAAACCCCGTAATTTTCTCCCTAAGTTTAACCTTTAGGTTATATATTTTCTTACAAAACTATTTTCTCAAATTTAATTTTGTATAGTGGTAAAGTTGTATAACTTTCTTAAGAATTTTACGTGAGATTTTATTTTTCAAATTATAATACTTTAATTATTAATTTAAACTTATGATGTTTTCTGAACCGAAATCATCATTAAGTAGCACTACGATTTTATGAGAATCAAATAGAATTGAGATATTTGCTTAAGGTCAAGTTTTAATTTATTTAGAAGATTAAACATATTTTGTGAATTTTAAGATTTACAAATGTGAAAAATTAGTTTAAGAGTATGTTTGAGAAAAGAGGTAAACTAAGTCGTCTAACACGTAAACCCAAAACAAGAGTGGGCTTGGTTCATAGTTTTGAGGATGGGGAATGAGAATGAGAATGAAAATTAGGCGAGGATGCATTTAGAATATATACTAATTAATCAATAGCATATATACATTGGAGGCGCCCCTTTGGAGGCGGATGTTTAAAAGGGGGTGCAAAGCACCCGCCTCTAATGATTTTTGGAGGCGGGTGCTCCAATAGTATCTATTCGAGGTTCAAATTCCTTCACACCCGCCTCCAATTCCAAAACACGAAAAGGAGGCCAGTGCTTTTTTTGCAACTTTTCCAGTACTGTTTAAAAAAATTGTCTTTGTTTTGGACCGTTGAAAAATAATTTTGAAAATTTGTTGAGATTCGAGCAAGACAATAAATTAGTAGGTAATAAAAACCATAAGTTTTAGAAGGAAATATATAAATATCTACTTTCAATTTTAACTTTAAATATAAGAGTATATGTAGCCTTGGTAAATTTAATGTGCAAGTGTCAAGTAATTATGCAGGCGCGAGTTTGATTCCTACTAAACGCATAAATTGAAAAAAAAGAAAAATTAAATTTTGTGCTGGGTGAGTATTGGACCCGTCTCTAATAACCGTTTATTGTAGGGGTTATTTGCACCCGCCTCCAATAACCCCCATGAAAGGAGGCGGAGGTGCCGGTGCACACACTGCACACCCGTCTCCATTCACCTATTTTGCACTAGTGATACTGAGTACTCATCGCTCTAAACCTCTTTTTTTCTTGGAAACCGAACTGCCACCATGGTGGCCACCCCCTCCGGGGATGCGCTGCTTTCCTTTGCCGCCCTCTTGGCGGTGAAACCCCAACCAAAACATGATCTCTCTCCCACCACCAAATTTCTCGGAGAATCAGCACTACTATATCCCGAAGAAGACATCAAGAAGCTTTAAGAACCTTTCAATCTTGCTTTGGTGGGAAAATTTCTAAGTGCCGCCCTTCCATGGCAGATTGTTGGGAAATATGATATTAGGTTGATGGAATTTCGCCATGTCCTGGTGAGATTCGAATTGGAGGTGGACTATCAACGTTGTTGGATGCGTTCGGTGTGGAATTTCGCAAGTTATATGATGAGGGTCTTGATGTGGACGCCTTTTTTTGATCTACTTGTTGAACCTTCCATAGCTCCGGTGTGGTTCACCTTGCGAAAGGTCCCACCTTTTACTACCATGAACAAGCCCTAGTTGCCATTAGAAACCAATTAAATTGGGAAATTCCTGAAGGTTGATGCAGCGACGAAATCCCTTACCCGACCTTTAGCAATCAAGATATGTACAGAAATAGACTTGATCAAATCTCCCCCCTTCATAATTTGACTTGGATCCCTCACCAAGAATATGTGGATTCCGATATAATACGAAGGCCTTCCTATACTGCCGCAAGTGTAACAAAATGGCCCATAACGAATCAGAATGTCACCATGGACAGCCCCGCCTAGCTAGCGGCTGAAAACCTCACCACCAAACTCACCCAAAATTCTGAAATGCTCACAAGGGGCATGGAAAGAGAAGACCCAAATCATAGCCCCTGAAATAATCCCAGTGATTGATCATACTTCGGGAGGATAGGGGCTCAATCCTTCTGAAAAAGCCCAAATTCCGATTACTATCATTGACAAAGAAAAATCGGTGTCCGCACAATCAGAATTCCCACCTCTGGAGCAGGTTTATATCACTGCTAAACGAGTGGATTATTACCCATCCCCTGCTCAATCTTCAGAGGATCGCCCAGAGAAAGATATACCAACCCCTCAGGTTGCGATGACAGAAACCATTAATCCCATCCGAATCTCTAATTCTTTTGAGGCCCTTGCGACTCAGAGGAGGAGCTGGAAGAAATCATAATGGAGGAACCCCCACAAACTCAACTCTCAAATGTATCCACACCGAAGAAACAACTTCTTGATTCTTTGCCTGAATCCCCCAAGGCAGAAACCCCCAAGACTGATGCTAGGGATGTCCGATCTGATGGAGAAACAAAAGACACTTCCCTCCCCCCATGGGAATTTCATGTTCAAGATTTGGAGAATTTCCATTGGGGGCTGCAATCACTGCTGCCACCCAACATGCAGACGCCCAAACTTCCACCCAAATAGAAGATGTCTAATACAGTCTACCCCAAAATAAAGATGATCACCAGGTCAGCAACCCACTCTTTACCGCGCATTCTGATCAATGAATTACAACCGTCTAATTTGGAATGTTAGAGGGATCCAAAGCTGCTCGTCGCAACGATGATTTCAGCAATTAATTTACTGTCATAGAATTGCTTTAGTGGTTTTATTAGAGCCTATGATAGCCAATAATGAAATTTATGCTTTCAGACATTTGTTTGGATATGATGACTGTTTTGCAAACACTACTACAAAATGGACTTTCTACGGCGGTGCTTTAACGGCGGAAAGACCAAAACCGCCATTAAAAAGAAAGTACGGACTTTCTACGGCGGTTCTATATAAAACCGCCATAGAAAGGGACTTTCTACGGCGGTTAGAAATAACCCACCGTAGAAAGGGGACTTTCTACGGCGGTTTTACTTCTAACCGCCGTAGAAAGCCCCCTTTCTACGGCGGTTTTTGAAAACTGCCGTAGAAAGGGGACTTTCTACACGGTTGTATTTCTAACCGCCGTATAATTAATAAATATGTTGAATTTTACTATAAAAATTGATAAATAGTAAAGTACATATTTATTATTAAATTTAAAAAAATTTGGGGGTTAATTTACAAAAAAAGAAAAACTAGAAATTAATAGAAATAGAGGAATGGGCGGGAATTCACAATTACGGGCTTTCTACGGCGGATTTATTAAATCTGCCGTAGAAATGGACTTTCTACGGCGGTTTTAATTAAAACCGCCATAGAAAGTCTATTTCACGGCGGTTTTTATTAAAATCGCCATAGAAACTTGATTTTGTTTGAATTTTAAGGGTTTCCCTTTGTTTCCATCTCCAGCCAGCCGCGGCTTCCCCCTATTTCCATCTCCAGCAAACCGAAGAGTTCTCTCGTTGTCAACGCCCGTCCTCTCTCCGTCGGTTTTTTCTCTTGTCTTCCCCCAAAGCCGTTCTTCCGGCGGCGTTGATAACAGGATCCGCCGTCACCCAACTCCGGAGATGGTTTCTTAATCGGCCATCACCCACCACTTGGAGTTAATCTCCCATCATAATTTCACCACAATCGGTCCTTGTTGTGGGCTTCAAATCATAAAAAAGGTAATATCGAATAGTTTCAACTTTATTTAAGCTTTACAAATTTTATTGTTACTTGATTATTGTGATTGGCCTAGGGTTTATTATTAGTGTTAAATTCGGGTTTGGTGAGATGATGAATGATTAAATTTGGATTTGATTAGTGTTATATCGGTGATTATTGTATTGTTCTTGCTGTTAATGATTAAATTAATTAAAATTTGATGGATGCACGCAAAAATTTTGTGAAGTTTGGCGGTTGTTCGGTTTATTAGCATGGAAGTTTTTGATATATATTTTGAATAAAGTTGAAATATATATATCAAAACCTTTCTAATTTTAGCATGCTGTTGTTCGGTTTATTAGCATGCTATTTTTGATATATATTTTTTGAATGTAGAGAAAAAAATAAAATATTAATTTTTTTTTTTTTACAAATTTGGTACTTTCTACGGCGGTTATCTTCAAAACCGCCGTAGAAAGTAGACATTCTACGGCGGTTTTGAAAGCAGTTTTTTTCAAAACCGCCATAGAAAGCCAACTTTCTACGGCGGTTCCTAAGCGAACCGCGGTAGAAAGTTCGGACTTTCTACGGCGGTTTTGAAAAAAACCGCCATAGAAAGTCCGAACTTTCTATGGCGGTTCACAACCGCCGTAGAAAGTTCGTAAACTTTCTACGGCTGCCGGATAGATGGCGGTTCAAAAATGCCGAAAACTGCCATTAAAAGTCCTAAAAAACCGCCATTAAAAGTCATTTTTGTAGTAGTGAAATTCTGTTGGGAAAATATGGGTTTTCTGGAAAGGGGGTCGATAGAGCTGTCGTGTATCTCTGCAAACACAGTATTTATACTACTTTTAACCTGCAATCAAAGAATTAAATAAATATAATACAATGGTAGTCAGGGTCGATCAACAGGGATGTATATTCTTAATTTCCTTTTATCTATTAATGCTTTAATAACTATTTTGACGAGTCGTCACCTTTGTGTCCCTTAAGAGACCTTTAGTTTGTCATGAACACTTAAGAGAAGTAGAATAAACAATTAACTTGTATAAATTCTAGAGAAAGTATTCTAGTATTATGTAATCCACCTTCATCACATGCATGCAATCATGAACACTTATGTTGTCTAATTATCCTATACCGATTAATTATAGATTACCGCGAGCACCACCTAGGCATAACCCAATTTCTGCTTAACTTCTCGGTAATCTCCGCGAGTCCCCATTAGTCAAGATTACTTCTCTAACCAACTAATTAATTAAGCCGCGAGTACCAGCTAATCACCTAATTAATTTAGCAGCATTAAGATATAGAGAAACCTAACACTAACAACTCCTATCGTCTTAATTCAAGGAATTACTACTCAATTAATTGTACCTCACGGTCGAAGGTTGTGCCACTCGAAGGCTCTAACAGATTAAACTAAGGTGATCAGTCTTAATAGAATCCTAGTAATTAGACATATGAGCAATGATTAATTTAAGAACATAGTTAATTAGACTTAGA
Source organism: Leptodermis oblonga (assembly GCA_016801395.1). Lineage (NCBI taxonomy): Eukaryota > Viridiplantae > Streptophyta > Magnoliopsida > Gentianales > Rubiaceae > Leptodermis > Leptodermis oblonga. Next base: position 15,782,367 of record CM028758.1, on the reverse strand, counting down.
TTATTCAGGTTTCATACATGCATGGATTATGGTTTCAATATATAACACTAGAACAATATATTTAGCTACTCATAACTTGATAATCAAAGCAATAACTCAGAATAGAAGCCATGAGGAAAATACGCAATACTTTACTGATATAAGGTGCAGTTGCAATTCCGGAGCAACCACCTGCTCGGCCACTTGTAGCCTGCATAGTCGGGAACTTTGAACCGACGAACGAAACTTCGCAAAGAATAAGTATCTCAAAAGCTAAATTAACTAACCACTATGCTACGAAATCCAGAGAGAAAACCGAAGCTTCAAACTAAACTAGAGTAAAAGAAAAGTCTATCTCCAAAAAACGTAAGGAAAAAGGTCTATCAAGTTCCATATATATAGGACTTATGAAACTAGTAATTTGGAATAAAAACTATCTCCTAATCAAATAAGGAGATTAACCAATTAGCACTTCAGATTTGGAAGGAGATCTCTTGCTACTGGAATTTTAATTTTCTCCTTCCTTTTCTGCTTCCTCGTTTCACACGGAATTACTTATTTCTGTTTCCTCCTTGCTCTCTGGTTTCTTGACCCGCAAGACAGCTTTGTTGAATCCCAACTTAACGCCGAGCTGGCGTCACGTCGGCCTCTACCTTCTGCTCAATCATGGTGTCATCTTTACATCTTCTCACGTGTCATTTATGCCACCTATCGCGCATCAGTGACTCTGGACTTCAGATCAGCCACGGCCGAGATCAACCCCAAGTCGTTCGGCCTAGGTCAGCCCCTTAGGTCATCCCGGATTCGCTTGGATGCCTGCTTCTAAAATCCATCTTTTTGCAATTCTCTTCTGCAATTGGGCTATTCTCTCTAAATCTGCACAACTACTGCAAACCTTGAGCAAAAAGCCCATGAGAACTGCCAATTAATCTCTAAATTATCAGGTACAATATCGGCGGATTAGGGGGCTACAATTTGAACTTATTGATATATTATGAACAATTTGTTGCCTTTCATACAACTCATCCTGGGCTACCGAATGCATTGACCTCTATTTTCGTATATGCCTTACACTCTTGGGCATCCCGTTTGCCTTTGTGGTAGTCTTTGTTTGGGCTGCCAAATGGACCAAAAGTGCTACTAGGTGATTTTAATGTAATTTTGTCGTCTGAAGAATATGTGGGAAGAGGGGCACCAAACCTGAATGATATGCTGGATTTTATTGACTTTACTATAGAGGCTGAGGTTGGGAAATTCCGACCGTTGGTAGTATTTTCACATGGTCAGTTGTTAGCCAAAATGGTAGAGTCTGGAAAAGACTCAATAGGGGGTTGGCAGATGAACAATAACTATCTTCTTTTCCGGGCAGCTATTTGCAGATCTTGAATCGTACAACTTCGGATCATTCTCGTCTTTTTTTGAGACTAAATTTGCTGGTAACTCAGTCTCAAAGGCATTTAGATTTCAGGAAATAGGGCTTAAATGAGTGGACTTTGTAGAGGTTGTTAAAACAGATTGGGAGAAGCCAGTGGAGGCATATGGTATTCTTGCCTTCTCGTTGAAACTCAGACGGCTTAAAGCTTGTCTCCGGGGCTAAAACAAGGAACATTTTTGAAATGTTCAGGACAATGTGGTAAAAGCAGAAGCTCAAGTGTAGACTTTTGAAACTCTGTTTGATGCTTCAGGTAGTGATGACGACTTGGTGGAATTAAAAAAGCAAAGGCAGAACTTCTGAAAAGGCTAGCAGAAAGGGAAAAATTCTGGAAACAGAAATCAATAATAAGATGGCTCAAAGAAGGGGATGCGAATACAGCTTATTTTCACAAATCGGTGGCAGCTAAGCACTCCAAAATAGGGAGTTTTTAGAATCCAAGATCTACATGGGAACTGGTTGAACGATCTGGACCAGATTGGTTTGGAAGGAGATCAAAGGTTTTTTTCGAGAGCTTTTAAAGGCGGAGAATGAGGATATTGGTGGATCAGCAGCATCCTGTCTTTTGGAAAGCATCCCGAAAATTCTAAATACAGATGACAATTACGCCTTGCTTAAAGCCACGGACCTTAAGGAGTTGCGATCTGTGGTTTTTGGAATGGATCCAGATAGTGCTTCATAAAGTGATGGCTTTACATGTTATTTTTTCTAGGCTTGTTGGGAGGTTATTTGTGGAGATTTACTTGCAGCAGCCCAGGAATTTATCATTGGAGTACCGATACCGATAGCCATTGCAAGTGTTCAGATTACATTGCTGCCCAAAAAATAGTGCGCTTATTCATTTGCGGATTATAGGCCTATCAGCCTATGTAATTTTCTGAACAAGATTTTTTCAAAATTATTGATGCTGCCCATGAAGCCTATTATGCCTCGCCTTATTTCTGAAGAATAGTCTGCCTTTATTGCTGGGGAGAGTTAGCAGACAACGTGTTATTGATGCAAGAGCTTGTTCGATTTTTGGATAAGAAAGTTGTCGGCCACAATCTCAATCTCAAACTCGATATGATGAAAGCTTTCGACAGTGTCATGGCCTTTCCTTAACAGTCTACTGCTTTGATTTGGGTTCCATGGAAGGTTTGTGAAATTATTGCTTTGTAATCTTGCCTAAAGCTGGTTCTCAGTTTTAATTAATGGCTCCCCCAAGGGATTTTTCACAGAACCTAGAGGTATCAAGCAGGGGGACCCTCTTTTACCTTTCCTTTTTATCTTGGTGGCAGAGACATTCACAAGGCCTAAATAAACTCTTCGCCGAACAACATTTGCTGCACTATGGACTTCCACAGGGCACAAAGGTGATATCACATTTGAGTTATGCCGATGATACGGTAGTATTTCTTCGTGCTACCAAGAGGAACTTAAGCACTTTCCTGAATTTTTTGGCGGTTTATAAAAAAGCAATGGGCCAGAAAATTAATTGCTCTAAAAGCTCCTATTATATTGCCAAAAGGCCTACTCACAGAGTCAGAGATCAGGTTGGGGAAATTAGAAATATGAGTGCGAGCAGGTTCCCATTTCAGTACCTAGGTTGTCCAATTTTCCAAGGGTGCCTTAAGAAATCTTATTTTCAGCCAGTGATGGATGCAGTCCTAGCCAGATTATCTAGTTGGGAAAACAAGTGGCTCTCCCAGGCAGTTCGCACTGTTTTAATCAGTTCACTTTTAGCATCAATTCCACTGCATATTTAGGCAATTCATAAACCTCCCAAGGGCACAATGAAATGTTTAGAAGCAATTTTTGCTCATTTCTATTGGGCAGAATCGCATACGGGAAAAAAGAAACACTGGAGAGCTTGGGTTAGACTCACATTTCCGATAGAAGAAAATGGACTGGGAATCTGGAAAATCGAAACCATACTGGGCAGCCTTCAAAATCTGGTGGAAGTTCACCACTAGAAATAGGGGTATTTTACGTCCAACCCTTTACGATGACACGCGAAACTCGTCGTAAATAATAATGAATGACGACGGGATCACTAATCTGGACGTAAAATTCCCTTTTTAATTATGGCTAAACCCTAATCACGTCGTAAAGGCTCTGATATGGACGTAAAATTCCCTTTTTAATTACGATAAAACCCTAACCACATCGTAAAGGCTCTAATCTGGACGTAAAAATGAAATTGGGAAATAAAATGCTTACAAATGTTAATAGTTTTTCTATTAGAAAAAACTTTAGTGTGAATTTTTTTAATTTACGTACGGCGGTCCCCCCCCCCCCCCCCCTCCCCTTCACTCACACTCTTTCAGTCGCATTCTCTCTCCTTCCCTTTACTCACTTTTCGCTACTGAAATTCTACGAAAATTCGCATTCGTACTCGTCGGAGCTGCGTCTCACCGGAGCCGGTAAGTTGCCACGCTAGAAACTATTGACTTGATGTTGCTTTTGAGTGCGCTACTGCAAAATCGCATAAAGCCACCACCTTATAACGACCGATATAAGGCAAATAGGTGACTTTATACAAGCGTAATGGCAGTTTTGTAATAAAAATGAAAATAAGAAGGAATTAAGTCATCTGTTACCGCTAACCCGGTGTCCTTTTATGTAGGTTCTCGGTCTTTGTCTAATGGAAATGGATAAAGCCACATCTATTTTTCAAACGGGTGGCTTTATCCAAAATCAATTCACTTCTCCTTTTTTAATTTAATTTATTTACTATTTTTCGCCAATGTGTGAGTGTGTGCGTGCGCTTCTCTGCTCTTCCACAAAATCCTTTCACGCCTCCCTCTTCCACTCCCCGCCCCCCTTTCCTCTTCACTTCCGCCCACCCTCAATTAGGTTAGGGTTTTAAACCACATAAAAGCTCGATTTTCCGTCTCTCCGTTCACTGTTGTACAAGCTCCGAACAAGTTTAGCTCTCGAAGGATCGAACCAAGATTGGTAGATTCCACAAATACTCCATTGTCACAAGGAAGAACAATTTCTGAATTGCCGACACATTTCCATCAGAAAAGGGTTCGAAGAGGAGACGGGATTCAAGAATAATGGCGATGGCGAGGGAAACTTCTAGCCTCGCATATCCTGAGAGATTCTATGCCGCTTCAGCCTATGCCGAGTTCGATGGTGGATCTTTCACTTCTTCTGTCACCTCCAAGTTCCCTAACGACGTCGCTTTACTCCTCTACGCCCTCTATCTGTAGGTATTGCATTGCACACATTAGTGTCATTTTTTGATGAATTTTCAGTTCTTAGCTTGTCGGAATGGGCTAATCTGGTCTCGCACTGTCTAAATCATTTGAATTCTGTGTTTATTGATTTTGAATTTGAGCTGATTTTTGTTATGCATGTTGAAATGGCGCTATAATTGGTGCTGAATTTAATTTTGAGCTATTAGATCTGAGTATTTTCTGCTTGTCGTCTGAGATGCATGTCATTGGATTGTTTCTCACATTTAACTATGTTTGTATTTGTTTAAGGAAAATGTGATCGAATACTCAATAATTTATACTTGATTTGGCTTTTCCGTTTGTTGCATTGCACTCTAATTTGTATTGATGGGAGGATAGTAGCAATGGAGCTTGAGTGGAGCTCAGGCATGTTGCTCGGGGGATTCTTTGATCAAGATTGGAATTCAATGTGGAAACTATAACTTCATACTTTTGATTAGACTGATGAACAATTTTGAATTATACGTGAATCTTGTGAAAATTGATGTGTAGGTTAAAAAGATTAATTCTAAATGTTAATCTGAATCCTTTTTTTCCTTTTTATTTTGTTTTCGCTTTTTGTTTTGTTTTTGGTGGTTTCCAGTGGCTTATTCAGACTGTTCATCGTCTTATGATTGGTTAGCTACAACCGTGGTGGCTGCTGCTGCGGTTGGATTAGTGGTTTATCAAAAAAGAACTTTTCTGAATGGGGCTCCATTGCAGAAACACAAGGAAAAATGATGAAAATTGTGAGAGATCATAGTTCCAAAGGTATGAAGCATTGAATTTGACATTTGATTTGTTACTTGAGTTTGTGAGTATTACTTATGTTGTCATTTTTTAGTTTTTTGTTAAATATAATATCAGGAATTCATTTCCATACAGATAAGAGGCTTCAACATACAAATCCACAAATATAGCTGTTTAACAAGGTACAATTTGATTTTAAACACATTACTAATAAGTCCTCTCATGTCTAAATCTGGGGCTATTTGACCCTGCATGAGTAATTTCATTATTGTTTATGTTCCCCACTTAAAAAGTTCAATGACTGTCTTTGCTTGTGAATAGCTTTCTCTTGCATCTGAACCCAAAATGTTCAATGGCCAGATCCTGCAAGCTTACCTGCAAAGGTAACGATGTATCTCCATGAACAGAAAGGTTACTCTCAATGCTTTAATAGAATTTTGTTCATTGTCTTTCTTCTTTTCATTTGCTAAAGGATTTACTGATTTGCAGATTCTTGAAACTCCTTCCTGGGTTCCATAAATAAGTGTTTCGTTAGTGCCATAATTCCATATTTGCAGCACATGGATAGTGCTTGAAAGGAAATGGTGATAGCCTATGACATGGATCAAGCATGGATGAGGTGCTTCAAGATGCTGATGTGGTAAGCCTCTGTCTCATGTTTACTTCTAACCAATTTAGTGAGGGACAAGGTGGATGGTGTAAGGGTGTTGAATTATGTTGTACCTTCTTCTCCGGCAGCTAGCCTTTGAAGAGGGTATCCACATCATTTCATTGTGTTGTTGTTTGTGCACAGTGATTTTTTTCTTCGAAACTTGAGTAACGAGAAGATGATTTTGCTTAGTTAGATGTGTTAATTTATTGGCTTTAAAGTTTCTCGCTTTACCTTTTGTTACTGATTTATTTTAATTTTCTTTTATGTGTGTCTTTTTATCTTATGAAGGAGAAAGAATGATTTGATTGTAACTGGGTCTTATTGATCTTTGGTTTGAGGGGGAAATCAATTAATGTTAGGACATTTTCTTGTCATTTACTTACTTGACTGGTTTAGCATTGTAGCACATCCCTCAGGGTATTCTATATGTGAGTTCAGTAGCATACTACTCCACCCCTCCTATTAAAAGAGTCAAATGAGTGGAACAATTGTTTCCAAGAAATAAGGTACAACCCAAAATATAACTCTTTATATGGGACAAAGATAATACAGAGTTTGGATATTTTGTGCTAGAAAGCTTAAATTGTTTCACTTGTTGGGTTCCCATAGAACCTTGTTTTCATGTTAGGGAGGAGCTAATATTACTCCTTCAGTCCTGTTTGAGGAATATTATCTTAGTGGGACAGAAGGACATTTTGTCGGAGCAGAGTAGTGAGGATTGTCTATTTTTGCTTTTCCTTTGATAAGCATTGATGCTAGGATGTTTACATTTTCTTAAGGCTGTTGTTCATTTGTTTTATCTTCTTGTTAGGATGAGAAAGCTGAGGAGAGAATAAAATTCATGGCTTTTCAAAGGTTTTTTTCCCTTTCTAAATGTAAATCTGCCAGCCCTTTTTTATTTAATTTTGTTTATTTTTATCACTTCACCATTTACGGTGTTATTTTTGTTTGCCTTTTGTGGTGGCAGGTTCATGATGTTTCGGGGTTAATGAATGGTCTAATGGAAGGTGAAACATTCATACTTTCTTCATCTATCCCTTGTTTTCTAAATTTTCCTCTCTTTATATTTATGTTTAACTCTTTACCTTTGAGTTGATTTATTTCTTTTGTTTTCTTGACCAGTTTTCTTTTGTTTTGCCCAATCTTGTTTGTTTTTCTTGTAGCTTCAGCTTCGGGAGGATGAGAAGCATTACGATTTATAAAGGTAGCTTCTGATTTTTTTCTCACCAGTCGCATAATTCCACTGACCCTTCTACTTGTATCTACAGGTATTTTTCATTTAATTTTTTTGTAAAATGCTTTTATAAATGAATTTTCTATGCATGTATATAAGGATGTCATCTGACGCTTATGTGAAGTTGAAACTTGCTTTTGCAATGACAAGGTTGCATTTGGGGAGAAGTTGAAGGAGAGACAAGTTCAAGAATGTAACGGGTATGATTTTCCTTTATTTTTGTTGATTATTATTGGTCTACTATTACTGTCTCTATTATCTTCCTTTGGAATAGCAATTTCTACTATCAATGTTGCACAATTACCATGATCATCTGAATAGAATGAGGTTTCAGTAAATTTAAATATCTGAACAAACTAGAAGACTATAAGACCACTATGCATGTGGATGAAGTAGAAACCTTATGCATATTTATTATATATAATTTCTGATAAACACTAGATATATTTTGTGAAAAAAGAATGCCAGATTTAAAAGGAAGAACTAACCTGTTTTTTATCGCTTTCTATTATAATTTAAAACGTTTTTTCCACTCTCTTATCTGTTTCTGGAACCAGCAAATCTTGCGTTGTTTTCTGATGGTGCACATCAAACTTATGGATGTAGTTTATTGTTTTCGCAGCAAGCTTTAAAACAACGTATTCCTTTAAAGCTGGTGGCGATTCTAGATAGCAGGAAGGGGTTCCTTAGCTGGCTTGTTGCCTTTTACTGATGCAAATGATGTGGTTCTTGAGATGGCCAATGAAATGTTACCGGTAAGTATATTTCTAGAAATGAAAACTTCTTAAGTCATCATTGTTAAAAAGTTTCAGGTGGTTTGATAGGTTCCTGTTTTGGTTGGCGTCTCAGCAACTGATCCATTTTGGTTAATTGAATATTTCCTGAAGCATTTGGAGTGTATTGGTTTCTATAGATTGCGAAATTTCCCACTGTTGGGCTTTTTTATGGTAATTTTAGGCAAACTCTTAAGAATGGAATGAGTTTCATTAGATGCAATGAGCCTAATAAATGAGAAATTCATGAACTACCGTTTTGAAACTAAATGTGAAGATAATGAGTATTGCAGTATCTGATTATTGCATTCTTTAGATATAGTCAGCTTATGATTACTAATTCTGACAGCATCCAATGATTCTCTATGCCATTGGTTTTGAAATTTTCCATTCATGTGCAACCACTTCTCTGTCCTCTGTATGACTGAGTGAGAAATGGCAATGTGTTGGCTCTGCTATCTTTTTGGAAATGCATTAGACTTGCTTTCTACTTTAAATTACGTTTCACATGAAATTCAGTTGCTGCAATTTGCACCTTACTTTTTTTTGTCTATCAATTTGAAAAGGCCAGATACCTCATGGACTGGCTACCGTGGGGTCAAAAAACTTGCATCGCTTTCTGGGATCCAGTTACGGGTAAGACTGGACAAAACGATTGAGTCTCCCAAGAGTTCTGTTTAACATTTTAACTAGGATCCTACACATCGTGGTCCCTTGATGCATTCAACTATGCCATTGCCATGAATATGGATGTGCTGAAAATTGGAGCATTAGAGGACCGGATTACCTGGACCTCCCATTTGTTGAGAAAGTGAGCCTCTTGAACTTGAATTCTACCTAAGTACTTTTTTATTATCTCATAAAAGGTTAACATGTATCATGTGTCTTGTGTTGGAATCACCCTTTAAATTTCTTTTTTCCAGTTGATTGTTGCTTGTGCTAGGTAGTTTCTGAAGTGTTCATATTCCGTTTAATCTATTGACACAGTAGTGAATTCCGAACATCAATTGCATCAGAAACTTTTGTTGATCATACAATGAAAAAAGTGTTAATTGGTCTTTTGTCTAGGTCTGGGAACTTACAGCACATAATGTAATCATGGTTTCTGCGATTGGAAATGATGGACCACTTTATGGTACTCTGAATAATCCTGCAGATCAAAGTGATGTAATTGGTGTTGGTGGCATTGATTATAGTGATCATATTGCTGCCTTTTCATCACGAGGGATGAGTACTTGGGAGCTTCCTCATGGGTATGGAATCAGAATTATTCTCTTATTTGTATGTTTGCTGCCATGTCCTTTAATTTTGTTTTATTTGATCAAAGAGATATTTGTTTTAATTTTGTTTATTTTATCCTGAGTATATTCCCTTGGTCTGCCATGTCCTCTTGCACAGCATGATATGAGAAACGAAAACTAAGTTTAGGTATCCTTGTTTCTGTTTCTCTTGTGGTTAAAAGCATGCAGAAACATACTTGGCGGATTCTGTGTGACAATTTAAGGGAATTACCAATCGATGCCATTTCTCCAGGAAAAAAATAAAACCAAAATAACACAAAAGGTGGGGGTTTTGACGTTGGAAGAGGATTTTAAAGTAAAAAGATGAATATAGCAGTGTAGCAACATATGTAAAATATGCTTTCCAATTCTGATAAGTTAATGAGATGTATCAATAGTTATGATCGCATGAAGCCAGATGTTGTTGCATATGGATGAGCTTTAGCTTTCAATCATGCTTGAGTCTTATAGACAATACTGGTTAAAATGTTCAACAGTCAGGTGCAATTTTGAACTTTGCTACTTCTTGTATGCAGAACTGGATCCTAGTTTCCAATGTTCCACCTTTGAAACAAACTTTTCTGTTGAATTTCCTATTGTTGTGATCTTTTTGAGTTTAAGGAGATATTCATCTGCAGACACTAACTCTAAGAACTCCTATACTAGCTCAACTTTAGAGACTAGTTACTCCATTGACAATCACTTGTAGAAAAAAGATGAGTCTTTTCATAATTTTGTGAGACATAATGGCTGCTGGTTGCATGTCATAGTGTTGCCAGGTTATCTTCAGTTTGCTGTGAAATTCTTTCTACCTAGAAACTGTTAGTTGAACTATGAGTTTGTGGTTAGTGTAATCCATTGGAACTGTTTGAAAAAATAGCTCAGTCCCTCCTATGATTTTCAGGGCTGCTGCATGATCGAGAGTGGATTCTCAAGAGCCCTAGTGGTGAAATTCTGACACAAAAGAAGGTTTGAGAAATAATAGCTGGATAAGTGTGTAAGCAATGGACCAAATTTTCTTTGATTAATAAGATTTCATCTTAAGTATGAATGCAAGATTTTCTAATTTAAGGTTGCAGTCCCGTAGTTGATACTCACTTGTACGATTAATCAGTCTTATTATGCAGTAAAGGAACCTGATTATCCGTAATTTGATATTAGGTTCTGGATATGTGCTATATTTCCACTTTCATCGATCTGAATTTGGGAATATTGTTTGTGCAATCACCTTGGTGCAATGATAAGCTACAGATTGAAGTGAGATCAGATTTATTGGGTGCTAGAAAAGATGAAGTGGACATTCATACTCATAGGTTTGAACTCTGAAGCTTATGATCTTATTCAGTTTCATTTTTGGCACACCTAGTCATAATATTTGTAAAGAACATAGTTACATGGCTGTCAAACACATAACAGGCTAGTGATGGATATAGATTGTCTTCAAATTAAAAACTTTTATCAATGATGTGGCACAAATGACTGAAAAAGATAGTTTTACAAACCTTTAAACTAAAGGCTTTACATTTTCCTTTAATTTTGATCATATTCCATAGGTATTCCTTCCATTTCCCCCTCTTCTCTTGCTATTCTCTCTGCATCCCCTGCCCCTATTTTATTTACTTCTCTTCTGCTACTGTTGTTTCTTATTCCAGTTTGTGGTCTTTCTGGCGATCTTTCATTTCACCTACTTGGACTTTGGATATTCTTGGTTTAGGTTATACTTGTGTTCAAAGGGTTGAAAAAAAGTAAGTGGACCTGGGGATATGGATGGAAGTGCCATTGAATAGGGAAATTTGGTACACACTCTTTTGGTTTTTGACATTACTAGCTTGTGTTAGTTTTAAATCTGTTTGTTGCCTATAATAGTGTACATTTGTCCTTAATGATGATTGCTTCTGCATTTAAAACTGCAAGACTCCTGCATCATCTATTCTATTTGTAGAACTTCCGGTTAGAAACATATTCATTTGGAGGCTGGTAACATATTGATCTATTTTATTTGTTGAAAGCCTTTTTGTAGAACCAATGGAATATTTATCTTTATGTGCTGCTAAATTTAGCATGGAAAATGATGTTTTGTTCTTAATGGTAAAATATGTAGGTATATATGATTCTTAAAATTGGTATGGTTAATCTCAGTTGGTGCAATTTTCACCTTACTTTTCTTTCTCTATTTAATTTTTTCAATCCCCTATTTGCAGGCTCTTTGATGGCTTTTTGCGGGTGCAAGCAATTTTGCGGGAGTAGAAAGAGATGCAAGGTTGCAAGCTATTTTGCGGGAGTAGAAATAGATGGAAAAGATGCAAAAGCTAATTGTTGATTACTTTTGAAAGAAAATACCTTCTAATTGTTAAGATGATTAGTTTTTGAAAGAAAACACATTGTAAGTGTTAGGCTGATTACTTTTGATGACTATTTAAAAGATATTAATAGAGTATTTTAATGTGGATTAGCGCAAAACATTTTTATTGAAATTGTTGCAATTATTTTAAAAGAAAAATATTTAAAAAATAATTAAACAAATTTAATTTATAGAATTACCATTTTTTTACGACGAATTTTCATAGTTTTACGACGAGTTTTATAGTTGTAAATAAGTTTTTATATAACTTAGATAGATGAGTAATTACGACGAGAAAATGAACTTTTACGTCCATAAGAGGGACTCGTTGTACAATTTCCATTTACACCGTCTAAGTCAATCTCGACGTAAGATTTATTACGTCGGAGGCTCTAACAACGACATACGTGGAGGGGGATACTCGACGTAAAACACTTTTTACGACGAAAATATGACTTTTTACGTCCAGAAAAGTCGTCGTAAAAGGACCCTATTTCTAGTACTGCAGAAAGGACGAACTTTATGGTCAGCATTTATGTGGTCACTACCTGAGCATAGGCGAAATTCACACACTTGGAAATGTATCGCACAGGTGGATCCAATTGCAGCAGCAAATTCAAAAATTCTGGTAAGGGTGGGAGATTGCAGTTTCTGGAATCCTAATTGGTCGGGGCCTGGGCAGCTGACTGATTTATGGGATGTGGGTTTACTCCCTTATCCAGATTTGCAGGCCTGAGAATTTTATGCAAATAAGCATATTTATCTTGCAGAATTTTGAGGGGGTTTCCCACCGGAATTATCTCTGTAATTAGGCCCAGAAATTGTTTTCAATACACAACAGATGGCTTGATCTGGACACATGATATTAATGGAGACTTTTCTGTTAAAAGTGCCTATGATTTGATCAAGCCTCATCGTCGGCTCCTTCCTTCCTTTCAAATATGTTGGGCATCTCATCTGCCCCCAAAGATTAAAATATTTCTATGGCGTGTGCTCCATCGGCTACTCCCCTTGGATGACATTCTCCAGGACTTTGGGTTTAACCTACCTTCCCAATCTAGTTTTTTCCAAGCTAACAAAGAAGGTCTCCACCACTCCTTTAATGATTGTTCTATGCCCAGAAATGTTTGGAAATTTTTTGAGCGAGTACTGGGACTGCCTTTGCAGAACTGGGAGTCAGTCTGGGACCGTTGTGCCTTTTATTGGTCATTCGAGCGATATCTAAGGTCATGCAGGACTTGGTTTGATTGCTCCCGGGTATCATACTTTGGACACTGGAAAGCGCGAAATCGTAAGCATCATGAAGGGGTTCTGCCTTCTTATCGGCACATCATCTGGGAGGTACAACAGCTGTTCCTCTCCATTTTACAGGCATTTCCACTCTTGGGCAGTCGAGAAGAGGAAGCCTTCTGGGTCGACAAGAAGTTTCCTCCTTTTCTGAAAGCACCGAGGCAAACAAGGGTAATTCAAGTTACATGGGAACCTCCAATACAAGGGATTAAACTGAGTGTAGATGGCTCTACCTTGGGCGATCCTGGATACAATGGGGCAGGATTTATCATTCAAAGAGGAAGGGTGACAGTGTTGATAGCTGGATCGATTTTTCTGGGTTATGGCACCAATTTTGAGGCAGAATGCTTGGCAATTCTCCGTGGACTACACCCACGTGTTACCCTTCACTACTACAGAATTAGATAATGGAGACACCCCTTTGGAGGCGGGTTTCCAAACACCCGCCTCCAAAGCCGCCTCAAAGTGTAGCACCCGCCTCCAATAGTGTTAATACCCGCCTCCAAAAGCTATGGAGGCGGGTGCACATCGAAAGGCAGCGGGTGCATTTTTGCACCCGCCTCCAATAGGGTGGCGAAAAATTTTCCTTCGCTTTCAATTGTTGAAAGGTTGAAATAATTTTGAAAATTTGTGGAGATTCGAGTAAGGCGATAAATTAATAGGTAATAAAAATCACAAGTTTAAGAAAGAAATATATAAATATATAATTACGATTTTGATTTTAAATATATGAGTGTGTGTACCCTAGTGGTAAATTTAATGTGCAAGAATCAAGTGATTCTGCAGACTCGAGTTCGATTCCTACTAAAGCCAGAAATTGGAAAAAAAAAATACTAAATTTTTTAATGGTTATTAGCCTCCAATAACCATTATTATCCCCCTCATTTGGAGGAGGTTGGATGTTGCACCCGCCTCCAATAACCATAATGGTGAACCCGCCTCCAATAACCCCCTCCAAAGGAGGCGGGCACGGGTACCTCCAATTGGAGGCCCCCGCAGTGGAGGTGGGTGCACAGCCGCACCACCCGCTTCCAAAGGCCCTAAGAACCCGCCTCCCATCTCCCTTTTTGTGATAGTGCCTTGGTGAATGGCGAGTTACCATTTGAATCTGACTCTTTGGTACTTGTACAAATGGTTTGGCGTATCTTCAAATCCCTTGGCAACATGTGGCTTCTTTCCGATCAATATGGAACATTATCTATATATGCACACGCATGGCCTATACACCATATTTATAGGGAAGCAAATTCAGTAGCAAATGCACTCGCTATGCAAGCAAGCAGCAGTAGAGCATCATCCTCATACACCTTTTCCACTCTACCCTCCAACATCAAGGGCCTAGTTAGATTAAACCGGAATTTAGCTCCTAATAACCTCAAGATAGTCAAATCGTAATTTTCCATTAAACTCATCATCTGCATTTTCATTTTGTACACCAGAGTAAGGTTCGTTATGTCCCATCTGGCCAATATTTCAATTTTAGAATTAACAAAGAGTCACCATGTCCCCGCAGCCACTTAATCGGCTGTTCCAAAAAAAAAAAAAACAAAGAGGTAAACTAAGGTAACCTAATGCTTATTGTTGTATTAAATTTGATACGACAGATCGTTATAAAATTAAATAGATATAGAATTATTATTAAGTTACATATTATATATATATGAGTTTGCTGAAATGGAAGGAGGATATCTTCAAGGGGAAAACCTATAAGCAATGATTGCCAATCTCATACAGATGGAGTTAGGGAAAGCATTCAAAGGCAAAACGAAGGAGAATCCACCTGACAACAGCAGGATCAACTATGCACATTTCAGAGATTTCCTAGGTAGTGTTCTCACTCGATTCTCTAATTCTGTGGTTTTATTAGAATGTGATTCTTGGATTGTTGATAGTGGTGCATTAAGCCACATGTGCAGTAATTCTAAAAACCTCCAATCCATAAAACCAGTTAAACTTCCTACCCCTGTATGCCTACGTGATGGTTGAGTAAAAAGGGTTCAATGTATTGGAAAAATAACATTTCTGAATTAGTAACCCTGCGAGATTGCTTGTAAGCTTGCAAAAACAGCAGGAGTTCATGTTGATTTTTTCTCTGAATTTTACCTACTCAGGACCTAGTGACTAATAGTCCTGGGAGTAGTGCAAGAGATTAAGTGATTATACATCCTTAATTCAAGGTCTTTCCAAGATGACATCATACAGAAGTATTCTATCTTTACAAATAAGATCTCCATTCCCTGTACATTGCTTCCTAGATGTTGCTAAATTATCAAATTCTGAGATTCGGCATTGTAGGCTTGGACATCCATATGAAATTGTGATGAAACGTTTACACTATAAATAAACTGATTCCTTTCTCATCTACTGAATTCTGTGAGGTTTTCCCCTTGGCCAAACGAAGTAGACTGCCTTTCAAATTAAGTGAACACACTAGCACTTCTTGCTTTCAATTAGTACATGGAGAGCTATGGGGTCCTTTCAGAGTCACAGCCACAAATGGAGCGAAATACTTTCTCACTTTAGTTGATGAATATAGCCGGTGCACCTGACCTTCCTTCTAAAAGTGATGAAAGAGTCAAGTTTCTGATGGAAGAGTAAGACTACACATAAAAGTGATGACTATCGACAAAACATAGATAACCTAGTAAGATGAAGGTTTCTCATTCCATATTTCTGTTTTCCCTATGGTTTATGGATAGCATACCATATTCAGAAATTTGACAGGATATAAAAGAGACAAGTGTAAGCCATTCCTATAAGGTGACTATAAGAAATAAAGAGATGAAAATGGCTCAGAAGGCCTACCAATATAAGAAATATAGCACCTGCACTTAATATTTCATCCTGTCACAATCCCAAATTCTCTTGATCTGCATATTTCGATATATTAACCTCAAGAAACTTCAAAATAAAGAAAATGAAAAAACTGACTCAAAGAGTAAAATAACAAAAGGAAGCAACCATTATTGCAGACTAGTTACTTTAACAACTGACCTTATTTCAACTAAATGATAAAATTTCTTAGCTTCTTCGTTTGGATCTTCAACACTAATATATACATTATATACATTATCTCCCATTTCAACATATCAAATGGTACCCCAAATGCATCATGAAGCATCTCTCTTGTATATTGTTCTGAACACTTGGCTCACTGTTGGATGAATTTGTAGCATTAGAATAAGAAGTTTCGCCATGGGTTGCGCATTTAGTATAGCCCCTTATGAATTCATCACATTTTAAATGAACTTCTACTGCTTCCCTTGGAAAGCATACATAACTTTTACATGTTATACAAGGGCACAAGATCTTTCCCTCTATGCCCGTATTTCCTCGAGAGAAAGCAAAATCAAGAACCATTCTCAACAGTTAATATAGGCGTTGCTATTTCTAGGTAGCTTCATTCAACTGTTATCCATATTAATTCAGATTTACACAGGCACATCAAGCACAATAAAGAGTACATATCGATCCAGAATTAAACAAGCTATAACAAAAACTAATTTATTGAAAGATTTTCCAAGCAAGATATGAAACCAAATAACAGACTCAAGTGATGCCATAAAAGAGAGATTTCAGAATGCAAAATGCAGAAAAATTATAAGCCTTGCTGAACAAACTAAAGAATCGAGCTGAACATACTTTCGAGTGATACCATAACATGTTTCCGACTATTCAAAATAGAAATTTAAGACAAAAGATCTACTTTTTATGACTAGTTTGCTCTTAAGGGTGCCAGGGATGCTTTGTCGTTGCTCCAACCAAAGTACCGGCCAGGAACCTTCTGCTTAAATCTGATAGTAAGAAATCAATTAGAAGCATTCGGGAAATTACAATATAGAGAGCAACATTGATTAAACAACATCCAAATGAAGTTATAAAACAATTATGTGCAATTATAAGTAAATGAAGCAAGACTTAACCAAATTTCAATTTAAAACCAAATAGAGTTAGCTATTTACATTTTTGGCCTTTAGAAATTGGACACAACCAATTGGGGCTTAAAATGATCAACAAGTATAGAATAGACTTATAAATCAATAAGAGAAAATAAAACAATTGGACAGCAACCAAGGCTTAAAACCCTCAGCCGAAACCGAACCCTAGTCCAAAAATCTATAAAATAGCAACTACATTCTCAAGGCCATTATTACTATCTCAAAACCATTTTTCCATACCTCCAAACAGTTTAAGACATTGTTCAACAAACCATCTCTTCCAAACCATTGATTTGCTAGATAACCACGCTAATGGAAGTAAAAAATAGCAGAATTTAATACTAGAGCAAATAGTAGACATCAAACAGTGCATTCAGATTGGAAAATTAGATCTTTAAGCTTGTTTTGTAATTTAATAGTTTCTGGAAATTCAGTTCCATTAACCTATGTTTCCGATTAAATTATTCCGGAAATATTTTTTAATTCCATCATCTACAGTGTTTTATGGCATGCAATTAACTTAATGTTGTAGAGTTCTGAATTGGCATGATGAAATTTATGTTCAGGTTTCTGTCAAAGTGGTTCTTTTATGGAAAGAAGATAATAATGAATAAAATAAAAAAAAGAAATGACGTTGTCCGGTGGTGGTTCTAGCATGGATTTAAAGATTTATTCGTGCATGTGTTGTCAGAACTCCAAATTGGGTTTGTGCCAGAATGGGATTATACGTTACGTCCATTTTTCTGTAGATACCTCTGCCCAAAAGGAGAGTCCGACGTGAAGGTTTATGGTTGGGAGGTGTTTTCGGGATTTTGTATTAACACTCTTAAATGGAGTCTTTCTTTTTTTTTTTTTTTTTTTTTTTTTTTCTTTCGATGGACACTTTAGCCCACAACCATAATGGAGTAACTGAGAGTTTTAAAAAGCACAAGGAGAAAACTGCCCTTTGTGTAAAATCATTGGGGAAAATGTATTTCACCCTAACTACTAAGACACACATAAATCTCAATGATTTTAATGTTTGCAAATCAATGTCAACTAGGTAGATCGAATAACTAGCTAAGATGTATTTTTCAAACATCAACCATTATTGTACAAGCATCTGAAAATAAAACCAGCACTAATATTTATTGGTGAACATCAAACAAATTCTTATAGACATTATTGACCTGCAATTAGAAACAAAATTTCATACATCATTCATTCTTTAATGCTTCGTGCTGTAAGATGAACAATTATGGATTATATTTATAGACATCAACCACAGTGGATAACAATAGTTAAGGAAAAATACATGAATGAAGCTCAAACGGCTTGTTATAGTGAAAAAGATTACAAACTAGTTGTTATATATAATTACTTTAAAATATATATTCCATTAAAACCTTATTAATGAAAATCTAGTAGGAAGAAAACTCAATGTAGGACACAAAACAACAATTAAGTTACACTTTTTAAGTAGGACATTGTTTCATTATTAAACAGATATTATTGGTGGTTTTAAATGATATCAAAAGGAAGCTTCCTATTTCCACCTCATTGGAATGCATTGTGAGATGTACAATGAAAATAATATATCATATTTATAACACAAATTATATTATCTGAGATTGACAACATGTTCGAGAATCCAACAAAATTACACAAAACGTATAATTAAAGTGACAGTTTATAATCTTTGGCATCAAGTAATATAATATTCCCCCACTATCCTTCCCCCCCTCCCCATAATTGTACATAATTGTTTATAATTGCACAAGAAAAAGGAGAAGTGATTTGTGAATGATTCGAAATTGAACATATCGGTAGGAGCTTCTGACACTCACCCATGATAACCAGATTTTAATTATTTTGTATGAGATGCTTGAAGTGTCAATGGAGACTTGTGCAATTGCGCCAAAAGCTGCACCCTCTGCTTATCCATTTCTTTGATGTTATTCAAAAAGTTTACTTGATTCTGCACAGAGGTCAACTCCTTCCTGCCAGCGTCAATTTCAGCCTGGAGCTGCATCCGCACGCCTAAGCTTCCATGAACAGGATTCTCCCTCCTCATTTTTGCCTCCATCATTATAGTCTCAGCAGCCTTTGGTTTATCCCCTTCATCTGGGACTAAATTCAAGAGTTCAATGACTTTGCTAACTCCGAAACCTGTTTCACATTAAGAAAATCATCTTGTTCTCTTGTGTTTACAGGATGCGCAAGGTTGAACATTCACAGCCATGCTAACTGTGTTCAGTAGAGAAACCATTTAAAATTTTGAGCAGGAATTTGGCGTAAAAAACAAAACTTCAATATCATTAAATAACATTATACCAATCAAATTATTGATTAGATAATTATAAAAATAAAAGTAGGAAAATATACACACATTGGTATATGACATAAATTTGTTTATGTTTCTACTATTAACACCAGACATGCAAATAAAATGATACAATAGGGTTCCCTATCCAACTATATTTTGTCAACCACACCTATTACAATGGATTCGTGAGATCTTACAAGAAGAGGGGATATACAAACGTTGTTACTAATGAATGACTTGATAGCCAAATATTTTTTCTCTCACAGACCATTAGACATATGGAAAAAGAACAATATATGGATGCATTATTCTGAAAACAAAACTAGGTCTACTACGATAAAGTAAAAAACGGCATTCAACAAAATCATCAACAACAAAACACCCACGTTGAGTTCGGTTAGATAATATTGTACACAACATTAAGACCTTTCAATCCATCAGTGTTGTCACACTGTTAAATGTGCACAATCTCACGAGCAAGAACAAAATATAACATTCAAGGAAATTTGTAAAAGCTAGCATACATTTAGCATATTAGGAAAAATTTATTCAAAGTACATAAATTAATTCAGACAATCAAAGCCTACAGGACAATAAAAAGTATACACAATTAGACACTAACCTTCTCAAATGCTGAACATTCTCCCAGACACAAGGTTGCGCATTCTTTTCCCTACAAACCTGTCAACATTGAGATATTAATGTAAGTGGAAATACTGACGCTAGATGTAACTAGATTACTGGTATTCATAATCATTTTTTCCCCAATAAAATACATGCCTGAAGGCCACTGATATCCTCAGCTGCTAGAAGAGTGACCATTCCACAGTCTGAATGAGCAGAAATACCATATATTTGCTGATCAGAACTTTCCAATTCCCCTGCAATTAATAAGAGAAAAGGATTTGCACAAAATGATTCATCATCTGGAGACCTATCAGTTAATAACTTAAAGCTCTAAAGTCTCCAGAAAGCAACTTATTCAAAAATAATATCTTTGTGAACCAGGTTCACATAAGGTATTGAGTTATAGAACAAGATGAAATGCCAAATTACTGCATAATGCTTCTTAACCACAGACAAGGTTAAAGGTCAGATATTGTGAAACCTATTGAATCTCAATTGCCCGTGTGAAAAAAGAGTGAATGAATAAACAAAGAAAACAAAGTTCTGTAAACAGACCTGGATAGTGTAACAAGCGAACAAAAGGATTAGGTTACTCAAGAGCCCTAATTTTTTGAAAAAATCTTCATCCAAGTTTAGTGCAAGAGCAACTAGTGACATCAGGTTCATTCTCACCTTTCTGGAAAGTGATACAAAAATTTAACTCAAAACTATGCAACCAAGTCAATTCAATATTGATGGATAGAGAGAACAAATGGAGATTTTCACTTGAGTGGAGGGATAAACAATTAAATGATGTTAACCATACTAGTAGAAGATTTACACTCACAACAGAGGCTTTGAAGCTTCACTAATGTTTAGACATACTGAAAAACTTTGCTGAAATCAATATACTGAACTTCGTATCTCTAGAAAGCCAAACATTTTCCTTGTCCAGAAACTGCAATATGTCAAACATGCTGAAGCAGACTTAGTAAACATACTTAAGTTTATTGTTACAAGACACTTTTATGGGTCTTCCATTGTGGGTCGCCAATGTGGAAGCATTTCTGGATGACAAAAATTGAATAAGGGACTACTATGAAATGCCAATTCTTATGATATTTAGAATTTAAACACAAAGCAGATCTGAAGATGCAAGATTACCTGCTAGAGGCCACTGATTCAGCAATGTAAAAACTTTCTTTCGAGTCACCTAATCAAACAAATTCAATGGTAAAAGAAAGCTCTTGGTTTTCGAGATACAGATGAAAAGAAACTAATTTATTTTCCAATCCCAACATCCTAAGAAGTTTCTCAACGTCAAAGCCATACTTCAACAAAAGGTCAGGCTGGAAAAACTAGTTTCTCAACTACTCAAGTGATGCTCCAAAAATATAATTGCACATCAATTATGCTCAATGTGTGCATCTCTCTGTCTCCACTTGAAAACATAATAAAGAACCGGCTCTAGCCCAACCATTTGAGAATTATGAAATTATTTCTGTAAATTACAAGGTACAGCAAGATATATAGTTGGTATTTGAAGCAATTTCACATGAGCTTTCTCCAACAAAAGAAACTACTCCATGTTCAGAACAGTTTTCAGGAACAAACTACACTGCAATTCAATAATTAAGCAAATAGTCAAAAAGGCTTTCACAGTAGAATTTGGCACCAAAAAAAAAAAACAAAAAAGTTCAGACAAAACATCCAGAGTCACCTTCCACTGATTTGTGGCAGCGCAAAGGAACATGTGCATCTCTCTATCTCCACTTGAAAACAGAAGGATCTTCTCACACCTTATAACAATTGGACCAACTGTGGAAACCATCTCCTAATTACAATCCACCAATGCTAAATAACCAAAAAATCAAACATGTCCATTAGTTTAAACCAAGATAACATCACAACAAACAGAAATAGACTCAACAGATGAGAAGATACACTTAAACTTGAATTGGCATCACACCTAAACTTTTAACTCGTATCAATAAAAAGAGAAAACTTAAAGATACACTTGCTTTCTACCTTTGAAGCTTCAAACTTAGGAAAAAATTGAATTGCACTGGTTAGATGTGGTGCTTCCATTGGGAAGCTATTGTAAAAAAGAAGAAGACAGTTTTCCAATGAGTCGAAAACATCGAAAACAACAAAAGACCTACTTCAAGATAATGCTTACAAGAAAAAAAAGAATTTTCACATCACATAAGAAAGGAAAAAAGTCAAAGCACCTCATCTGTGATTCTCTTCCCCAATGCTCCAGGAGCGTCTTTGCTTTAATGCCTCTATGACTCCTAAGAAGAATGTATTCACACTCAAGTGAATTATAAAAATAATATCATCCATATATTTAACAACACTCTGCTCAATGTCTTAATTTTCCCAAAATATAGTCATTTACAAAATTTTACAAAATTAATCCCTGGCCTCTAAGATGAAAAATCAAACAAGCAACTCTAACCCTATTATTTGCTTTCGACTGATTCAGAACAAACAGAGGACCTGCATACGACTGCTATTAGGTACATTAACCTATAATTATGTGTGGCTAACCTTTGTTTCGTTAGCTTCGGTGAATTGCAATGGAATGTCAGGCTTATTATCAGGCGCATCCAGGTGCTTTTCACAAAATGCTAAGAAAAAAGAGTATCACAAAATACAGAATCTGAACTTTACATAATTTAGGGCAGTGGGAAAGTGATCAAGTGGTCCGGCAAACAAACCGATACAATTGAAATTAATACCTTCTCCTTCCAAAAAACGCGAAAGAAAAAACGAACGAAAATCAAAGATTGAGAGTAAGAGTGGACCTGAGGGATTTGGCAAAAAACTTGACGGATGACAGTATTTTCCTGGTTACCGCGATCGGATTCTAGTTTTGGAACGTGAAGCCGGACGGGAGAAATTGACGGCTAGAGAAGGCACTCACTCTTTCTAGCACTATGAGAGAGGATGCCTTGGGTCAGGTGAGTTGAGGATATGGTGCTTCTACTCGCTCCTTTCTGCTTTGGGAGACTAAAGGGCGGTGCGGATTCGATGGGCCTAAGGACTCCAGCCGTTAATTAGAGAAAATAAATATTTTCTTTTTCCATTTTTATAGTTATTAAAAATTTTATAAGGCTATGCTTAAATTGTAACTCAAATAGGGAATTAAATTTTGGAAAAATATAAATTTTTTTTAGGGAATTTTTTATGAGAAATTGGGTGAAAAGAGGATAAAAAGTATAATGATTTAATTTTTTTATATAATAATGGTAATGTTATTTTTAGGGAATTTTAAATTTCAAAATTAGAATTCAAAGGAAATTGAAGTTGTAATTTTAGTAAAAAGAGTGTAAGTTTCATGAAAAAACTAGACCAAAAAGAGCCAAAAATAAAAAGTGTCCATAAACTAAAATAAAAATAAAACAAAAATAATACTGACTGAAAGAGAGAGGAGAATTAGCCACACACAAAAAGCGTCGCGGTTTCCTAAAAAGTGTCGCAGTAGACATAAAAAGTGATGCAGTAGCCTAAAACAAGCGTTGCATTAGCCTAATAACTAGCCAAAAAAAGTGATGCACTAATTTAAAAAGTGTTGCATTTGATTGAGAAAAGCGTTGCACTAGCCTGAAAAAGTGCTGCACCAGCTCAAGCAAACGTTGCAATAGCCTTTAAAAGAAGTGTTGCAATAGCCTCAAAAAAATGATGCTTTAGCTTTCCCACAAAGGCAACATTGTGTAAATGTGTAGCATATTGTAAAAAAATGTTGTATTAGACTTCTATAGCTACATTTAATTATGGTGATGCATTTTCTTTTAAAATTTTGTTCTATTGTAACATTTTTAAAGTGTAACCTATAAAGTGATACTATAGGCTCAATTTGTAGTAGTGTCGATAGAGGTCAATTGCCTGGGGCTCACGCGTCCCCTTCTCACGGATGAGCACAACCGCACATTTGCAGGTGAAAAATAACACTAGCACGCCAGGAGAGAGCACCGCAATAAACTTGTCTTGAGCTTCAGTTCAGTTGCACTCACTACTACAAATTGAGCCTATAGTATCACTTTGTAGGTTACACTTTTAAAAATGTTACAATAGAACAAAATTTTATAAGAAAATGCATCACCATAATTAAGTGTAGCTATAGAAGTCTAACTCAACATTTTTTTTAACAATATGCTACACCTTTACAAAATGCTGCATTTGTGGGAAAGCTAAAGCAACATTTTTTTGAAGTTAGTGCAACACTTATTCTTAAAAGCTATTGTAACACTCGTTTGAGCTAGTGCATCGCTTTTTTTAGTCTAATGTAGCACTTTTTCAGGCTAGTGCAACGATTTTCTCAATCAAACGCAACACTTTTTTTAAACAAATGCATCGCTTATAAGGCTACTATAACAATCTTCTTAGTCTAGTGCAACACTATTTTAGCTAGTGTAACGCTTGTTATTAGGTTGCTGCATCACATTTTTAGTCTGCTGCGACGCTGTTTTGTGTGGCTAATTCTCCTTTATATTGCTATCAATATGATTTTTTTAGTTTTTCTTTATAAAAAATTTATGTACACTTTCTATTTTTGGCTCTTTCTATCTATTTTTTTGAGGAAAATTTACACTCTTTTTACTAAAATTACACCTTTAATTTTCTTTAAATTCTAATTTTAAAATTTAAAATGCCCTTAAAAATAACACTACCATTATTATATATATATAAAAAAAAAATCAAATCGATCATTACACTTTTATTTTGTTTATTACACAATTTCTCATAAAGAAATTTCCTCCAAATTTTTTTCAAAAATAATAATTCTCTATTTGAGTTACAATTTAAACATAGTTTTAAGAAATTTTCACCAAAAAAAGAAAAAATAGTACTGGACAATAATTATCCATACAGAGGATAAAATAAATTAAAAAAATTGTTTACATGTACATGGACATATAAATGAAAATAAGGTAATAAAAAATAAGTAAATATTTGTTTCCCCAAATACGGACAATAATAAAAGATTACAACAAATTGTCCTAAATTTGTAATTTTCTATAGTTTATTACTGTTAAACTAAATCACACCTAACTCGATCGCACCACTCGATTATCTCCTTCATTGTGATTCCATTAAGACTCAACTCCTTCATCTATTTTGCACTGTAAATTTTGCACTTCGATTTTGAACTTTGATTAAGACTCAACTCCAATTATGTACCTTCGATTTTGCTGTCGGTCCGGAAGGATTCCAGTCCAATGCCTAAAACAGAGTTGAAGTCCTGATCAGAAGGTTTAATTCTATCTCATTTCTCCTCAATCAAATTTGCATCATCTCTATCTCATTTATCCCCAATCAAATTTGCATTAACCTAGGGCTTTCTCTCCGTAACCAATGGCGTCATCTTCGATTGAATCGGTAATATGATGAGATGCAAACTCTCTCAGTCTCGAAGGTCATTTTCGATTTCAATCGGTAACGTAATGAATTGAATTTCAGCCATCATCCTTCGCTCCATTAAGTCTCCATTGAATGGAATTGCTTTGTGGACTTCGCTCAAGTTTTCTAAGGTTAAACTCAGATTTTTCTCGGTGAAGGTAATTTTTTCTCCACATTCGTCTATAAACTTTCAAAGTGAATTAGAAATTAGAAATTCACTGTTTGTTATTCTTCATTCTAGATTTTATTTATACTTGCTCAAATTTCAGCAATTCCTTAGTTATTTTTTTTATTATGTCGAAGGAAATTACGGCGTAACTTCACACCGAGGAGAGGGAACCAGGAAACCAAAGCGAGAGGAATTGTGCTCAACAAGCTGCTTCATGTGAAGGTGATGCACTGATAGCTCCAGATACATCTCCAAGTAAGTATTATTTAAGTTGAGACTAATTTTTAATGCATATATTCAGCTAAATTCAGGAATTGATTAGCTAGACTAATGTTTTCTAGTATTTGGAGTTTAATAATTAATGTGTTTGTTTATCACTTGCTGATTCCATGTTTTTAGAAGAGAAGCTTGTTAAGTTTAGAGGATGGTAGATTTGTTAAGTTTAGGATGGGTGTTGTTGGGGTTTGAAGAGTCATACATAGGGGTTTGTTTGAGAGGAATGTGTCATTGAATGATGAGATTCATACCCTTTTTTTCCCCTTTAGTCTAGTGTTAATTATGAATTTTGAGGAATTCTTCTTGGTACTGATTAATTTTGTCTCCTATCCATATACAGTAACATTTTTGGTTTGAAGTTTCTACTACCAATTTGGTGAGATTTATGTACATATTCTGGTTGTTTCTCTCAGCTACAGTTGTATTAGAATGAAAGATTTCTAGTAGGTTTAGTTTATTCAATATAGACAGAAACTTAGGAGAGTACAATACAGAGGTCCTGTATGGAGTAAATGCCAGAACTCTCGCTTATTTTTCCCTTTTTGATTGGTGTCATTTTCTGGTTCAAGTATCAGCTGATTGTTTCATGTGCTAACTGCTTTCCTAAACCATGTGTTTGTCAGCCTGCCAAGTGTTTGTTTAAACTAATGTTAATACATATATTCAACTGAATTCAAGAATTAGCTAGCACATATCCCGGAATCTTATCTCTTAATACAACTTTCTGGATGCCAGGATTTGTTGATATCTTTTTGGCATGATTATTCCATGTCCGTTCATTGATTGTGAAGGTGAAAGAAATGTTAGGTTGGTGTGCTGATTGAACTTGTCAA
Source organism: Leptodermis oblonga (assembly GCA_016801395.1). NCBI lineage: Eukaryota > Viridiplantae > Streptophyta > Magnoliopsida > Gentianales > Rubiaceae > Leptodermis > Leptodermis oblonga. The sequence continues at coordinate 15,755,900 of CM028758.1, read as the reverse complement.
TTCGGGAGCCATTAAATAAGTTTCAGATATCCTAGAATTTCACCATTAATTTGGCCTTCTCCCTCTTATTGTAGGCTATCGCATGGTTTTTTTTTTTTTTTCCTTAAAGAAAAGATTTCTTATTTGTCCTCACCCAAGTGTTGATGTTGATGACTGTTTCTGGTGACATCTATTTTAGGTTACAGTATGTTGTGCTTACTGTAATTCATTAATCATGTGTATAAGTAGGCATTCAAAGTAGAAAGATCTGAAAGAAAATTGAAAATATGGTCCACACTGGACTGTAATTCAAATATGTATTGTATCATCATCTTTCAGAACACCAGTGTATTGATATATATCAATTTCCGATATGTGCTTTTAGATGCTGCCTTATTTCTAGATTTGATGTTATTTTTACATTTCTAAAGATGATAATATAGGAACACCTGAGTTTTAAAAGGGATGTCAGAATGGTATATGCTCTCATGTATAACCTCTTGTTGCTCTTATTCTCTTAGCATCTCTTATGAGGTTTATCTGCTTTAGCAAATTATCATAGTTGCTGTAACAATCTTTAAAGTAACAATCTTTAAAGGTTCCGCGAATGAGTATAATATGTGGTTTGTAGGGTAATGATCCAACTTTTATAAACTTTACCTCATTCCTAAAGTTTATAAGCAGCCATAGAGGCTGTTCTGTGAGATCTGCCGTTGTTCTCGTTCTTAAGTTTTGCTCCAACTTTAAACTTTGATTTTACAACATAGGATGCTTGACAATTGATTAGCTCTTTATTGTTAGTTTCAAAATTTTAGAGTGATGAGGGAAGAAAGAAGCTGGATGTATATGTCTAGACGGATGCCTGAATTTGAAAATGGGGTGATCTACTTTCTTAACATATCATTTGCTAAAGCATCCGTTGGAGGTCAGATTAAGTGTGTTCTGGTATGTTTCCAAATTGCTTGACTCCCCCCTTTTTAATAACATTTTCAGCTATCTATATTTCACTGTGTTGATATGCATATGTGTGGTAGGAAAAACACACCGTACCTGATATGGCTAAGAAGTGAGTGTTGAAGACTATTGGTGAAGCCCGGAAGACTCACAAATCCAGAGTCAAGAAAAACCATTTTTATAAGCACCAAGATGGCAAGGCAAAATGGGAAAATAAGCCTAAAACAATTCCAGACACTAATTTCTTCAAACTGTTGGCTTTATGGAACAAAAAGTCAGAGAAGGTACATTTAATAAGAATCATTTTACTGTTAATATGTTTTTCACTAATGTTCTTCCTATTTTCATAACTTAATTAGTTAGAAAGTGATTTTTTTTTTTTTTATCAATGTGTGTTGCAGAAGCATTCAGCTATTGCAAGGGATCATTGTAACTCTCAAAAGAATAGGCACATTGTTGGTCCAAAGAGTTTTGCTAGGGTGCATGAGGAAATGGTAATAATTATCTACTCTGTGGAAGCTTTATCCATGCCTTACTGCCTTATTTGATTGCTTTAGTTTATGCTAACTCTATGTGCATTTACCATCAAAACAGAAATAGAGAATCCAAACAAAGAACCACCTTCTTTGGCTGAAGTTTTTGAGCGCACACGCCAAAGAAAAGAGGGACGACAGTATGTTGAACCATTTGATGACACTGGAAAAAAGATTGTAACTGAAATTCTGGACTCTCTCTCTCTGTATATGTATGTATATTATTTGAGTCTGAAAATTTTATGACCATTAATATCGTAGGAAGTTATGAATAACTACAAGTCTCTTGAGGGAAGTAGTGATACAGATGCTTATCTTTCTGTTTTGGGCAAGGAGTATGATGGATGTTGTAGATTCTACGGTAGGGGAGTTACTAGTAAGATGTTGAAGAAGGTGAAAGGTACAGAGAATTCGTATGTGGTGACTAAGGAGGTTTTTGAGTCAATAACAAATACTGCTGAGATTGAAAAGAGCTATCAGAGAGGTAAGGCAGAGATGGAGCAATTGCTTAGAGAGATGTCAGCTAATCAAGAAAAGCAAAGGGTGGAGTTAGAAGAAATGCAAAGGAACTATGAAGCTGATCGCGAAAATAATATTGAAGATACAGTGAAACAGTTTCTTGCAAAATTACCTACTAAAGTTGTGAGAAAATATCTTTCCTAAGTTTGGTAAGGAAAAAATAAATATCCCACTAGATATATTATCCATTATTATCACTTCTTCCTTTCATTTTAGCATAAGAATGATATATTTTACTGTCAGGTACCTAAGAGCTTCAGCATAAGAATGATATATTTTACTATCAGAGGTACCTAAAAGCTTCAGTTCATGCTCTGTTTTGGAACTTCTTCATTTTATAAGGTTGGAACAACTACGTTTTAAGGCAAGGTATTTGATAATCATATTCATGTACTATTAGTATTAGGTTCCTCTGTTGATGGAAGTCTATTGGATTCATTTAGTGGGTTGCACTAGTCTCATTTTCTGGCGGGTCTATGGTTTCTCTGCAGATTGAAAAGGCAGAATTTTCATGTTCAGGCTTGCTTCCAGTTGCAGCGAAATCCTGGATTTCTCGAACTTTGGACCCAAATCTTGCGACAGTGGGTCTAATCAGTTTCCTCTTATTCATTCAGTATTTATGTTAGTAAACTAGGCTGAGGAATTCATGCAATTGCACTTAGAATGTTGAGGAATTAGAATGCATAGTCACTGGTGGCAACTTTTCAGTATCTAAATTGGTGGTATGACCAGAAGAAAGTGGTTAATTCTGCTTATTCAAATGGGATTTGTGTGGGTTGGTTCTTTTCAAAACTATTTTAGACTCCTAAAATAGCAAGTATCAATTCCCCTTTCTCTACCCCTATAATGGAGGAATTTTTTTGAGACGATGAAAATTTTCATAAATATGGAAAAGTTTTGGCAAAAGCATATAATCTTATAACCTATTGAGAACAGCATCTTGGTCTTCGAGGCGGATGTTATGGTTGCACTCTCTAATCTCTTCTTCGAGAAATTGGGCCTACTTTGAGTAATGAGTATCTAATGGTGGTTTGCATTAAAAAAATTAGTATTAGTATTATTCAAAAATTAGTATTAGTTTATAGTTTGGATTCTTATGCACTTACATTGTGATTGTTTATAATTTTTACTAGAATCTAACTTTCTATTTCAGTTTGTTTATGAAATTTTCAGGTTTAGAAGTGAGGCTTTCTTAAGCAAAGCTCAAGATTTGAAGTGCTTTAAATTCTGTAATTGACTTCTTCAAGTCTTGTGCTCTATGAATACTATGAATACTTTTGTAATCATAGTGTATAGAACTCTATGAATATTTTTGTAATATGAGCATTTGGATTATCGATTTTATAGTGGATTTGAATAAATGATACCATATGGGCAATATTATATTTGTATAAAAATGTTACACATGCAAATGATACCATATGGGCAATAATATTATATTTGTATAAAAATGTTACACATGCATAAGTGTTGTATTGGGCCAAAAAGCGTTGCATTGGCCCCAAAAAGCGTTGCAACAGCCCCAAAAAGCGTTGCATCATGTTCAAAAAGCGTTGCATCAGGTACAAAAAGCGTTGCAACAGCCACAAAAAGCGTTGCATCAGGTCCAAAAAGCATTGCATCAGGTCTAAAAAGCGTTGCTTCAGGTCAAAAAGCTTTGCATCAAGGGTGAAAAAGTGTTGCATTAGGGAGGAAAAAAAACGTTACATTAACTACCTCACTACTACAAAACGGAGCTTTAACGGCTGCGAATTAACGGCAGAAAATAGAAAACCGCAGTAATAAAAGGAATGCGGACTTCCTACGGCGGTCTAAAAATGAACCGCCGTAGAACAGGACTTTCTACGGCGGTTTAAAAATGAACCGCCGTAGAAACGGACTTTCTACGGCGGTTGGGACAAACCGCCGTAGAAAGGGGACTTTCTACGGCGGTTGGAGGGCAACCGCCGTGGAAGGTGGACTTTCCACGGCGGTTGGAAGGTAACCGCCGTGGAAAGTCCACACTTTCCACGGCGGTTACCTTCCAACCGCCGTGGAAAGTCCACTTTCCACGGCGGTTTCCCTCCAACCGCCGTAGAAAGTCCCCTTTTTACGGCGGTTTAATTTTCTCCGCCGTAGTATTGACGTATATATATATTAAAACCTAAATAACACCGTGTATTCCCATATCGCGCCCGAGAGTGTCTGTCTCCAAATTTCTACTACGGTTTTGCACGTTTAACCTAAAGAATCGTCATTTGGAGCTAAAATTTACCACCTAAAGGTTAGAAACTTGTAAAAATTGTCAGTAATTTCTTATGCTTGTACTTTAGATATGTCATCCTATAGCATTTATTTTAATTTATGGTAGCTGCATGGCTGAAAATTAAAGTTGCATATATTCCATGTATGTGGCGAACCTTAGTAGTGTGGAACCCTATTTAGTTATACTATGTAGTTTTCGGTGATGTAATTTGATTTATAGTGTTTGATTTTTAATGGATGATGTTCATATAATTAGCACTACTTAGAGTGTGTATTATTTTTTTATGCATTTTATGTGTTTGACGAAATGCATGAATGAAAAACTTAGAGTTTCTTCTTCATTCGATTATGTCTATTGCGCATGTGTTGTCATTGCATTATTTTTTTCATTGAGGTATTATAGTAGTTTTGCACATATATGACTAACATAAGTATTATGACATGTGCTAAGACAAGCATGCAACTTGATACTTTGTACATTGTTTGTTGAATTATTATTTGGTATTTTTAATTATTTCAAGGTCTTAGTTACACATGGATCGAAATATCTTGTTCTGTGGTGATCGGACCTCCGATTCTTATGCGAGAGAAGTTGAGAATTTCATTCAATTCGCTTATAAGAATACAAAGTACGTTCATTGTCCGTGCAAATCTTGTAAAAATGGGGCGCGGTTTGATAACTCAGATACAATAAGATTCCATTTATATCGGCACGGGTTTGATCATTCTTATAAACTGTGGATTTGGCATGGTGAAAGTATTGATGGTTTACCTGAGCAAAGAAAATCTCATGCAAAAAGAGATGATGCGATTACTAGAGATCGATTAGATGCCATGATTGAGGATGTGGCCGAGGATTTTGCTGATAAACCGGAAGTTCTTGCTTCGATTTTGGGTGACAATGAGAAGCCTCTATACAAGGGTTGCAGTAAATATACACGATTGTCTAGTGTTTTGAAGTTGTTTAGTTTGAAAGCGGCAAATGGGTGGTCAGATACTAGTTTTACAACATTATTGAGGGTATTGAAAGATATGCTCCCAGAAGATAATGAACTTCCAGATCGAATTTACGAGGCAAAAAAAATGTTGTGTCCAATGGGTATGGAGTATAAGAAGATCCACGCTTGCCCAAATGATTGCGTCCTCTACAGGAATGAGTATAAGGATTTATTGCGATGTCCTAAGTGTAACACTCCCCGATACAAAAACAAGCAGCTGTGTGATGCTGTTGAAGACAGTTCTGATGCGCAAAAGAAGGGGTCGCCGACTAAGGTTCTGTGGTATCTTCCTATAATACCGAGATTTAAACGGTTGTTCGCTAATGAAAAATATGCAAAACTATTGACATGGCATTCAGATCGGTATATTCCCAGTGAAGATGACAAGGTGATAATGCATACATCAGACTCAGATCAGTGGAAAAAGATTGATTCAATGTATCCTTCTTTCGGGGGAGAAGCAAGAAATTTGAGGCTTGGTCTGTGTACTGATGGAATGAACCCGTTTGGCAGTCTGAGTAGCACACATAGCTCATGGCCGGTGATGTTGGTTATTTACAATTTGCCGCCTTACTTGTGTATGAAGCGCAAGTACATACTTATGTCTCTAATGATTTCAGGCCCACGGCAACCAGGAAATGACATCGATGTGTATCTTGCTCCTCTTATTGAAGACTTGAAAAAGTTATGGGATGAAGGCGCACCTGTGTTTGATGCCTACCGTGAAGAAATGTTCACATTACGTGCCATGTTGTTCTGTACCATTAATGATTTTCCTGCTTATGGAAACTTGTCTGGGTACTCTGTTAAAGGGCATAAAGCATGTCCAATATGTGAGGAGAGTACAGATTTTTGTCAGCTTGCACATGGGAGGAAGACAGTATACCTTGGGCATCGCAGATTTCTTCCCGAGACTCATCCGTATCGCCGTATGAAAAGAGCATTCAATGGATTCCAAGAGTTCAGAAAAGCTCCAGAACCCTTGAGCGGGCCAGAGGTGAAAGCTCCTGTGACGGACATTAATGTTGAGTTTGGTAAAACTTCGGAGTCCAGCAACAATGATACAGGTTGTTGGAAGAAAAAATCCATATTTTTTGAACTTCCATACTGGGAGAACTTGGATGTCAGACATTGTCTCGATGTTATGCATATTGAGAAAAATATTTGCGAAATCCTCTTAGGTACGCTCTTGAACATCCCTGGTAAAACTAAGGATGGCTATAACACGAGACTTGATATGGTTGATATGAACATAAGAGCAAATTTAGCACCGGTAGCTCGAGGACAATGCACATATCTACCCCCTGCCTGTCACACTTTGTCCAGAAAGGAGAAAAAACAACTGTGTTCAAGTTTGCGTAGCATCAAAGTTCCATCTGGATATTCTTCAAATGTAAGCAGACTTGTTTCCTTGAAAGATTTAAAACTGGTTGGTTTGAAGTCTCATGATTGCCATGCCTTAATGCAGCAATTGTTGCCTGTAGCTATTCGCTCGATATTGCCCAAGCATGTTAAGTCCAGTATAACAAGACTTTGTTTCTTCTTCAATGCTATATGTAGCAAGGTTATCGCGCGCGAAAGACTTGATCAGCTACAAGATGAACTAACTGTTGTCCTCTGTCAATTAGAAATGTATTTTCCACCCGCCTTCTTTGATATTATGGTGCATTTGGTGATTCATTTGGTCAGAGAGATAAAAATCTGCGGGCCTGTTCATTTGCGATGGATGTACCCATTCGAACGATATATGAAAGTATATAAGGGGTATGTGAAGAATCGTTGTCGTCCTGATGCTAGTATTGTTGAAGGTTATATAGCTGAGGAGGTAATTGAGTTTTGCACTGAGTACTTGGCCGGGACCGCATCCATTGGAATATCTAAGAATCGGCACGATAGGAGGATTACAGGTATGGGCAGAAGGGGAGGAAAAATATTTTTGCCGTCTAATGTTGAATTAATGAAGGTGCATCTCTACATTCTGCGCAATTCTGAAGAAGTTGCGCCCTATGTGACAGACCACATACAGTCAATAAGAACGTCTTATCCTGCTTGGACGGATCAACGTGTGCTCAATGAACATATTCGGACATTTGTCTATTGGTTTGGTAATGTTGTCCTGGGCAAAGACGTTTCAGAGACATTGAAATGGTTGGCATTTAGGCCCAGCCCTGCGGTACGAGCATTTTCATGCTATGACATAAATGGATATTCATTTGCTACTAAGAGACAAGATGAGAAGAGTACGGCACAAAACAGTGGTGTTACATTAATCTCAGAGGCTTTACATGTTTCTAGCAGGAAGGATAAAAATCCATTGTATGCAAGCATGGCTTATTACGGGGTGATCGAAGATATTTGGGAGATTGACTATGTCTATTTCAAAGTAGTTGTATTTTGCTGCAAATGGGTTGATAACAATAGTGGGGTTCGAACTGATGATCCATTGGGTTTTACCTTGGTCAACCTCAATCGGGAGGGTTTCAAGGGGGAACCATTTATACTTGCATCGCAGGCGAAACAAGTTTTTTATATCACCGATCCTTGCGACGAACATTGGTATGTTGTTCTTCATGGTAAACAACATCACGGTGTGGAAGGGATAGATACAGAAGAAGGGCTTCATGAGGCTGGCCCTTTCTCTAGTGGGTTACCTGAACCGAGAGCAGATGAGGAAGATAGGGAACTTGATAAATACATACTTCGTGATGACCACAGCGAAGGATTATGGTTCGAGGATCAAGTGTCCCTTAAAAGAAAGAGAATAAGTTAAGAATCATTTTCAGGTATATTGTTTGTTTTTATTAAACTTCAATTCCCGTGGGTGTGTATGTGTGTTTGTGTATTTGTATATGTTTCTTTGATTTTAATGAAGAGAGGATTCAATAAATTTTTAACAACATTTATTTTTATCCTTCGTACTGTGGGATTGAAACAGGTCACACCTCGGATGAAGCCGCACAATCAAGGGACAAAATTTCCAGGGACTTCATATGCGGAACTGTTTATAAATAGATATGTTATTTTTTGAAATTGTGTGAAACTTATGTGCTGATCTTAAATTGCACTTGTGTTTTGGTAAAAAACAAGCAGAGGAGATTCTGTCTGAAGTGATTTGAAACTGAATTCCGTATTATTCGAAATGGTTGGAATTTTAGTGAAGTATTGAAGTATATGTGCATCGAATTTACAGGGAGTACGTTACATTTATAGGGGAGACTTTGTCAAATTTTCCGGAAAATAGATTTCCTTGTTTTTCATTTATGAATAAATGTTTCTTGTATTATTATAATTTTCTTCCAAGGAGTAGTACTTTGGTAAAATTTCCAGGGAAATCTATAGGCAGTTCATTTTGTTTTTATTTTATATTTAACTCTTTATAAATTACTTGTCAGCGGGTTCGGGAAACAGGGGAAATGCAGGGGGAAAAAATGGGAGTGGAGAGGAAGAGAATGAGGGAGGAAAAGAACGTTCAAAAATTTTGAACTTTAATTAACCGGGTCGTCTATTCAACGGCGGTTAAACATTGAACCGCCGTTGAAGATACACTTTCAACGGCGGTTAAGAATTGATTTGTACCAAACATGAACCGCCGTAGAAAATACTTTCTACGGCGGGTTCTCGGTTGAACCGCCGTAGAAAATTAGTTTTTGGAGCCAATTCCCGCGCTACTCATGAATTTTCTATTTTCATATCATTTTCTAAACCCTAAACCCTAAACCCTAAACCCTAACCCCTAAACCCTACTCTCTATTAAGTTTTTTTTCCCGATTTTCATAAATTAACTGCGGTGACTCTTAAGATGGAAATAGATATATAGTGAAGCGCCACCCTTTTCCTGGATTTTCGCTTTGACATTCAAAGAAATGAAACATTTCAAATCATGCATATGTGCAAAGTCAACCTATCGGTCAACATATTTCAAGCTTAATTATATTAAACTTTGAATTTTGAAAGTTGCTAAATTCAAGTTTCTATCAAGCATTTTATCTATCATCCAAGCACCTTCAAAGGCTCAAGTAGTTATGCATAAAGATTCAAACAATCCAAAGCATTCATATTTTCAAAGTCAACTACTTGGTCAAGTTTTTTCAATTGAAGCTTGCCATTTTGAAGCATATATCCTTAATTTTCTCATGTGAACAACTTCAAATTATCAATAAGTTAATTCTTAAACTCTCAAATAAGCTAAAGCATGTATATTTAAAAAGTCAACCACTTGGTCAACCATTTTTATGTAATGCAAACATGCTTAATTCTTGCTATCTTGAAAGGAAAATTTTCAACCGTTTTAACATGTGCAAGAATTTCAAGATACCAAAGATGACATAGATCCTAATGCATCATTTTAACTCTAATGGCATTCTAGGATTATATCACTCAAAGACTCATCAATCAAATGCAAATTTCAAATTTTCTCAAATTTTTCTCTATTTTGCCTAACTCATCTTTTCTTGAGTATTTTAACTTCAAAATTGGTCTTAGCATATTTAAAATATCATTCTAATTTCATTTGACCAATTTTCATCTTCTAAGTATTTAAAAGTCTAAAAGTCAAACTTCTAGCTAATTTCAAATAATGCTCATAAAGTCCTAATGACTTTCAGCAAAAAAAAATTTTCGGCCACTTAAATTTTATTAATTAATTTTTATATTACTATACGTACCTAATGCATTTGTGGATTTGATTTTTTTATCCCGTTCGCCAAGTCGAAAAAGTAGGAATTTTAGGGAACATAATGAAGCTTATTACTTTCTTGGCTCTTACATGTATTAAAGTTACGGAAATTATTAATTTTTATGTTTGACCAATAATTATTGTACGTGTAGTAGCACGCGCGGGAAATTTAAATGCAAATATGTGGTTCAATTAAAAATTTGAAATTTAATTATGAAATGGTTAATAAAAGTCGAGATTGTGTACATAATTAATAAATATACAAAATCTGGGTATGTATTATTATATTTACCAAATTGTGGGAATAGTTTTTTGAAAATGGAAAATAAAAAAATTTAATATTAAAATATGACCGCGCGGGAATTGGCTCCAATTTTTTCTACTTAAACCGAGAAAAAGTGCGGACTTTCAACCGCGGTTCAATCTCGAACCGCAGTTGAAGGTACACTTTCAACGGCAGTTCAACATTGAACCGCAGTTGAAAGTGTACCTTCAACTGCGGTTCGCGGTTCATGGTTCAACCGCAGTTGAAAGTATACTTTCAACGGCGGTTCAAGGTTGAACCGCAGTTGAAAGTATACTTTCAACTGCGATTCGCGGTTGAACCGCCGTTGAACCGAGCCCGGTTATTAATTATAATTCAAATTTTTACCTTTTTCATTTCCTCCCTCATTCACTTCCTTTCTTCTTCCTTCTTTTCCCCTTCACTTCCCCTGTTTCCCGAAGCTTCTTCCCGCGGCCGTTCGTCTTCTTCGCCGCTTCTCCCATCGCCGGCGACCTCCTCCACCTTCCGATCATCCGTCGGCTGCCCAAGCATTCACCGATTGTTCGGCTGCCCAAGCATTTACCGTCGGTCGGCTCTCCATTTCCACCCTCCCATATAAACTTAAAGCTTGGATTTTTTTTTGAGTTCACCCAAAAGGTTCCACCTTCTATGCTTTCATTTTAAAATTTTGTGTATTTAACCTTACATTTTGCAAATGCTTACCATTGCACTAGGATTTTGTTGGTTGATATTTATGGTAGATTTCGGTTTTAACTCTTGTGATGAAAGCTTGGAAAGTTTTTGGATTTATTGATTGTTTGTAGCATTTGGTTTGGTTGTTGAATTGAGTGTTTTGTCCTACATAAGTTGAGAACCTAGGGTTTGATTAATGTTCCATTAGGTACCCTTTGAAATTTGGGTTTTTTTTTGATGGTTTTGCTTGATTAATTTTAGAACATTGGTTGATTTCGGTTTTTATTCGATTTAGTGTTCCTTTTAGTGATAATGGGGAAAATGCTTTGTTGTTGATTCCACTTTGTGAAATGTTATTCCTTTAGTAGAAATGAATGAATGTTCTCATTAGTTGTTGGTTGTGAAATGTGAAGTACTTTATCAATGGTACCCTTGAGAAGTCCACTTTTTTTTGGCCCTCATTTGGTTTAATTTGGATAATGGTAATTGTGGATTTTTAGGAGTGAATTTTGCGAATGTACATTGCCTTTTTTCCACATTAGTTGTTGGTTGTGAAATGTGAATTACTTTATCAATGGTCCCCTTTATAAACGGACTTTTTTTTGGCCCTCATTTGGTTTAATTTGGTTAATGGTAATTGTGTATTTGTAGGAGCGAATTTTGCGAATGTACCACTTTTTTTTCAACATTACAAGCATTCTTGTATTTGACATTAAAGCTTTTGTTGTCATTGCATATATGTTATATTGAATTCTCTTTCTATGTAAATGAAGTTTAAGGTACTTTCAATGGCCCGAAAAAGAAAAAGCAATACGGAGCATGGAGATGGTTCTTCTACTAAATCTAGTAGAGTTAGAGGGCCCACAAATTGCAATGACCTATTGGAAATGCGAAAGAATGGGGAAACTCTTGACATTTCTTTTGATTCCGGGCTCGAGCCTAGAGTACATCATGTACAGTGGATTACCTTTGTGGCATATACGGCCCGGAGCAAAGTGGACTTAGTGGAATATGAATCATGGCCGAAAGTTCCCGCGGAGCTCAAGAAGAGAGTTTGGATGGAAATACGGGTATTTTCTTTAATTATAATGCATTCTTTGTTTCTTAATTCTTCCATACAATTTTACTCAAATTCCTCACTAAATTTTACTCCTAATTTTCACTGTAGGCATTATTTGTTTTCGAGTCCACCAAAGGACTCGAAGATAAGTGGATTAGTTATGCCGGTAAACGGTGGAAAGATTTCAAATCCTATTTAGGGAATATGTACATGGTCCCATGAAGGGTAGGGACCCATGTTTGGAATATAAATTTATCTCTAGGGAGACATGGATTAAGTTCAAGGCTAGCCGCGAGACAGAAGAATGGCAGGTATATTTTTTAAATTTGATTTCCTTCTTCTTTTTGGATATTTGAAATTGCTCAGTTTAGGGATAATAATTTTTCATTATATTTCTCTCTAGGCCATTCGTGGAAAAGCGCAAAAGAATGCCAATTTAAATGCTTTCTACCATAACTTATCTCGCGGTGGCTACCGACTGCTGAAGCAGCAGTTGCATGACGAGGAGGTCAGTGCATCCGGAAAGAAGCCTTCAGAGGAGGGTCAGTCCGAAGAAGAAGGCGAGGATTCTTATTCAGGGCCACGCCGTCATGACCTTTGGATACATGCCTATACGAACAAAAAAGGGGAATACTTCACGCCAGAGGCTGGGCGTGTAGCGAAGGAAATTGTAAGTTTTGCACCATACATTTTCTTATGTTTCAATTATTTTAATATTTAAAGTCTATGTGTATAGAATTTTATTATAACTGATTATTATTACTAGATATCTATGATGAAATGCTAATTAATAATTTGGTTGTCATTAAATGTTTATATCAAATTATTATTATCTAGTTGTCACTGTAAAGTAAATAAATGACTAATTTGTATATATGTGTATTTATTTATATTTTATAATTATGGTTATCAATTTTATATTTAAAATTTATATACATAAATGAATAATCTCTGTATATGTGTATTTATTTATATTTAATTGATCTATTTACATTTACTATATTGGCAACATGTGTAGGAAAATCTATGTTCCCGCGAGTCCCAAGGGGAGACCGTTGCAGAGGGTAGGAATGACATTCTTGTCATTGCAACGGGCAAGCGCGATCACCCCGGTCGTTATCGCGGCCATTCTACGCGGGCACGTATCACAGAGGTTTTCCCACAGAAAACAAAGCCGTCGCTTAAAGAGGAACTTGATTTAACTAAGCGACAGCTTCAGAAAACCACTGCCCAACTAGATGAATGTCAGACACAGCTGAAGATGATGATTGGGGTTATATGTGGTAAGATGGGAACCGATTATGATACATTAAAAGCCGCCGTCATGAATAATGCCCCGGATGAGAGCTTGCACCCAGAGACCTCCGGAGCGGTCCCTGTATCCCCTGTGAGCCCTGTTTCTCCTCTGATACCTACAAGGTTGCCCGATTTGGAGATGCTACATGTTGCACCTACGGACCCGATCAAGCCTCTGACGGCGGTGCTTTAGGCGAATACAAGGTAAATAAAATTAGACGGCTTCTTTTTAATACTTCAAAATTTTTTTTCTTTATATTACAGTGCTTTGTTAAGTTATTCTTAATAGTTGACTAATGTTCATTCGCTTGCCTATTATCTTAGGACGGGTGTGAAATGCCATCTGTTCCTTCATGAGGATTCGCAAACGCGGCGTAAGCTTGTGGCAAAAGGAAATATTTATAAGCAAAGCAAGCACCACGGGCGCGAGGTTAGGAAAGGTTGCGCGAGGGTCACAATTAAATTTCCTATGATGACTGTGCCCCGCTGCCATTTCCTGAGGAAGAGGCTGCAACAGTGGGAATGGCCAAGTCCTTTTTCGTGGAATGGCCTAAAGAGTTGATTGAAATTATTCAGCCGGCTCCGGTAACAAAGGTATATTCTTTCATTTATTTGTGTATTACTTAATACCTTTTGTATATTTAATGTTATTTCAAATGATGTTAGGTGGATAAAAGTGCCCAAAAGAAAAAAGGCCGGATGAGTTCTATGGATGACAAGACATCTCCTTCGGCGACGGTTCCGACTGAGGAGTCATCCTCATCGACATCTGATCCATTGCAAGAGTTACAGCTCCGAATGGATAATGATGCGGCTTCAATGGCTTCTGCTTTCAAATGACAAAAGAAGTCATAGGTTTGGACCTGCCTAATCTAATGGATCGAGGGGATCTATTAGAGTTATTGACCAGAGAAAGCCAGGTCTCAACAGTTTGATTAGTTGTTCACCCAGTGAGTTTCCACTTAATTTTATAAACCTATTTCTGATTATTAATGTTTATATTATGCATTCCATGTGCATAGGCTAACCAATGAAGCCCTTTTTTTTAATTCTTTAGAGCTTTACATGAGTTAGCTGAAAGGAATGGGAGAAAGGGGATAGGTTTCCTTCGGCTGATCATGTCACACCCACACAAACTACGCTTCAACTAGGGTGAACTACATTGCGCAAATCTTGAAGGATAGGAATAAAGAAATGTATCTGGTGCCTTATCTTCAGGGTAAGTGACACTGTAAGCGATTCTCTAATATTAAGAAACACTGATATAAAGATCTGACGTACGTCATTAAATTTTTTGTTGGCAGTGAACATTGGATGCTAATGGCCATTAGACCAGTAGATAAGGTTGTATACTGGTTTGATTCTTTGCAAAATCCACAGAAGGAGGAGGCGGTGGAGCTTATGGACGAGTGAGTTATATATATTAACAACTGTTAGAATGCCTATATATCCATATATTGCTAATTATTTTCGTGCCGATTTCATTTTTATAGGGTGATGTTTAACTATCAAGCTTTCTTGGGATTGCCCACAAATGTGCATATGCCACCTTCGTGGATAGTAGTTAAGGTAAATGAAATTGGTTCTTATAAATTTTTTAATTACATCCGTGGGTCTAGTAGCCTAAGCAATTAGTAGTGTTAGTTGTTTTGTTTTAATTAAATCCGTGAGTCTAGTAGCCTAAGTTAGTATAGTGTTAGTCAATTAATTTATTAGTTAGTCAAGTTATTTATTGAGGTATTTGATTAATTATGCATGCAATCTGTGAGTCCAGTACTGTAGGTTAGTTAATATAAGCATGCAAATTGCCGTTTCGATCAGTAGAAATTAGTGAGTCCTAGTTATTTAATTAATTAGATTAATACGAGTTTAGTTATGAATATTCGTAGAAATTTTTACTCACCGTTGTGTTGTATACAATTAATTGTATGATCTTCTAACTCGTATATATTAATTCATTAGCATAAAAGCAAACGGATAATTGGGAGTGTGGGTACTATGTAATGCACTACATGTACCAAATAGCAATGAAATCATCCACATTTGCACTTGAAAAGGTAAATATATATTTCTCATTACTTACTTAATTGACTGTATTTTCATTTTGCTTACTCGGGTAGTTTTTAATTTCAAAAAACTCTGTTGCAGCACTTCAAGATCGACCGCACTCCATTAAGCAATGTGGATATAGATGCAGTGCGAAAAATATGCGCTAGATATATTTTGGAGCATCCGTCGTAGTAGAAGGATACTAATTAAACTTGTTCATATTAGAGTTGTACAATATTTTTTGGATATGCTGTATTATAAAAGCGAATTCAATTTGTATATTGGTGATATTTGTAATAAATTTGGGCTGTTAGCATAAGATTTTGATTTGAACCAGGTTTAATAATCAGCAGGTTTTTAATGATTTTTAATGCTGTTTGCGTTTAAAAAGTAACCACTTTCAACGGCGGTTCATAGTTGAACCGCAGTGGAAAGTATACTTTTAATGATTTTATGCGGTAAAAAGTAGCCACTCTCAACGCGGTTCAACCTTGAACCGCCGTAGAAAGGTTACACTTTCACGGCGGTTCGACCCGCCGTAGAAAGTCCGCTAACTTACAACGGCTGCCAGATAGATGGCGGTTCAAAAATGCTAAACCCCGCCGTTAAAGCCCTTTATAACCGCCATTAAAGCTCTCCGTTTTGTAGTAGTGCCTATTGCTACCCTTAGGAAAATGTTGTATAAAAGGTAAAAGGCGTTACCTTAGGCCTAGGTGGCATCACTTTAAGAGATACTTTTTAAAGTGTGCCTTAGGCCTAAGATAAACACTTTTAGGGCCTAAAGCATCATTTTTGGGCTGTTGCTACAGCTCCAATTTGTAGTAGTGACTAATAAGATCAACTGGAAGCTAGGCTTGTTGATATAGACCTTGAAGAAGTTAGCTAAAGGAAATCAAAATGTATAAAAGATACCAGCATTATTAATGTTACAAAGAGAAGCCACATGTCTTTTATTGAATTCATATTTGCAAAATTCACATTTAAAAGCATTAATATAATCAAAATCTCTAACTTCCTAATTAAAATTTAAAACCGTGATTTTCTAATTTTACTTTGAATAATTATTAAGAAAACTGTTTTATTTAATTAAACTAACACCCAAGTACTTTATAGTCTACAAATTTTAAAAATAAAATTTTTTATTAGGGTGTATGGTAAATTTCACCACTCATACATATACATATATATATATATATATATATAGGGTGATCCATGGCCCACCTAGTGTCCATCTCATTCCACCCATGACAAGAGTGTGTACTCTTGAGTTATAAGAGTGTCGTGATCTCAAATTACAAGAATGATACTCTCACTCTTGTAATTAACTTGAGTCCAACACCCTTTTTTTGTGTTTTTTGGCAATACTAATACTCATGTAGAGAAAAGAAGATAGCATGGTACTCTTGAAAATGTATATCAATTTTTCCTTTAAAGAGTAGCATGGTCTCTTGAAAGAGTAATTGATACTCTTTCAAGAATAAGCATGCAACTCGATCTTTTCAAAAATAATAATATTATTTCTTGAAGAGTATCACTATTAGCGTTTACGAGTATTAATTAGTTGTTCTATAAAAAAATCAAATATATTTTTACTTTACAGTGATACTCTTCAAGAGTATATGTGATACTTTTGAAGAGTATTACTGTGATAGTATTCACTAAAATTGTACATTTGTTTTTAACTTATAGAGATACTCTTAAATATCTTTGATACCTTTGAAAAACAAGAAAAAAGTACTGCTCATGTAAGTAGTACAGGCTAGAGGTGGTTACACCATGGACTGTTTTATGAGAAACTAAGGGCCTTTTTAATAAAAATTAATGTTTATATCTGAATGCTTAATGCTGAACCATAATGCTGAATTGATTAAGCACTTAATATCTTAATGCTGAAATATATTTTTCGAACCTCTAAATCATAATGCTTAATCACTCGATCTTGTTTGATAAATATGCCGATCTTATCGCTAAAATTTTAAAATATACCATTTTACCCTTATGTTGAATTTTTTATATTTATATTTTCAAAATATCAAATTTTATTATAAAACATCAATTATGATTAATGAATAACATAAAAAACATAATAAGATAAAACACGTTAAATTAAATGATGAAAAAATACAAAATATAATTATTACAATTTATTAAAATCCCTAAAAAGGGAAATTGTAGTCTAAAAGAAATTAAAATTTTTACAATAAAATTCATATATGAATAATAAACTATATAAGTAATATTAAATATATCGTATGAATGAGATTTTATAAAAACATGTAAACAATATAATTTATTAAATAAAATTTTACTACCAAAACATAATAGTAAAAATAGATTAAATTTATTTGACAATATTATAATGAAAAAGTTTAAAATACATGGTATGCTAATGAAAAAAACAATTAAAAGTATTATTATAGTTAAATCAATAAAAATAAAATAAAATGGGTAGTTTCGGAAATCAAATATGAATTATTGAAAGAATTATTACGTGGACCATTAAGCGATAATCAATAAGCTGACTTTTTCCACTTAATTTTTTGTAAAGGAAATAAGCAATGCTTAAACGATTAAGAGGTTTGAGTTTCCATTATCAAACACACAAAAAGTTATTATCTCTTAACTAAATAATTTTAAACATTAAGTTAGATTATCAAACAAGCCCTAAGGCTTCATTTGATAACAAGATTCAAAACTTAAAAGGAATTTTTAAGAGCTTATTCGCATTAAGTGTGTTTGATAACTGTTAGTCATAAGTTTTAATGAATTAAGTGATTATGAAGTTAAGTGCTTAATTGATTAAGTGCGTTTAATAACGAAAACCCAAGTAACTTAATTAACTAAGTGCGTCTGAAAAATAAGTATAATTCTGGCATAACAAATAAGTGATGAGTGAATCACTCATCACTAAATCTGAATAGAAGAAATATTTTTTTCTCTTTCAATTTTCTTATTTGTTGTATCATTATTTCTTTTTTTTAAGTTTCTAATACTTTTTAAATTTTATCAATTCAAAAAAATAATTAAAATAAATTAATTTTATAACTATCAAAAAAATTAAAAATAAATTATCATCTGTTTTTATAACTTTATTAAAAATATATGTAAATTTAATGTTAAAAATTAGATAAAACTTTTTATTTTTAATAACTTAATAATATTCGGACTTTAGTTTTCAGATTCAGACTTCAGTTTTTAGATTTCAGTCTTAATTTCATATCTTCAATTTCAAATTTTATCAAATAGAGTAATCTAATTAAATCGGATTTCAAACTTCAAAGTTAAGTTTGCAGACTTAACTTTTATCGCCTAACTCTGAACTTTTATATTACTGAGCCAGTTTCTTTCTTTCACATTGAGTTTTGTTCTTTCCATCGGTAGTTTAATTTGTGGTAAATTCAACCACGGGTAAAGGGAATAAGAGGCTGCTCTAACCAATAATCATGCGTCTGAGATTGTCTTACTAGAATTGGGTTTCCTAATTCTTAATGTTGTTGGCCCTATCAAATTTAGTGGCGAGCCTTTCTAGATTGTCAGTTATTTAGAAAATTAGTCAGTGATATGGTATCTTGACTGCCGGAAAAGTGGATAACTATAATTAGTTGATTTTGCATTTATTAAATAAATTTTTGCATCAATGAATGAGGTCATAAACTAGTGTAAATTCATTCCTAACTCGAATGTCATCCCTATTTATTTTTTTTTAAACTAATAATTTTTTGCGTTATTTGCTTTTTGCAACTGAATTTTTGTAGTAAGTTCTTAGTGTTTCATAAAAATAGAAAAATCTTTCTCGACTGTAATTCTCAATATAACTGAAAAAAATAATTAACCTTATTCCCTGTAGAAGACAATCGTACTCATCTTGTGTTAATTTTACCTCAATTGAGCGAGTTTCTTTTTTTTTTTTTTTTTTCCTGAAAATAACACACCATGCCACATAACAATTAGTATGCATAGAGATAGAGAAATAGAGCAAATTATGAAAAATTTAAATCAAGAAACAGAAACTCGCGTTTCCCTCTTTGACAATTTTAGGAGGTTTAAGTAACGCTCTTCGTCCCTTAATTGTTGTCTCGATTTGATTCATCAATTAAAATTGTTTAATATTTGACTTATTAATAACAGTTCTTAAATTGTCTTAAATTTACATTCCACAATATTTAAAATATTTTCTACTGACCAGTGAAATTCATATATACTGGCGGGGCTAATGAAATTAAGGATCTCAAATTTAAATTCTAACAACATTTTAATTATTTTTCACTAACACATGATATTCACACATTTTAACGAGGCACCAATGAAATTTTTATTTTTATTTTTCTTAAACCATTTTACTCGCTGACCCAGTCAGAGGTAGACCTAGTCTTCTAGATCTCCATGATTCAGTTAGTCATTCCAGCATCTACTGGCCTTCATTCTTTTCTGTTTGTTAGCAACTTCTAGGATTCACTAAGTTGTGGTTATTGCACTTTAGTACTTCTGTTACAACATAGTAGCATAAATAACGTATTCTTCTAGCATAACTAACTTGGGCGAATTACAATTTTTTTTTCAGAGGTTTGGCTAAATTACAAAATCACCTTTCTAGTTTGGTTAAATAATAAAAATCTTTTTTTGACCAGTGGACGAGTTACAATTTCCTTCTTGAGGTTTGGGTAATTACAAAGTCACCCCTCCTTATTTGGTTAAATAACAAAAATCCACTAAACAAGTAGGCAAATTACATATTTGCCCTTAAAGTTTGGATAAATTACAAAATAATCCTCCTAATTTGGTTATAAAATTGACTTATTTGAAAAACTACTCATGACATAAACAATTATATACTTGGAAAAATTAAAGTGCCCCTAACTTAATCTATCTAAAATTTGAGGATCAAAATGCCCTTCACAAATCCTTGAAGAGTCGGTAAGTGATGATAATCTCCAAACAAATTTTTTCCAAACATTGCATTATTACTGGCTCCCATACCAAATTTGCGATTGCTTTGAGATAAATTTGTCGATAATATCCTCATTTACGACCTCTTCAAAAATTGA
Source organism: Leptodermis oblonga (assembly GCA_016801395.1). NCBI lineage: Eukaryota > Viridiplantae > Streptophyta > Magnoliopsida > Gentianales > Rubiaceae > Leptodermis > Leptodermis oblonga. Next base: position 15,735,590 of record CM028758.1, on the reverse strand, counting down.
AAGCAACCATCAACGATGTTTTTGTTTGAGAAATAGAAAATGCTTTCTTTTCTTTTGGTGTAATATATCGTATATTTTTTAAGCACTCCTTTGTGAAGGCAATTTTGGTTTTCAAATTTTAGATAGATTAATCTAGGGCACTTTAATCATCCCAAGTATATAATTGCTTATGTCATGATTCAATTTTCAAATGGGTCGATTTTATAACCAAATTAGGAGGATCATTTTTGTAATTTATCCAAACCTCAAGGGGTAAAAATGCAATTTGCCTACTGGTCAGAGGGGTTTTTATTATTTAACCAAACTAGCAGGATGACTTGTAATTTTCCAAACCTCAAGGGAGAAATTGTAACTCGCCCACTGGTCAAGGGGGAATTTTTGTTATTTAACCAATGAGAGTCATTTTGTAATTCGCCAGACCTCGGGGGTAAAATGTAATTCGCCCAAATAACTTTGATGCTCATAGTTTTCCTATCTTATGGTAAAAATTAAATTACATTTACTTTTTGTATACAAAGTTAAGGTCATTATGTCCTTCTCTTCATTATTGTTCATAAATTTTCAAGAAAAAATTACATTTTTGGTACTTAATATTCGGCATCTTTACCCTTTTGGTACTAAATATTTGTCTGGTTACAAAATTATGATTTATGTTTGAAAAAGTTGCATTTTCGGAACTAAAAATTTGTCTTATTTACACTTTTGGTACCAAATGTTTGTCAAGTTGCAAAATTTTGCTTTATGTTTAGACAAAATTACATTTTTGATACCTTTGATTAGTAGAACATTAGAAAATAATCGTGATGCCACGTAAGAATATCAAACTTGTACAAGACTCCCAAACTATTATTGAACACTAATTTGATAACAGTCTGTCTCAGGAATAAAGTGTCACAAGATAGAAATATAAGTGTAAAGAGGTCAAACTTTTGATATTAAAAATGCAATTTTTTCAAATATAATGCAAAATTTCGCAACTGAACAAACATTTTATACTAAAACTGTATAGAAGACAAATTTATTGTACCAAAAATGTAACTTTTTCCAAACATAAAGCATATTATTGTAACTGGTAAAACATTTAGTACCAAAAATGTAAAAAAGTCAAACATTAGGTTTTCAAAATGCAGTTTTCTAATTTTTAATAAAGAGTCTCATGCCTCCAGCAATATAATCAGTTGTTACAAATTTAAAAATATAATATTAATTAAAATAAAATTGATTGAAAATGGGAAGAAAATGGAAGGAGCAGTAAAGATTAAGGCTTGCAACTTGAGACTGTGAGTTCGTACCTTAGAGGGTTAGATGGGAAAAAAATTAATGAATAAAAGAACAAGCTTGAATCAAATTAAATAAAAGAAATATTAAAATCAAAAAAATTAAAGATTTCAAATAACATAATTTATTAGAAAAATAAATAAGAGGAATAAAATTTTAAAAAATTAGTAATTAATAATTTTATATATTAGTGATTGTTGTTATGACTAACCAATATGGATACTATCTTAGTACCCATCAGAGGTACTCATTGTACCAATTATAATACTATTTATATGAGTACACATTACCATTTATACTAAGACATTAATTTTTAATTAATGGGTATGAGTGGGATTTACCCATTAAATTATTACCCATCTAAATATACCCAAGCCTGTTCATTTGACACCCCTAGTTAAGATGTTAGATATGTAAATAATAATATTGGCAATTTATTTATATCCATAAAGGGTAGACTATTTTCTTACTTTTGTTACCATATGACATAAATTTTCTTCTTTTTAATCTAACGGTTCATATTCATTTGGGGATGGTTGTCATCCAATGGTTCTCACATTCTATACACATAAATGTTGCCTTTATGTTTTTTGAGAAATGACTATTAGAGTACGCTTGGCGCTAAGGAATGAGAATAGAGGGAATGAACATCTGATTCCTAAAATTGAAATTCCTATGCTTGGTAAATATATGAATCTAATATTTTCAACTATTATATCCTCTAAAAGGCAATCTAAAATTCATTTAATGAGGAAATCATTGGATTCCCAGCTTTGAAATGCCCCCCATTCCCATTCCCTTTTTCGTGTGCCAAACGCACCCTTAGAAGTGTCTGTTCGAATAATTACTGCTATTTGAAATGTGATTGGTGGTTTCACCTTTACTTCATCTTCATTCTTACTCTGCTTTTCACAATTTAATTCATCAACATCTCCTTTCACATCAAGTTCAAATACACAAGTACCTTAATCATGGTTTTGCCCATTTTCAAACATGAAAGTTCATAGATTCATGTCTTCTGGGTGAGTAATTCTAACCCAAGAATTCATGGTTCATGGTTTTATGTGATTTCCTTTGAAAGTTTCTGCAGTATGTAAATATTTCGCAGATTCATATGTTGCCTCATTATTTTGTTATTCGTCTCTTTCTAGTGTAGTTTCAGATTCTGGGTGTGTAATTCTGACGCAGGAATTCCCAGTTCATGGTTTTATGCCATTTCCTAGTAGGGAAGTTTCAGCAGTATGCAAATATTTCGAAGATTCATATGTTGCCTTATTTTTTTTGTTATTTGTCTTTTTCCTGTGCAATTTCAGATGCTTGCTTTTTTCTTCATTCTTCTCTCCCTTTCACTGCTGAACCGTTCATCAATTTCCTCCACATCTAATTAGATGACATAGGATTGAACAAGGTATGTTTTCATGCTTTTTACTATATACAAACTTCTGAGTTCATGAATTCATGTTTATAGTGCGTTAACATAAGCTAAACATTTACACTTTCTACAAAGCATTATTTTGAAGATTGTTGAGGCCATCATTCCATTCAAAACCTATTAATCGAACATGACAGATCTTAAGAACACTATGATCTTAGTACTATTACTATTATATATATATATATACACACACACATACACACACGATATGTCTAAACGCCGGGAAGGAGAGAGAGTATTTTATTTTTATACCCAAAATACCCCCGCAACAAAGAAGCCCCCAGCCTAAGCTCCACAGTTCCCTGTGTCTCTCCCAACACTCTGGCCGGAAAAATTTGCCGTTGCCAGAGCTAAGGTAAAAAAATTTTATTATTTATTTATTTTTTCAAAAAAACATTCCTTTGGGCCGGATTTGGGTGGCGAATCATTCCCGCCACCCAAATCTGGCCTGAAGCGGCCAGATCCTGCTGCAATTTTTGCAGCAGGCCTCAACTGCAATGAAAATTGCAGTAGGCCTCTACTGCTGCAATTTTCATTTAGTTCAATTTCTGCTGGAAAATGGGATTCAGGCAGCCCATCTTTTCGGCAGCCTTCATGTTTTGCATTTCATTAAAAATTTTTTTTATGGATTTAAAACATGGTTAGGCCGTCTACCCTGTTTTCGAGGGTAAGAGTCCCTAACCTTTGAAAACATGGTTAGGCGGCCTAATCCCAATTTTGGGGTTAGGAGAAAATGAGATTAGGCTGCCTAACTTTGCATTCAAGGGTTAGAGTCCCTGACCTCCGAAAACATGGTTAGGCGGCCTAATCTCATTTTTAGGAGTTAGGATAAAATGAGATTAGGCCACCTAACCTTGCATTCGCGGGTTTGGAGAAAACGGGGTTAGGCTGCCTAACTATGCATTCCATTCGGGGGTTAGGAGAAAACGGGGTTAGGCCGCCTCATCATCCTTTCGGGAGTTTGGTCCTAACCCCATTTTATGGGGTTAGGAATGGGGTTAAACCCCTCTTTTGGAAAAGTGAGGCTACCGGAACTCCCCTTTTTTGGGCAAAAATTGGTTCTGGAGCGGTAAAGAAAAGAAAGCCAGGAAGTGGGTATCATATTGATCTGAAACCCACTTGCTGAGTTTCATTTTGCATGCCGCAAAGAAAAGAAACACAGCAAGGGGTTTCATATTTTGATATGAAACCCACTTGTTGAGTTTCATTCTAGCTGCTTTCTGACCGGATTTGGGTGGCTGGAATTCCGCCACCCATACCTAGCCAGTGTGTAGTTTTTTCCTAATTTTTTTTTTCAAGATTTAATGTCGTCGGCGATTTTCGTTGGTGGTGGGTGACGGTTCCGGTGGCATCGAAGTTTTCCAGCGGTGGGGGGCTGGGAAATGGTGGGGGTTAGTGTGATAGAATAGGGGTAAGGGCATTTTTGGTACAAAAACAAAATATTATCTATCCTTCCTGTTTTTAGCATTTTTCTTCTTTGCATTTATATAGTATGCGCATACCAACAAAAGCACTGGGCTAAATTGTTTGTGGAGTTTATCATTTACTTCAACATTTTTATGCTTCTTTACAATATAAAGGGTTTCCAGGATGAAAGTTATAAGATCTCTGTGATCCATAAAACTATATTTATGAGTTTGTCTACGTTCTTACAAATACATATTGTTATTCTTTTTATTCTTGTATTTTTCCCTTCAATATTGTTAGAAAATATATTATTTCTGGATTTGCGCCAATACAAAATTCCAATTAGGAGAGAGATTTAATTGATATAAAATTAGTAGCAGTCATTATAATTTTCCAAAGAATGATTCCAGAACACTCAATACATCTTTGAAGAAAATGAGGGGAGAAACTGAAAAAGAAGTGAAATATATATATATATATATAAATATTTATATATATAAATATATATATATATATTATAAGATCTCTGTGATCCATAAAACTATAGTTATGAGTTTGTCTACGTTCTTACAAATACATATTGTTATTCTTTTTATTCTTGTATTTTTCCCTTCAATATTGTTAGAAAATATATTATTTCTGGATTTGCGCCAATACAAAATTCCAATTAGGAGAGAGATTTAATTGATATAAAATTAATAGCAGTCATTATAATTTTCCAAAGAATGATTCCAGAACACACAATACATCTTTGAAGAAAATGAGGGGAGAAACTGAAAAAGAAGTGAAAAAAAAATATATATATATATATAAATATTTATATATATAAATATATATATATATATATTATAAGATCTCTGTGATCCATAAAACTATAGTTATGAGTTTGTCTACGTTCTTACTAATACATATTGTTATTATTTTTATTCTTGTATTTTTCCCTTCAATATTGTTAGAAAATATATTATTTATGGATTTGCGCCAATACAAAATTCCTGTTAGGAGAGAGATTTAATTGATATAAAATTAGTAGCAGTCATTATAATTTTCCAAAGAATGATTCCAGAACGCACAATACATCTTTGAAGAAAATGAGGGGAGAAACTGAAAATGAAGTGATATATATATATATATATATATATTATTTTGAAGAAAACTCAAACCAAGGATCGGACTAATTTTTTTCTTTTGCATGTATGTGCTATTAAACTTCAAAGTAATCTGGAAAGAATCAGATTTTGTTTTGTCAATTGTTAATTTTTTTTTTTTTTACATAATTAGAGTATGTCTTTACTTTTAAGTTTCCAGTGTTCGTTGTTGTTTGTTCTCTTCATATTCTAATACGGACTGATCATCATCGATCGTGCACATATTGATTTATAAATACATTTTATGAGGATGATGGCCCTTTTACATGTTAAAAAAGAAAGAAAATGACCCTTGTTTTGCTGATGTTTTGCTTGACATGTCTCCACACACTTCCACATTAATCTTCAATAATAAATTAATAATTAAATCTGAACCTCCAATTAATTATAAACTTGCACTACTAGGTTTTAATTAATTTACTCATATTTCCATCTGTTGCCAATACTGAAAATATCATTTGGTGCTCCAAACATGCCAATAATGTCACTAGCAACAATATTATAGATCATGTTCATTGTCAAATTTTTTTTTTTTTTCCAAAACAATATGCATTATTTGTCTTCCTTGCTTTATTTGCTTCATTTACATGTATTGTTACATCTATTAATACCCTAAAACTATAATAGTCCATTGCAGATTTCATGTTATATGTTTGTACGTGCTGCTAGAAACAAAGTTGTTGGTCTTCATTGATCGCAACTAAAAGTAACTTATGTTTCTATCCTTTACTATATACTTTACTTAACTTCATTCGCATTGCTTTATAATTCCATGCTGTTTCTTAATACTGTCTATTTTTATACAAAATGTTAGCTTCTATTTTAGTTTTTCTTTTGTATATGGTTAGCTCAATATTTTTGAAATCACATCTACTCGTCTATCCTAGAACTCTAAGCTTCAATTATTTTATTGTGTGCGATACTTGTTAAAGTGGTATTTTATTTATGTATGTAGATAAACAGAAATGCAAAATATAGAAAACATTAAAGCAACTATGTGAAGATTAAAGCAACAAAAGAGAGAGATTAAGCAAAAATGAAATCCAATTCATAACATTCTTATGTGAAGATTATTTCATGTGAAAAAACAACTATTCCCAATGAAGGACTGAATGCAATGGATATAGATCCAATTCATTCATCTTTGTCAGCCACATAACAAAATTCCTCTATTTTTCACCAGCAGTAGATTCTCAAGAACCACTACATGCTTCATTCAACCATAAATTTGTGAAAACATCAGTAAACCAGGTACACAATTTATAAATGTGCCACAAAAATACTCATACATCCCAGACTTTCCATACAGGTGATTGATTATGCAATGGCTGGTGTTAATGCCAGAATAATTTTTAGCATCCAGAGCAAATAAATGATGAGTTAGCCTCACTGTATTAGACCCAAAATTATCTCTGCCGCAACTCCTTTCATATTTCCGATTTTATACCTCATTACTACCGGCAATTCTGGGTTTTTCTTAATTCCTTATGCCCTCTCCATCTCTTTCACTAATCAATCTAGTAATTGGCCCATGAAGATGACTACTACACCGACTCAAGAGCTATTTGAGCCCTCTGATTTGTGTAAATTTATTTTTTTATCCCCCTTATTCTGTTTATTCTTCTTTGCGCTCACGCGTATGAAGCCCCATTTGACCGATCTGATTTCTGTAACTTCATTTGCTATCCTCATTAATCTGTTTATTCCTCTTCTTCGTGTGTTCTGAAGCCTTAGTTTGAGCCCTCTGATTTCTGTAAAAAAAAAAACAAAATTATGTCCCATGTCTATTTTTTCTTCTTCTTCGTGTGGTCTGCTTTCTGAAGCCCGTTCCATTAATCATTTTTTTTAAACTACCCCATCATCAAACAAATAGGAAAATATGAAGTATCACAAAGAAAGGGGGGGGGGGGGGGTGGTGTTTGATGTACTAGGGCACAACAAAAATGAAGAGAAAAGAGTTAATGGCAGAAAGAAAAAGGAAGAGGAAGAAGAAAGGAAAGGGACAGCGGGCATAAATGAAGTGGGAAGGTTGCTGCAAAATTTCTCTTTCTTTTTAAGGGTAATTTGGGCAACTCATAGTTTATTTGCTCTGGATGCTATAAAATGCTCTGACTTTAACAGCAACCTTATGCAATCTTTACTTCATGCGTGCACTCTAATACTCTTTTATGACACTCTGGGATTATAGCAATTGCAATCGAAGTATTACCAATCAAACATATCAGCAAAGATGGAAAAGAATTTAAAGTGCAGAAAATTTACCAACTTGATGAAAAATTTAGAAACATAAATTACAATCTTTTTTATAATGACAAATTTCAAACATTTATAACTGTATCAAAGATTATTAACACATACATTTTATTTGATTTTTACAGCATGAAGATTGTGAGTATATCACTGTGGAATGAAGGTAAAGCTATTGCGGATGACCTTGAAAATAGCCCAGTTACCATGTGTCATCTTGTGAAATTTTCTATCTTCTATATTGGATTATGTTCAATGCGACGAGCCTTCAAATATACACGGCATCATGGAAAATCTAGAGTTTCTACATTCTACTAAATTCTATAAGTATTGAGACCTTCGCTGAGTGTTACCGAGATTTATCCTCGACCAATATGCCATTGCTAATAATTTATTTAGTTGCTTATAACATGTATTTTTCATACAGGTAAATGCATAAGTATATGGCTATGAATTTTTCACCTTATTAGACAAGGCAAATTCAAACATGGTGGTGAACCCAAAAATTACTTCATCTCAGTTTTCAAGCGTTCAATTAAAATATTTTATTTGTTGTTTTGAGATTTATTTTAATTCGCATTTGATACTATTTAAATTAAATATTTTTTGTTGTACGATACATATTTTGCAAGGGAGTTTTACTCATTTAAATTGCAGTCATCATAAAAATAAATATTGTATTCAATTACCATAATCGTAATATTTTCAAATCATTACAAACTATTTACAGGGCACCGGGCGAATATACTCCACTTTGCCCAATTACGGTATTGCATGTATCATTTGTCTATCTGTTGGAACCTCTACCTACCTTTCCATTCAATCTCCTCTCTTTGGTTTGTTCTTCCCATTCCCCAGTTTAACTCCACAAATCTGAACATATGGTATTGTGTAAGTACTGTGCAAGAATTGTGTAAGGACTTTGTAAGCACTGAGTAAGTACTGTGCAAGAATTGTGTAAAGACTTAGCCAGGTTGCCCAAAAAAGAATTGATCTGATCCAAATTGTTTCAAAAACAGCCACTTTTTGTCAATCCCAAAGTTACAGAGTTGAGCATTCAGAGCTAAGAGAAGGCTACTGGAATTTCCCAAATATAAGCTAATGGATGTTAGTCTAGCATAATGTTTAAAAACAGTTAGACTATAATTGTTTTAGAAAATTGTTTTCTAAATTCGTTTGAGATAATCAGTTAAAAAAGTTACTCTCTAAAGTAGTGATATTGTCTATATATATATATATATATATATATATATATATATAACTGCTTTGTAAAAAAAGTTACACTGCTGTATTATGCCCTAGAGCCTACTAGGGTTTTACTATGCATTACTAGGGTTTTACTATGCATCAGTGGAAGTTTCCCTTCCATTTCTATCTACTTTTGCATTATCATTATCAGTTACAATCAATTTTTTGTGTAGTTTTAAAACATTTTTTTACTGCAAGTGAGAATTTATATGGTGTTTTTACTTGAGTTAGATCTATACAAAAACATTAGATGATGATAAAATTAAATTAATACATTAGTTCATGTTGGTTTTTTTTCCAAGTATATCGCCCTTTCATAACTTATGATTAGTTTTTTTCTCTTTTATTTCCTTTCTTTCTTTATAAAATATCAGAATAGAATGATTTAATTAATGATATGGCTTTAGATTATTTAAAAATGGTTTTTTTTTATAATCTTTTTGCAATTCTTGACATTGGTATCAAATGAAAACTGTTGGTTTGTGATAGATTGAGTGAAAGTTGTTGTTTGCAATTTTTGTTGTGTTATATAATATAGAGTTGTATGTAAAAATTATCTTCTGACTCGGTGCAGACAGGTACCTTGACTTTTATACAATGATCTACAATCTCATGTACACTAAGAATCATGCTTATTATTCTAAAGATCTCTATGTTAAATATAAGGAAACGTTTGATGACTACCATATCTCAGTTGTCGTGGTATCTGAGGAAAGCCCACCATGAACTTTTTCTAAGGGAATTAGTTTAGAGGTGGGATAACGATAAGGTTATGGTGAGGTGGCTTTCTTGATTTTTCCAATTATTAATTTGATAGGTTCTATGTATGTATGGGGACTTTAGAGGTGTTGCTTTGTCTCTGATTAAACGACAACCTGATGGAGATGATATCGCCAGTTCTTTGTTGAGAAAATGCGGTGAACATTTTTGTTTAATTTGGGATGGAAAGTATGAGTTGGTATGAAAGTGATTTTGAAAGTTACATAATTAAGAATTGCTCTTCTTATTACTCATGAAAGGCCTCAAAATGGATCATGGAGAATTCATATACTTATTACTTGGTGAAAGCCAATTTTTTCCTAAAGTGAGAAAAGAAAGAAAGTGTGCCTAATTATTTGCATTCGTCAAGTGAGATAAAGCTTTTGAAAATAGTACAGCATTGTGGAAATAATTAAGATACAATTTAATGGAAATGTGCATTATCTACTAAACAAAAGTGCTACCTTTTAGAAGAAATGTGCAATGTCTGTAAAGTTGATGAGCAAATTCTGAATTTTTGAAGAATCCTAAATTTTCATATGCTATACTCTATCCCTAGATTTTCCTATTTTTCACTATAATATGTAGATTTTATAATGGTGCTTTTACTTGAGTTACTTAAGTATAAAAACATTACAAAATGATAAGGGGGAGGGCTGGGGGTGGTGGTTAACTCGAGGGACTTGTAATTCGGAGTTCGAAATTTGGGAATGCAAAGGTTAAAAATCAAAGAATAAAAAATTGAAAGCATTACAAAAATATAAAATACACCATGCAGGGTTTTTCGAGTATGTTGCCATTTTTTAACTTATGACAACTTGTTTTTATATTTTTTCTTTCTTACTTTACAAATTATAGTAATGGAATGATCAAAAGGTACGGATTTAGAGTATTTTAAGTTGACTGTATTTTTCTTTAATTCGTGACTTTGATGTCAAATAAAAATGGTATGTTTGTGATAGATTGATAAACTTGCATGGCATTTGAAATAGGTTCTTTTTTAATTTTAATATTTGTATTAACTGAAAGTTTTTTATTGTAATTTTTTTGTGTATAATAGGGATTTATTTTATGAGTTGTTGTTTCTGTTTTTTTTTTTTTTTTTGTTTTTCACTTTGTATTTCTCTATAGAAAATTCATGTTTGGGTTCAATGTTATAGTTGTATTCACGTAACCAGTACAGGGTCGTTCATGACTCCCATTTGTGTTAAAGTTTTACTAGTTCAGTAAACATTCATGAATGTGTTTGTTGAAAGGTTTGAATAAAATGTAAGACCGGGAGTCTTTGTATGGAATGGAGAGGGTAATTTACTGTCTTAAAAAAGAACAATAAATTGATTTTCAAATCTTACTTTTTATGCTGAAATAACTTATATATGTTACTAGTAAGAGTAATATTACACAACTCAACTGTGAAAAACATGTTCACGGATTAATTTCACTCTCTCTTTGATCTGAGTTCTTGATAATTTTCAGAGAAGGTATCATATCAACATATGGTTATGGAGTTGGAGGATGGATGGGAGAAAATAAAGGAGGGGATAACCAAATTGAAGCACATCTTGGAAGAAAACCAAAAGACCCAATTACTTAGGGGAGGCGAGTATATATATATATAAACTTTTATACAACAATTTACAATCTCATGTGCACTAAGCATCACCCTTATTTTCTAAAGCTTGTTGTCAGACAGAAGAAAGCATTGGATGACTACGTTTTCTCAGTTGTCTTGGTATCTTTGAGTAGTGAAGCCTGATTTGAAATTTTTTTTAGGGAAATAGTTCAGAGGTGGGATAACTACAAGGTTATGGTGATGTGGCTTTCTCAATTGTTCCAATACCATGATTGGTTCTTTGTAAGCCGTAAATTGAATGTTGTTGCGCTTATTTGTTTCTGGGATACTGTTGACGAAGCTTTGTAATGGAGACTTTGACGTGCTGTTTCGGCTTGATTTAACGAAAACATGCATGATGGGGATCATATTGACAATGCTTTGTTACAAAATGTAGTGCAAGGTATTGGTATGAAAGTGATTTTAAAAGTTACCTAATTGAGAATCCCTCTTCTTTTTGCTTCAAAAAATCCTTGACATGGATCGTAGAGGATTCATGTCCTCATTGCTTGGTGAAGGTCAATAATTGTCTAAAGAGTGAAAAAACAAAAAGAGTTGCTGATGCGATCCGGCTCAAGCACCCGACTTTTTGCCCAAATGGGGAGCTGGGCGAGCTCAATTTTGTTCAATTCAATTGAAGATTAATTTGGGGCATGTTAATTACAGGACCCATTTTACTAAATACAAGACACTTTTTAAAATTTTAAATGGCAAAAAGACATTAATGCCCTTGATAGTTTCTAACTTCATAAAAAAAATTTACCCCACTTTTTTACCTACACATTCCATTTGAATCCTTATTCAAGAACTCAAACTCCATTCAACCCTCATCCATACTCCCTCCCATTTCCACTCAATCATCTCCCTTAAACCCTACATTCATACCATTTCATCAAAAATACTAGAATTTTGCTTGCGTATCATGGACGGTAATGCAAATGACGATCCATATTACACGGTACGTATCACATTACATTTTTTTATGGTGAAAGGTGGCACATTTTTTGGTTTTTTTGTTACTGGGCGAGAATCGCCCGAATAGGGTGATTTTACTAGATAAAATCGCCCGAAGAAGGCGATTTTATCCATTAAAATCGCCACCTCTAGGTGATTGTAAATAAAAAAATTTCCTTTAGGTGGCAATTTTACTAGATAAAATCGCCACGTTGGGGTGATTTTATAGGAAAAAATCGGCCAATTTTTTTAGAAAAAATTCGCCACTTCTGAGCGAATTTATAGGAAAAAAAATTGGCGTCCTGTGGTGAACATTTTCCAATTAATCACTTGTTGGGGGCGATTTATTTTTAGTAGAATCGCCTGGGATTAAAACCCATAGAATAGCCCCCCCCCCCCCCCCCCCGGGGGGTTTCTACGCCTTTCTCAATTTTTGCCCCTGATTTCTGTGATGCCTAATGTCATATTTTATTTTCTTATCAGGCTCTGCGTTTTGTGGATGATCGCATCTTTCCAGATTACACAGATGTATTTCGTACTGAGGAAAAGTTCAAGACTAGAGCTGACTTGATTGGTTAGGTTGAAACAAGAACAATCGAGCATCATTTTGATACTAAAATACCTTCTTCTAAAAAGTGGAAGGGGCCTGTAAAAGGGAGAAGAGGGAGAGTTGATATCGGTTGTGATAGATCGGGAGAACTTAGAAGCAAAGCACCCTTAGGTGAAGGGAAAATAGGCCGTAACAACACAAGTAGCAAGTTGACTGGTTGTCCCTTTCAACTAGTAGGGAAAGAAATTAGTGGGGGTAACTGGAAGTTGAGTGCCATAAAATGTCAGCACAATCATGAATTACCCCTTGTTAGAAACTGGCATCAAAAGCACTCCAAGTTGGATGAAGCGGAAAAGGAGAAAATTTTAGAAATGATGAAGATAAATTTGACTCCGAAGCAGATGTTGGCAAAACTACGATATGATAATGCGGATAATGTCACCCGTATTAGACAGGTGTACAACGAAACGACAAAAGTTAGAAGAGATGAGAGGGCAGATTTAAGTACACTTCTTAAAACTGATGTAGGATTACAAGTACTACTACTGGTATACAACGGAAGATGAGCGTAATGCTCTTGAAAATGTGCTCTTCGCGCATGAGGATGTTCCTGGTCTACTTCATACATTTCCTTACATATTGTATATGGATACGACATATAAGACCAACCGGTATGACATGTCTCTGCTTCAGATAGTCGCTCATGTTCCGACGGATCAATACATTCATGTTGCTTTTGCTTTCTTGAGGGATGAGACCTATGCAACTTATTTCTGGGCAACGACTAGATTGAGGCAAATTTTTGATCCACTGAAATATCCACATGCTGTTATGACTGACACAGAGTCGGCTTTATTGAAAGCTGTCCACAATGTTTTCCCCCCTTTCTAAACAACTATTGTGCAAAAGGCATATTGCTATGGATGTAAGGACGAAATCACTGAGTGTGTGTACGGACACAAAGATATTAGATGAGTTTGATGCTCGTGGAGAAAAATGATGAGTGCTTTAACGTATGACAAGTTCACGAAAGCTGTAGAAATCATTAAGACTAACTATAGAGGCCAGTGGATATCAGTAGTTAATTATATGCACCAGACATGGTTGGATCCCCACAAGGCCAAGTTTGTCTCAGTCTGGACTAAAGAAATAAAACATTATGGAGGGCGCACAAACAACATGTGAGAATCTATTAACTTTCATCACTTATAGTTATAGATATGACTCCATTATAAATTATTCTCCAATTTAAATCCTTAACTTTGTATGTTATTTATCTCTGCAGGGCTGAGAGTGCACACACAATGTTGAAGAATGCCATTAAAACTGACAGAGGATCATTTCCTACAATTTTCTTGGCATAAATAAGATGATAAAGGAGCATTTGATGAGATCCGTAGTGAAATTGAGGCATCTCGAAGCAAAACATTGCGTGAAGCCAATTACCTGTTGTATAGTAGTATCAATGGCATAGTTTCGCAAGATGCCATACTGTTGTTGTTACATGAATATAAAAAGAGAGGTGCACTCTATGGAGCAAATAGTAAGCTGTGTAGTTGTGAAATGCGAACCAGCTTTGGCTTACCGTGTGCACATCAGATGGTTGAAATAGAGAGGAATTACAGACCTATTGATCCTTTGGATGTGGACTTCTTCTTGAGGACCCTATCTTTGGATGAGGGGAACATGCCTAGTGATGAGGAGCGGTAAATAGCACAAGGGCGATTGCATGAGATGTATGTTGAGGCCTCGCAAGGGTGATTGCATGAGATGTATGTTGAGGCCTCGCAACATCCTACTGCGGACACTTACAGATTAGCGAGTGTCATGCATAGCACTTTCCATCCAGAGATTGTTGACCTCGCTGATCTGATACAAAGGCCACATAGGGGAAGACCGAGAAACAACTCTACGCAGCGAGATCTATCGGGCTACGAGCATGCTGAGAGGGTTGCAGGCATAGGCAGAGGCAGAGGTACATATAGTTTGCCATGTTACCCAATTTTTGTTGTTCACTTTTTTATTTTGATCCATCTATGGTTTGATGCATACGAATAATATGTGCAGGGCGCAGTAGGACAACTGGGTCATCAACCAGGAGGAATCGAATAAATTCTAACGAATCCAACTGGCCTTTCAACCTGCCGTCTTTGGTAAAATAGTTTGTTTTCGATTATGTTGTGGATTATAACAATGTAATGGGGGATGGACACTGTGGTTTTAGGGTAATAGCTAGATTCGTACATGGTGAACAGTCACTTTGGTCGCAAGTCCGGCGGGAGCTGTTACATGAACTTGACGCGTATGCCTCACTTTAGTTTGGAGTTCTCGGTGAAGAAAACTACGATAAAGCTCATACAGTGTTGGATTACCATATAAGTCCTGCAACAGAGGAGTTTTGGTTTGATACTTATCTGTTTGGCCTACTTGTCGCCACGAGGTACCAGAGGGTATTCGCATTCTACGGAGCGAAATGTTGTACCTTCCTTCCACTTCACTTGAGAGATTCCGGCGTATCTGATGATCCGGACACGTATATCACTATGGGTCATATCCAGATTTGATTTGTTTGGAGACGAGCGGTGAAATCTTGTTGCCCCCAATCTGTGTGTTGTGGCGACACCATAAGGAAGACATGATGGATGAGTTGAAGGACAGGTTACAAGCTCGCTTAGATAATTATCAAAGGTTGTACGTAGATAGTATAGGTAATATAAGAACACAACCCACGATAGTTATCAATTAGGGATTATATTTTTTTATTTTAAAAGTTTTATTGTATTTTTTGGTTTGTATTGAAAAAGAAATTTGGTTGTAAGAACAAAATTATGTACTTTTTTCCTCAAAGTTTAAGTGTATTATTCAATGTGTATTTATCCTGGCAAAATTTGGGCATAGTCTGCCCTATACATGGACCAATCAATCCCTGCACAAACCACAAAACGAAGCACTAAATTAAAATTTCTAAAGCATTCAATAGCAGCACTCAGTTAAGTTACTAATTCAACATCCAAATGTCTACGAACAAACAAAAAAATACAGTTGGCCACCATTACATTTAAGTCACTAAATGTTTCAATCCACATCTTATAAGACAATGCACTACGGCTCAAAAGGCTGTCTTCTCGCAAGTTCTTCGAGTCCCGGCATCTGGGCCTCCTAATGATAAGCCACTTCTGCAATAGCCCGGGATGATAAGTATTGAATTCGCTGCAACAATTAAACGTATAAACTCAATATCCTACTTGTAATACAAATATAGGTAAAACGAAAATCTAAAATCATCCTAAACTCACTGCGTTGAGGGACAACTGGGTTGGCTCAGGAGTGTCTTCCTCGACCGGACCCCTACTGACACGCACGTGCGACCGAGACTGGAAGTAATCAAGGTAACCCTCGCATGCTTCGTCAGTAAAAATCGGCCCTCTTCATATACCGCAGAAGCCTCGTATGATATATTTCCCAACCACTGATATCAGGAACGAACTTGCAAACATATTTTTTTTGTCTCTGGGCCTCTGTAGCACTCCTTCGGTTTGAAGACTTGAAAAGGAATTTGTTGGGCCTACCCGAACTGTCTTAACACCCGATCCGTCATGTAGGGCTCTTCAATGTTAATGGAATAGATGAGCCCCCTATACAATGAAATTTTATGGACCAATGCCGGATTGGGCTCAAATGGTATCCAATTAACCTGTTCGACATTAAAACGAATCAACAAAGAGAGGACAGAAAGAGCAATAACTATTTTCAAACACACACAACGGACATATTACCTCGTTTGGCTGCAATGAATCTATCACCCGCCTGTAAGCATCCAAATCATCTTGTGCAACACACTTCTTACCGGTACCAACATGTCATTTCATTGCCGCAGGCATTCCAGTATTCCACGACCTCTTTCTTTGGTGGGCTGAATGTTGGGAAGTGTTCATATATCTAGCTCTAATAAGAATGAACAGAAGAATAATTCAAACATATGTTGGCCCAAAATAAAGCACTATCTCATAAGGAAAGGTACTTGTAAAATGACAAACCGGCAGTAAAGTCAAACAAGGAGAAAATTGAGCACTTTGTGCCCTAGATGCCTTCCCAAGTTGGCGATATAAGTACACCAAGCAAGCTGCGCCCCATGAGTACTCACTTACTTTCTTAATATCGCGAAGGAAAGTTAAAAAATGCGCAGAGACGTGGGTTTTCGTCCACGAACAGGGAAAGACCTAAAACCCACAATAAATAACCTGAGGCAGCATTCACTTGATCGAATCTACCGGCACAATTTTCCTCAAGGCTTGTCAACTTCACAAATCCAGGCTTATCCAGCTTCACCTCCTCATTGCCCAACACAGCTGCAACATCGCCCAGAAAAGGTGATTTTTCCACTAAGAATCGCCTAGGCCAGGCGATTTTCCTGGGAAAATCGCCACGGGACGGCGTTTTTCCCGAAGTGATTTTCCCTAAAAAAAATGCCGTCGGGAGGCGATATTTTTAGGCAAAAAATCGCCACCCTAAATAAAACGCCATCCTGTGGTGATTTTTCTCAGGAGCATTTTCCCTAAAAAAATCGCCACAGGACAACGTTTCTTTTAGGGAAGCGATTTTCGCGGTCGTTCGTTGGAAAATCGTTTTTTTTGCGAACGACCACTGAAGTTACCCTAAAATTATCACTACGCAGCTGAAAAACACATCATAAACACTAATACATTCCTAAATTACCCATAAGAATTTACAACACCCAACACATTCAAATTTTCATTTCCTCTACAAAAAAAAAAAATAAAAATTTCCGACTCACCGATTTGTTGAGCTACATCGATGACCAACGAAGAAGAGTGATGGAGATGGAAACCGGAGTCGCGAGAGGGAGCTAGAGCTTACGACCACCGATGGAGATGGAGATGGAACTAGAATCGCGCCGATGGAGAGGACCGAACGACCGGAATCGCAATGGAGACGGAGGAGAAAGAGGAGAAATGGAATTGCAGTAAAATTGATTGAAATCAATTTTACTGCTTAAGGTAGAAGAGAATGGAGGGGCAAAAATATAAATTCACGTCTAAAATTTTTTAAAACGTGTCCTACGTTTAGTAAACGGTGTCCTTCAAGTAACAATTCCGATTAATTTTCAGCCCAAGTCTTGGATTGATTTCTAGTCCATGTGGTTCACAAAATTTGAATTCAAGCATTCACTTTTCAAGGGAAAAATAATGCACTTGGGAAATGTACGGGGTCAGCTAAACAAAGGAAATCAGCTGCTGAAGACCAAGTGATTTGGAGCTTTAAATGGTGTACTTTTCGGTTGACAAAATTTGTGAGCTAATGCCATGCGTGCATAAGTGAGAGGGGCTGATTCATGTCCATGGAAATAAAGGAAAACAAAGTCAGTAATCCCACAAAATGATTAATGACTTTTTGGCCTCCATTTGATAAATGTTTGCTGATCAAATTTGGGAGATAATCACCATGCATGTACATGATGTGCAGCTATAAATGGAGCTTTTAATTCTGCTGATGCATGGACAAATGAGAAGACAAATTCCAAGGTGACTTGCTCAAGCTTAATTGTTGAAGTTGAAAGGTTGGTTGCCTTATTTGCTGATCAAGTTAATTATTTGATCATCAAGGGTCGGCTGAGTTTTTCTTATCATTTGGGCTGATTGATTGCAGAACATGAAGGGGTCTTCTGGCATCAAAATCAGTAATCTGTAGAGTCAAAAGTCTTAGACAAATCTAGTAATTAAGTTTCATTTCTAGAATAATTCTTATGCCTATAAAAATGCACTCTTTGTAATCATTTGGAAGCAAGATTTGGATGAATAGAAATGTTTTTGTGAGTTTTTCTAAAACTCAGTTCTTCGTTGAACTATAGAACTTATCAAGACCTCGTCTTGTTGCGTTCAACACTTATCGAACAATCTTTTGGTGAGTTGTTCGTGGTGTGCTTATACCGAGGTTCTCAACATTGTACACTCGCGGGTCGGATCATCTATAACAAGGTTCCGTTTGTCCATTGTTGGCGGGTCGAGGTTTCACCAAAACCACCCTAACAACCCTTAGAACGATCGGCTTTCGCTTTGTGATCAAACCCTCCCGGGCGAGATTACATCAGTTGCTAATTATTTGGCTCCATTAAGTGAGTGAAGCTTTTGGAGATAGTACAACATGTGCAAAATAAAAAAAAAAGCAAAAGAAAAAAGTCACGTGAATTAGGAGACAATTTAATGAAAATGTGCATTACCTACTAAACATAAGTGCAGTTTTTTGAAAGAAAATGTGCAATGTCTTTAAAGTTTATGTGCAATGCTAAAAAAATTTAAGAATGGAAAATTGTTTTATCTACATAAATAACACTTTTTCTTTTCTTTTTTTTTCTCATTTGTATTGCTTTTTTTCCACTTATACTTTAATTTAGCTATTTTCATGGAAACATAATAATCTCAATCTCCTTCTAACTTGTAATCTTTTTTGCATTCCTTCGGCCTTCTCTGTTTGGAGGTTCATGATTGATTCTTCTCCCACAGAAACTCAAAGAAAATAAATTATACTCGTATTATCTTCTTGTTCCATTCAGAAAATGAAGATTATTAATGATTTGTTATTCTCAAGTTCTCAAAACTGCTTGTTGATTACTAAATTGATCTGGTACATTAGGGGACTAAAGAATCAATTCTATATCCAATCTTGAAGCATCGAGTCTAAAAGTTTGGTGGACTGAATTTTCATTTCAAAATTTTGAGTAAGAGAGCAGTCTGTTTACGAAATAACATTGAATTTGTTGAGCAAAGTCTTTCAATATCTAACGATGGTCTACGATTTTTCCTGAATTTTCATTTCAAAATTTTGAGTAAGAGAGCAGTCTGTTTACGAAATAACATTGAATTTGTTGAGCAAAGTCTTTCAATATCTAACGATGGTCTACGATTTTTCCTATTGCAGATAAAACATCAATAATGAGATGACTAATGCTGCTATTTTCTCTACCAACCAGGTTTCCCCTTTGTCTATGCTCTTCTTAATTTATGATGTGTGTTGGGTAATTAATATGAATGGAATAGTTATGATCTTTTTTTACTGTTTCAATAGTAATTATATTTGCAAATTTAGTTACATCTTCAGTATTTTGTTCTGAATTTATCTTAGGATTTGATGGGGAAAAATCTTGACTTGCCTAGGGAATGATTTTAGTATCGGAACAAGCTATTTATTATAAATAATTGTACTAATAGTATGTATATTTGCTTTGCAGCATGCCCATAGTTGGAAGCAAAAGGAGGAGAATTGTAGCTAAAATGATGCGGAAACGAATCTAGAATCGAAGCTGAGCGAGCCATTCTAAAGAGCAGAAAAGACAGTAAAGTTCATACAAGACTTGCCCAAGACAAGTCCGACTTGATCCAAGCTGGCCGAAGTCCAGTAATTCTAGAACTCCAGTGAAGAGTCAGTACGGCATGCCTGATGCAACTACAGCTTGCCCAAGCTATGGAAAAGCGCTGAAGTCTAGAAACAACTTACAGGAAACCTAATCCAAGGCCCAATTACTTGGCCTATGACAGAAGGAAGACCCAGAAGCTTCCAGCAGCTTAAATACCTTAATTTCCTAATTCTCAAACATTTCTACTTATGGAAATAAGCTTAACTTGCTCCGTACGTAATGGGGATTAGTAGTTTCCTTATTCTAATTATGGGAAAGCTTTTGCTTGTTTATTATTATTTCCTTTATTACTTAGGTTCTTAACAGAATTAGGTGCTCAAAATTTCCTATAATTAGAGAGCTTGTAGGAGGTATTATACGCTCATTCACACGTAAATTAGATATACAATACAATTTGCTCCTTATGGCGGCTTGGGCACGCCAGTTCTCCCTCCCATTTGGAAGGCTGGGATAGATCTTTAATATAGTTTCATTTCTTTTATGTCTTGTTGTTTAGTTATAGCTTCATAATTCTGAAGTGAATTTAGAAGGCATTAACTTATACAACTGTGAGATTTAAACGTTCTTCACATCTTTTATGCATATTTACTTGCTTGCCTCTATTTCAATAGTCAATATTTTTTGGATACTTGGTATAAATTCATTCGAAAGGATTTATTTATGCATCACCTAACACTGATTAGGTGAGCAGCTGACTTGGTAGCATCACATTGCTCGGTTAATTGGCGGTAACCTAGCCACCTCTTAGGAGGCAAACAAACTTGTGTAAAATTGCGTATCAGCTGATCCATTCACTACAAAAAAAAAGGCCTTTGGTGACCACGCTGAAATTGGTCACCAAAGGCATAAATCTGGTCACCAAAGCCTTTGGTGACCAGAAAAATCTTCGTCACCGAGAGGTCACTGAAGCTCGGTCACCAAAGGGTCGGGTGACCAATCAAAAAGGCTTGGTCACCAAAGAGTATCTTTGGTGACCAAAACCGAGTAGTCACCAGTTTCTGACCAACTGTTTGTAGTCACCAATATGGTCACCAAAGGGGCTCGATTTGGTCACCAAAGGTATGCCTTTAGTGACCGAATTTAACGACCAAATATATGGTCACCAACGTGTCATTAGTGACCGTATTTTTTGGTCACCAAATAGTCACCAAATGGAAGGTTGTGGTCACCAAATATGCATTCTTTTGGTGACCAAATGGTTGGTCACCCAAGTATCATGGTCAACGCAGTTGGGTGAAGGCATTGGTGACCATAAATTTGGTTACCAAATTTTGGTGACAAAGTATTTTAGTCAACAGAGGACCATAGTTGAAAAGTTTGGTGACCAAAGGTTTGTAAGAATATTTTTGGTGACGACTTTAATGACTAGTTATTTTGGTAACTATTTATTTGATTTTCAAGTTATGGTGATCGAAAAGCCATGACTAAGAGTGTAATCGTGACCCAATTTGTAATCATCAAAGGCAAATGGTCAACCACAACATGATGTGGTGACCACATTAGGACACCTTACGTGGTCACCAATAGTAAGTGATAATGACCAATAATTTAATTTAATACCTTATGTAAAACACATAAATTGAAGTTGGATAGAAGTAATTTCTAACTATACAATTTGATGGTAACAACAATAATAATGAAATAAGATGTTTAACCAACATTAACTACTAATATTATACACAACCACAATTAGCAAAACATACAACTATGAATAGAGATAGACCACTTCATATGCCACGGAAGCAAAAATATTGTGGCAAGGCTGAACACCCACAGAAGCATATTGCGAAGCAATGCTAATAAATTGCAATGAAACAGCACCTTTTCTCACACTCCTCCACAAGGGGCTCAAATGGAAGCATTGAGCGAACTGATATAATAAGGCCTTTAATAAAATCTTCAGGACATTCATCATCTAACAGCTTTCCCACAACTAAAGGGGCATTTCTAGGATTTACCTATGCACCAAAATTAAAAAAAAGGGTTGAGCCCTAGCAAGATCAAAAGGCTCAAAACTAAAGGAGCATTGTCGATAGGCAAAAGTCACAAACCTTTTGGACATATCCTTCTGTGTAGCGGAGCATGTTGCTAGTGTACAAGTAGTGTGTAAGGTCTAGAACAAAACCAAACCGGTCACACACGTTGATTAGCATCTGGAAGCTTGGCCTCCATCAAGAAATTCTTAGTCTTTTCAGGGTCAGAGAAATTTGATTCCATTGTGACACGCAACCTCCTTAATTTGTCCAGTTTTTGCAGCTGCTTCAATGTACTTGAAATGGATGTCAGTGTCCTCACTGTAATGCTCAGATATTAAACTATTGAGTCAAAGCTAACAAAAAATTATTCCATGAAACAGGAAATTTTGCTTTCAAATTTATATTACCTTGTGCTCAAATAAGATCCCAAAAAGAAATATAAACCTTCGTAGGATTTGAATTGCTCAAAGAGTTTTATGCAAGCATCAACCCCTAGTTGCTCACAATATTCTTTAGCAACCTACAGAAATATAAAGTTTCAGGTTAGCATGCCAAAAAATTCTCATAAAACAAGCTTTCATTAAAAACAAAGATAGAGTGGGCGCTGAGAAGGTCAAGAACTAAAATCATAAATGTGAGCCTAAAATGATAATACTCAATCCCACATGACCCACAAATGTGAGCCTAAAATCATATATATATATATATATATATACTAAATAGGCCATTTTGTTTTTAAGTTGCCATTGGAATGAATTCAGAGTTCTGTTTAGTTCATAGGACAATGCTAAGATTAGAAGTAACAAAGCAGAGAGTTAAGATAAATAGGGAGAGGGTTGTAGATGCCCTAAGGCATGGTCCGTTTACTTTACGCACATCAAAATAGGGAGAGGGGTGTAGATGCCCTAAGGCATGGTCCGTTTATTTGATTTAAGAACATTGGTTCATCGAGGCACTCAATTCCTACCCCGGGTACTGGAAGAACATTAAGGCATGAGAACATGTAATGCAGTATTTGATTATAAAACAAACTGCAAAAGATATCGGATAACATCAGGCTGAGAGAAATAAAGCACAAAATCACCTTAAAATATGTGAAGAAATTAACCAAACCAAAATCTTAAGAGAAAATATACAGTAAGATTTTCCAGTTTATTTTGTATAGAAATACATTAAGATTCACCATCTTCAGATTGCATATAAAACCACCACAAATTCTTGAATACATTGCAGTGAGAGAATATGCTAATAGAGATATCTGATATCATGAGGACTTCAAAAAAAGAGATTATTTTTCCTTACACGAGGGGAGAAAAAAGTCAAGAAAAGAGAGATCGACTCCGATTTCGCTCCAGCCGAGCTTCCCTCTGTGGAAACAATAAGCCAAGAAAGAAAATCACACAACTGACAGAATATAAAGAGTAACTCCTGTGGATACAAAATATAACATATTCACATTTGCATCTATTCTAACCAAAAGTACCAAGTACCAACTCATTTGTCTAGCCAAAACATTCAAACAACACATAATTGATCTGCAACTTGATAACATAGAATCATAGATCACTCGCATCATGTAACACCTCTGTTCAGGAAAAAGAAACAAAAACAGAACACTCTGGAGTCCAGAAATTGCTAACTCCCAGGAACAAAGATGATGATACTAATTGTAGCAAATCATAGCAAGTAGTCCTAAATTAGCCGCCCTACCCCAGACAAAAACTGTGTAGTTCTACTCAGCATCAGCACTATAGTTCCAACCATGCGTAGTAATAGTAACAACATTATGAATAAGGGAAGCTTTTTACATAAGATCAAACAGGCAAGATTCTAATTTTCACACAAACACCTAGCTCTTGCTATTTTATCCAAACAAGGAAACAAAAAAGCACCAGCAAAGATTCAGTTTTATACAGAACATCATGATCTATAATTCATGCAAAGCTTGAAGACACAAAAGATTAAAAAAAAACAAAAGAAAGAAACAGCCGCCCTGGGTACTGTCCCGGGGTAGGAATTGAGTGCCTTAAATTGTCTATTGTAGCGCTAACTCAAGAATGAAGCACCATGTTCAACATTAATCCCCTCCATCTTCAACTATTTCCCTTAAAAATGTAAAAAAGATGCAAATTTTCAGACTTAATACGTCCGTAGGCATAAAAATATGAGCCTTTCTTGATAAATATACCTTCTGTGGGACATTCAACCACCTTGTCCTTCTGAACATCTGCCAAACTAACTTCCAATAATCCATGCTTTAGCCCTTCTTAAGCAATCTTAGTGCTCTGAGTTCTTGTGACAAGTTGTTTGCCCACATTTTGGACCTCAAAAACAGAGGGTGTATTTCTATCATACAAATCCCTCTTCGCAAAAAGATCAGCCGCCTTCTTCTTTCCACCCTTTTTGCCTTTGGAAATCCTCTTCTTTTTCCCTACGGACCTGTTTGCGAAGCCAGAAAACCCCAATTATCTAAAAGGTAAAACTTTTATTTCTCGAAAAAAAAAACAAGTAAATAAAATTATGTGTCATCAGCCTCAAATTAAGTAAATACATACCTCTTCTTGCCCATAAAGTTTCAGATCTCAGTAGATTGGTTTGGGTTGTTGATTGACGCCCCATCTTTATACGGGGAACCCTTAGCAACGCCGGTGAGAATCTTGTTGCAGTTGCAGAGATTTTGTTACTAGAAGGAATTGTTATTGTTCTTGTTGTTCTTGTGAGGGTGGAGAAGATGGAGAGTGCAGATTACGCGCCGCCGCACGTGGACGCTTCCCGTCCATCCATAGGCTTTCCTCTTGGCACGGCCCTTCTCTTAATCATCATCTTCAGCTTGAGCGGGATCTTCTCCTGCTGCTACCACTGGGACAAGCTTCGGTCTTTCCGCCGCTCTAACGCCGGCGTGGATTTGGAGGCGGACGGCGCTGATGACGACGACACCGCCAAAGCTAAACAAGCCCACTTGAATTTGAAGCAAAATCAGAACCAGAGCTTGCCAGTGTTGATTCCAGGTGATGAAGTTCCGAAGTTCATAGCAATGCGTGTCCGTGTCAGCCACCGAGACTGGAAAAGATTGTGGTGGAGGAGGTTCCCAAGAAGCCGCCGAGGATTGCTGTGCCGCTGTATTGATTTTTCTCATCGGAACCGAACCTAAAGTCATAGCCATATACCATTTCTTGGTCTGAGGGCTACGGGAGGGGCTTTTGGTGAAGGTGGCGGCTGTGGTGTCAAATTGGGGCTAAGTTAGGGTTCAAAATGAAGAGATGTTTGTGAATAGTGAGTACTACTAAGCAAATTTTTTTAGAAATTTTAGACTTTGGAGCCATATTTTCCAACCAAAAATTAGTCTTGGAGCCCATTTGTCTATAAATTCAACTCCCTCTTCTTTCTTTTTTCATCTCTCTTTTAAATTAATAACAATTTTAAAGTAATTATCAACTTATTATAGTGTTTTCCTTATGTAATTGTTCATTTAAGAAATTTTTTTTTTGAACTTTATAATAATTAGTCCTCTTTTCTTTAAGCTCATCAAATTTTTGGTATTCAAAAATATTCATTTAATTATTGGTTACAATTTTTTTAATTCTGAAATTAAAATTATTTTATTGAATAATTATGTGCTTTTAAAATTTAAAAATAATGATGTGCCAGAACTAAATGTACCTAAGGGTGAGTCAATTCACAAGTATTGAAAGAAAATAATACTTTAACTACGAAATTACAATTTATAAGAAATGTTAGGGATGTAATCGTCTTTTTTCTATATTTTTAAGTTAATTCAATTTCGAAACTTCAACTGAATTTCATGAACACATATCAAAAAAAGGTAATAAGACTATTAGATATAAGGACCAAATTAAAAGAAGAGGATACTTTAAGTACCAAATGGCAATTTACATGAAACTTTAGGGATGTAATAGTCTTTTATGTCACTTTCAGTTAAATAAAGTTATAAACAATGTATCTCAACTAAACTTCATAAAAAATATAACCACAAAAGGTAAATTATTGGTTTATAAGGACTAAATTGAAAGAAAATGATACTTTAAGTACTAAATTGAAAGAAAATTTAGTACTAAATTACAATTTATATGAAGTTGCAAGCACCTAATAGTCTTTTATGCCTCTTTAAGTTATTTCAACTTAGAACAAGTGCATTTCAACTTAATTTGATGAAAACATATCAAAAAAGGTAATTCAACTGTTAGTGTATAAGTATAAGGACCATATTGAAAAAAAAGGATACTTTGAGTACCAAATGACAATTTACATAAAACTTTCAGGATGTAATAGTGTTTTATGTCTCTTTCTGTTAATTCAACTAATAAACAATATATCTCAACTGAATTTCATAAAAATATAACCAAAAAAGGTAAATTATTAGTTTATAAGGACTAAATTGAAAGAAAATAATACTTTAAGTACTAAATTACAATTTATAAGAAGCTATAAGCACATAATAGTATTTTATGTCTCTTTAAGTTAATTCAACCTAGAACCAGTGCATTTCAACTTAATTTCAAAAAACATAGATAAAAAAAAAAAGCAATTCAACTATTAGTGTACAAGTGTAAGGACCATATTGAAAGAAGAGGATACTTCAAGTACCAAATGGCAATTTACATGACACTTTCGAGATGTAATAGTTTTTTTGTCTCTTTCAGTTAATTCAACTTATAAACAATGTATCTCAACTAATTTCATACAAATATAACCAAAAAAGGTAAATTGTTAGTTTGTAAGGACTAAATTGAATGAAAATAACTTTAAGCACCTAATTGTATTTTATGTCTCTTTAAATGAATTCAACTTAGAACTAGTGCATTTCAACTTAATTTCATGAAAACATATCAAAAAAGGTAATTCAACTATTAGTGTATAAGTATAAGGACCATAAAAAGAAGAGGATACTTTAAGTACCAAACGACAATTTACATGAAACTTTAGGAATGTAATAGTCTTTTATGTCTCTTTCAGTTAGTTCAACTGATAAATAATGTATCTCAACTGAATTTTATAAAAAATATATATATAACCAAAAAGGTAAATTTTTAGTTTATAAGGACTAAATTGAAAGAAAATAATACTTTGAGTACTAAATTTCTATTTATAAGAAGTTGTAAGCACCTAATACTCTTTTATGTCTCTTTAGGCAATTCAAGTTAATTTCATGAAATAGATCAAAAAAATAATTCAACCATTAGTGTATAAGGACCAAATTGAAAGAATATAATACTTTAAGTACCAAATGACAATTTACATGAAACTTTAGGAATGTAATAGTCTTTTATGTCATTTCAGTTAATTCAACTTATAAACAATGTATCTCAATTGAATTTCATTAGAAATATAACAAAAAAGGTAAATTATAAGTTTATAAGGACTAAATTAAAATAAATACTAAACTACAATTTATAAGAAGTTTTAATAGTCTTTTATGTCTCTTTAAGTTTATGTTTTAGAAACAGTGCATTTCAAATTACTTTAATGAAAGCATATTAATATAAAAGGTAATTAAACTATTAGTGTAAAGGACTATATTGAAAGAAGATGATACATTAAGTACCAAATTGAAATTTACAAGAAATTTTAGGGATGTAATAGCCTTTTGTCTCTTTAAGTTAATTCAACTTAGAGATAATGTATCTTAACTGAATTCATGAAAATATAACCAAAAAAAGTAAAGTATTAGTTCTAAAGGACTAAACTGAAATAAAATTATACTTTAAGTGCAAAAATGCAACTTATAAGATTTTTAAGGCTTCTAATACTCTTTTTATGCCATATTAAGTTAATTTAGCTTAGAAACGATGCATACAAACTAAATTTTTAACATGTACCAAAAAGGTAACTTTTAAATTACTAAGTTGAAAGAAACTGATACTTTAAGTACTAATTTGGAATTTACAATAAAATTTAGGGACATAATTGTCTTCTTCTATCTCTTTAAGTTAATTCAATTTAGAAACAAAGCATCTCAATTGACTTTCATGAAAATATACTAAAAAAAATTTAAACTATTAGTTTGTAAGGACTAAATTGAAAGAAAATGATAGTTTAAGTACTAAATTATAATTTACAAGAACTTTATGGAAGTAATAGTCTCCTTATGTCTATTTAAGTCAACTTAAAAATAATGCATCTCAACTGAATTTAATAAAAATAAACCTATAAAGGTAAACTTTAAGTTTACAAGGACTAAATTAAAAAATATGATACTTTAACTACTAAAATTATACTTTGCAATAAAATTTAGGGACATAGCCATCCATATTTTTATGTTTCTTGAAGTTAATACAACATAGAAACAATGAATCTCAATTGACTTTCTCTAAAATATTCCCAAAAAATAACTAAAAAGGCTATTAGGTCCCTACATTTCCTTAAAATTTACTATAAGTGGTAAATTTTTAGTTTAGAATGACTTAAATAAAAGTAAATGATATTTTAGATACTAAATTGGCATTTACAAGAAAATTTTGGGACCTAATTAAATTTTTTAATGACTAAATTTTGTTGATAATTAATAAAATTTAAATGAAATTAGTTGTACTTGATACAATTTATAATTGATAGGGTGTTATAATATAATTACTAGTTTTTAGGGTGTATTATTAATAAAAAGAAACTCTTAATATAGTTATTGGGTAGAATTTATTATTATTACGGTGTCCTATTTTAATTTGTATTTGTTAAGAGCTTAAATTGCGATAAAATTAATTATTATTCCTTTTATCAGGTGTTTTAGTGATATTACAAAGCCATTAGAAATTCCAAAAAAAAAAAAAAATGCAACCAATTTTCTTGTACTATCAAAAAATGCAGCCAATTTTCTTGTACTATTAATACATTTGGAGGGAATTTTCTTACCATTTTTTGGTCAAAATTTGATGCACGGTTGACCATTTGTAAAATTGGAGGGAAATTTCCCGCCATTTTTGGTGACCACAAATCTGGTCACCAAAAGTTTCCAAACTGGTGACCAAAATGTTTGGTCACCAAAAGACTTCTGACCAATTATTGGTGACCATTAACGTTCTGGTCACCAATTTCGGTCACTAATAAGTCTCAATCTGGCGGGAAAAGTTCCCGCCATAACCTTTAGTGACCAACTGGTGACCACATTCTTATTTGGTCACTATTTTCAAGCTGTGACCAAGCTTTGTTGACCAAACTTTTTTTTGGTCACAAAATGGTACGTTTGGTGACCAAAATAAATTTTGGTCACCAGGTGTCTGGTCACTAAAGGCCATTTTTCTTGTAGTGATAATTCACTTGCCTTAGTTCTTGTAATTCTTCATCCTCTAAATATTCGACCTATTCATTTGCTGAAGAACTCAGGATAGGGATGATATTTGGTTAGAGAAGTACGGTGCAGACTACCGATTAGCTAAGGAATAAGTAGCACTCGGTGGCATCTCAGTACTATAAATAGGGAATTGCAGGCATGGAAGTTATCTTTGAATCTGTAATTGTTTGTGAATTTTACTTGCCCAGCTCGATTCTCTTAATTTGTTTTATGCAGGAAGAAATAGGGCACCAAGTCGTTGTGGTTTAGATACACTACTCACTAACTATTCTATCTTTTGGAAGGATATTGAGGAGGATTCTTTTTATGCGTCTTGGGATGAGTGTGTCAGGATTCTTATGCCAATCAAATGTATCAAGAAAGGGTTTAATGATGGTTATGGAACTTCTACCATATATTGCCAAACACTCACCGGCCTCTATGGCAATAGCCTCGCCCAAAACTTTACACAGACTCATCTTGCTTGTTTCATTTTTTAGACTTTGTATTTTCTATCTTTAGAAAACATTCTTTGAATACCTTAAAAATTATAGTGTAGGTGGCTTTTTCCAGTTTTCCAGTAACTTGATCGGTTCTATGTAAGTCAAACTAACCCTCCTAAATTAAATGATGTTGGCCTTATCTGTTTTGGGGATAATGTTGACCTGGATATGTAGGGAGACTCTAGAAATGTGTTTTCTATCTGATTAAATGAGAAAGTGGTGGGGATCATATTGGCAAGTTTATTGAAATTGGAATGGAAAAGATGTGTCGGTACGAAAGTGATTTTGAAAGTTTCAAAACTAAAGAATTCCTCTTCTTATTACTCCATAAAAGCCTCGACATGGAATGTGGAGTATTTATGTCATGATTACTGGGTGAAAATTGCTTAGAGAGAGACCAAAAAAGCCTAATAATTATTTTCATTAATCGAGGGAGAGGAAGCTTTTGCAAATAGTTCAACTTGGGAAAACAAAATAATGTCTCAAAAACTAAAGTGCAGACTGAAAAACCCGCTTAGAAGTACTGGCCAAAGCCTCCTTACTTTAAGGCTGGGGGTTGTGGTCTCACGCAGCAGAAAATTGAGACACCAATCCTATCAGAAACTGTACAAGCAATTATCACCTCCACTATCCCAGAGTCAGAAATTCTGCACAGGAAGCCTCCTGAGAACATCCCTTCACACCAAAGCCAGCCTGAAAAACAACTAGAGGAAGGAATTTCTCAAGCACCCTCGGGCCATGTACTGGCATTAACACTAATGAGCCAAACCAAACATCAAAAGCAAGCGCCCCCAGCAGCCCAAGCCAGCCAGGAAACAAGCTCAGGGGCACTGAATGCTATGTTGAAGCTACAGAAAGCCAGCATGAAGCCTCGGGGAAGATTATCTCCCAGGCCATTGACTCAAGATCTGAATAAGGTTTAGCAGACATGGTGCTGAATGAAACTCACCCATCAAAAATGAATACACAAGTACTAACAAGACACCAATAGCACAACACCGCGTGTTTGTAGAGCCATCAAATCTTAAGGGGGATTCTTTTGAAGAAATCAGTGCAAGACTTAAAAGAACTCATCAAGAATCAAGAATTGACGAAAAACAAATGGCAAAATTACTACGCAGTGAGGGGAAATATGGCAAGCTGTAGAGAATGACTGTGAAGTGGTAGAAGATCAAGATTTAGAACAAGAGTTTGAATCACTATCTAAGAAAATTCTTCAAACTCGGCTACTTTTTTGAAGAGACTACACAACATTGGCTGGTGACTCAAAACGCTCCAAATAGTTCTAATTTTCTTTATTTCATAACTTTCTTATGCTAGGTGTTTAAAGGGTTATATCCCTCATTGTACTTTCTTCAAGCTTCAATTAAATGGTGAAGATACCCACTTTTAGTTTTTAAAAAAATAAAAAATAAAAAACTAAAGTGCAACATTTTGAAAGAAAATGTGCAGTGTCTGTAAAGCTTATGTGCAATATTGAATTTTTGTATAATTTTTTCTAAACAATAGATATTTTTAATTAAAATGACTAACTATTACACAATACAATATGATTGATGATAGTTTTCTGGAAGTATTAATGATTTTCATTATTTTACAACAATTATATATTATTAATGCTTTTCTCTATTCAAAGTGTTTTCATTGTTTTAGATTTTCTTTTTCCTAAGAAAATGTAGTTATTCACTTGAAAAAATTTAATTATTTTCTTAAAAGTAAACAACATTGTGCTCTACTCTTGGAATAAAATCAACAAGATTAAGATGTAATTAATATGGATAGGATGGAAAATCCAAATAAGGGCATTTTAGATTAAAATTTGTATATTTACTCATGAAACAAACTTTTAGAATCAAAACATAATCCTCATTTTAAACGTAACTTTTGAGTTGACCTCAAACCCATCATCGTGATATGTGATTTTCATGTTAGGCTCTTTTTTAAAGGATTTTTTACTAGGAAGTGACAAAGAAAATGCAACACTTTGTATATCTTGATTCAACAAGTACAACTATCCCATAATCTCAAAAAATCTCAATCTATTTGAACTGTGTAAAGAATCAAGCCAGTGCCTTAATATGGTACCACAACCAAGTCGAAAGTTTTTTACTCAAATTTGGCATGTATGGTTCACCTTCCTAGTGAATATATCCAGTCGAGTTTACGATTGTGTGTCCTCCTCGCATAGAATTTACTGAAAACCTCAACAAGCTTCACCCTTCATGGGGAGTCAAAGGTTTTAAAATTCAAAAGTTCGCTAAAATTTAGTACTCAAAGCTATGATGGAGAAGTCAATCTTGCCGATTGTATTTTTGTTACTATTAAGGTAGTTTTTGAATTTGTTAGGATATTCATTTGCCACAACCAAGTCATTAAGTATTCCCGGCCTTCATCTTAGAAATGAAGTGGTTACAACTATTATTTTAGATTAGTCAAAACCTTCCTTTCATGATCATCATTGGCATGTTAATCAAACATGCACAAACCTACAAGCGAGTTTCATGCTATAAAATTTAGCAAACAAATCATTGCCAACAACATAAACAAGCAGCCTCATAATCTTTACTGATGTTTCTTCAATATCCTCATTAGTTGTTTTGCTATCTCCACCATTTTTTAGGATATAGCAACATTTCAAGACAAAAAGCTTTACGCTTGGATTGCCAACAATCAGTATATTACCAAAAAAAAAAAAAAAAAAGGAAAAAAAGAAACCTTTGAATGCCTCTTTAAGAATCTCCTAAAATAGGGTTTCGTTAGCAGAATAGTTGGTCATTTAATTGATGTATTTGTCATATAGCTCAATAATTTTGAACCAACTTAGACTTTGTTTTGTGCTGTATCTTCAACCTTTTGAACCAATACCATGCTTTCTTTAGTTACTTGTGTTAGATATATAGTTATAATAGATTTATAGTAGTAATAGGTTGATGGTAGTAACAAGTTTAGTAATATTTTTAGTTTTCTTATTGGAATAGGATAGACTAGCTCGTAGTTCTATTTATACTCTCCTTTGCCCCTATTTGGAGATTGTGTTCTTTACTCGTATTGTTTATTTGTTCTATTGAAGTTATAAGTTTGACTCTCCCTCCTTTTCTCTGTTTGTTCTTCTTTGACAATTTATAGCATAGTATCAGAGCCAAGTTTAGAGATAGGTAATCTGAGGAAGAAAAAAAAAAAGAAAAAAGAAAAAAAGGGGGTGCTAGCTGCAAAGATTTCGAACGTATAGAAAAAAAAAGAATTGGTAACTGAATTTTGTGATCGTTCTGTTCGTTGAGGTTTTTGTCCAGAGTTTTTATTTGATCGGTAATTGAATTTTTGCTGCAATCTTCTTTTTGTTCCGCTGCGTTTGATTGGGCAAAAATATTGGTGGAAGAGTTTGATTCCATTGATTCATTCTCTCTCTCGGTTGGCATACGTGCAAGCATCACATTATATTTGATTTGTAATTGGTTTTGGTGGCTGGCGTACTTTATTGATTTAGTTTTTGAAGTGTTGAGAAATTTGAAGATTATTCAAGATTTCAGGGTTCAGTAGTTGAGTTTGTTACGGGGGGGTTTCTCAAGCTTGTTGGTTGTCGGTGGTCGAAGAAGCAGTTTAATGTTTATTGGTTTTGGTAATTTGGGGCTTCTTCGTGCGGAGTAGGGCATAGGTTCTTGGAGGTGGTCGGTTTTGGAAAGATTTTGGCAAATTGAACAGTCGACTCCGGTCGGCGGCAATTTGAGCAGTCGACTTTGGTCGGCGGCAAATTTACGCAGTCGACCTTGGTCGACAGTCGCATTTCTGGTTTCGCTTTCCGATTAGCAAACTCTTGTTGATATCTCTCGATTCATCGTGAGTTTGAGAGAGGATGTTAGATATATGGTTATAATAGCTTTATAGTAGTAATAGGTGTGTGTTAGTAACAAGTTTAGTAATAGTTTTAGTTTCCTTATTGGAATAGGATAGAGATAGACTAGTTCGTAATTTTATATATATACTCCTTCGCCCCTTTTAGGATGTATTATTCAGTCGCATTGTTTATTTGTTCTATTGAAGTTATAAGTTTGACTCTCCCTCTTTTCCTCTATTTGTTATTTGTTCTTCTTCTCTATATGCTCAAAATTATTAGAACCAAGATCCATACCATTTGGAATTCTACAAAAGGGTGTCTCCAACCTTGCTAGATCTTCAACTTTGTCATCTTGAACCTATGCATTCCATCTAGATTAATCCTTCTCCAGTAATTGTTTGGTGTACCTAACGAACTCTTCATAAATAGTCTTAAAACATTGTCCAGAATAGTAATACACAATTTATGCAATCTTAAATTTGAAATTCACTTTACAAAACATCAAGAAATCAAACATTGCACATCAATTATAAAGACATTACACATTTTTCTTTCTAAAAACTTCACATATAATACCCAATACACTATCCAATTTTCTCGAATACCACGGTCGAACGACATTTTAGGAATATACCAATGGAAATAGCCCACTTATGAAGATTAATGAATCTCTAGTTGAAATTGGTAGTTGGGTAAATTGAAAAAATAAGTCAAAATTTCAGGTTGATATATGTGATTAATTTGCAGTTAGTTCTATAACCTAATTAAGTGGAAGTTATGTGATTAAGTTGCAGTTAGTTCTATAACAAAATTAAGTGTTAGTTATTGATTGTAATTTTTTATGTAATATAATGGAGTTTTTATTTTTATTTTTTTCATTTTTTGACTCTGTATTTTCTAGGGCAAATGACAGTTACCTCCCTGTATGATTACACTAATGATAGTTACCCCCTTCTATTATTAAAATATACAGTTACCTCCCTTAATTCTTGGACTAAAATGTCATTGGATGAAAATACTTGACATTAACAGAATGTGATTTACACGTATAGAAATTTGAGAGTATGCTACTATGAAAGAACATAATTACATTTTTGTTCCCAATTAACCCTTCTCCTAAAACACCTCAATCAGCAGGTTTAGAATATTCAACGAACAAATTCCTAAATTCGGTGACTCCGCAGTTTCCACCATAGCCTGAGAATATAGAAGAAGCAACTAGAAGTATGCCGTGCTTTCCGGCCAGAAAGAATGTAACAATGGCTTAAAATTTCTGGCAAAAAGAGCTAGATGTGAATTCGTGAAGAATTTTTCTTTTCTAAAACAAATTTGGAGACAAAAAAATTCAAAGGATTAATTAGATTCGAAATGGGTTAGGTTCTTAATCTTCCGTTTGAATTTCTTGGATCTTCAGTTTTATTGGGAGTTATACCCACATAAAAAAAAAAAAAATTTAAAAGTAAAAGAAAATTGTGGTTGAAGAGTTGTTGATGCTGCGGCAAATTTTTATGTTTGGCTAGACTGCTGGAGACATCTTCCTCCATAGATGATGATGGGGCTGAAATATGGAGGGGATTTCACCCCAGTGGAGACAAATATCGACTGTAGTTGAGAGCAAAGCATTGATTGTAGTTGAGAATAATTATTTGACTGTAATTGTGCCCAAGAAGCATGCTTTAGATCTTCAGTGAAAATTTAGAAGAAAAAAATTTTGCCTAACTTTTTCGTCTAACACTTTCTTCGGCCAATTGGAAGTAATAGTGTATAAACTTTGTGATGAATATATCATTGAATTATCGTTGTTATATAAACCTCCAATTTTTTTGGTTGGCTTTCGCCATTAATGGATGAAAGAAAGACGGCATTAAGAGGAAGAGAGAGGGGAGGTAATTGTGTGTATTTGTCAAGGATATTTTAGGTATTTCTCATTTTTTTAGTTAACACTCCGTTAGTTTTCTTATTTTCCATCCAATGACAGTTTAGTCCAATAATATAAGAATGTAAATGTGTATTTCAATAACACGGGAGGTAACTGACACTGGAGTTATAATGCAAGGGGGAAACTGTCATTTAATTGCCCTACTTTCTATATGTGAAAATCATGCTTCAATAGAATGTTGTGTATGTAAACAATAAGGGGTCATTGACACCAATTTTGTTAAAAAAATTTACTCAATGGGTAAGCATTCAAGGTGTTTATTGAATGGTTTGAATAAAAACTAATGTGTAGACTCTTTCTATGAAATAGAGAGAGTAAATTTATTGTGTTAATAGAAACATTATATTGATTTTCAAATATTATTTTTTATTCTAAATAGATTCCTATTTCTATTATAAAGACTAACGCCCTGTATCTTCTTCTTCTACTATCTCTGTGTGAAAGACATGTTGCATGAACAGAGGATTAACTTCATTCTCTCTGAGTTCTAGAAAAGTTTAAGAGATGGAATCATATCAACATATAGTTGTGGTGTTGGAGAAGGGATAGGAGAAGATAAAGGAGTTGATGACCAAATTAATTGAAGAACATCTTGGAACAAAACGGAAATGACCTAACTATTTAGTGCAAACGAGTACATAAATTATTATAAAACAATATATAATATGTGCATTGAGAATCACCCTAATAATTCTAAAGAGATCTATGTTAGATATAAGGAAGCATTGGAAGACTGCCTTGTCTTAGTTGTTCCGCTATTTTTTAGGAAAGTCCACCATGAAGTTCTGCTAAGGGAATT
The DNA here is from genome assembly GCA_016801395.1 of Leptodermis oblonga. Lineage (NCBI taxonomy): Eukaryota > Viridiplantae > Streptophyta > Magnoliopsida > Gentianales > Rubiaceae > Leptodermis > Leptodermis oblonga. Next base: position 15,699,186 of record CM028758.1, on the reverse strand, counting down.
ATTCAGAGATGGGGTAATTACAAGGTTCTGGTTAGGTGGCTTTCTTGATTTTTCAACCTTGAACGGTTCTATGTAAAGTCAAACTAATTCTCCTAAATTGAATGATGTTGTGTGAGACCCGTATTCTTTACCCTAGGTTTAACCTTAAATATTTTGATTATGAAATATTATTGCTCAAATTATAATGTTTCGATTTTTAATTTAAGATCTAAAGTTTTTCTAAACATAGAGTTGTGTTCAAGGGGTATTGAAATGTATATGGAGGTTTAATTTGGAAATTAAGAAAATAGAAAAGGAAAATTAGAAAATAAGTGAAAGGTAGGAAAATATTCAAAGTTCGGTTGTTGCCTAACTTGGACCGCCTAAAGCCAATTTGCGCGCACTGCCTTCGAAAATGTTAAAAAATTCCACCAATTGCCACGATGATTGGTAATAATTGATGTTGGATTGGCTATTGCTTTACTTTGACAAATTTGACTAATCCAAATTGCTTTTTGCCGATGTTTAATCGGTTAAAACTGATCGAATTCTGGAGATGAAAAATATATATCTCATCCAGGGTGGGCTACAACCCTATGGATCTATAGCCCTATAGTTTGTCGTCCAAGCTAGCCAAAGGATTATCTCAATTGGCACATGCTCATTTCATTTTCCAAAGGATTATCTCAATTGGCACATGCTCATTTCATTTTCCTTTTCTGTTTTCTGCTGTTTTCAAAAAAATAACTATTTCTAGATCTTTGGTATGCGGATGACTTCACTCACTACCTGTATTAAGTTTGGGAATGCATGTTGGTTGGGCTGTTGTAGCTTGATATGGCTAACATGATTGATGTTTCTTTTGATTAAAGAATGTTGAAATTAAGAATGTATAAGAATTAATTATTGGGTTCTAGTAGTAATTATGAATTTGTTTGCTTTGTTCGACATTTGACTCCTGGGTGAACTAGACAGGCATCCATTAGCCTACTCCTCATATGTGGAGAGGTGAGACTGGGATGTCACATATTGGGCTTATCTATTTTTGGGATCGTCGACCTTGCTATGTAGGGAGACTTTAGAGTTGTTCTTTTTGCTCTCATTAAATGAGAATGTGATGGGGATCATATTGACAATGTTTTAATTTGTTGAAAGTTGTGGTGCATATTTTTGTTGAAATTGGGATGGGAAAGATGTGTTTGTATGAAAGTGATTTGAAAGTTACATAATTCAGAGTTCATCTTCTTATTATTCTATAAAAGCATCGACATGGAACGTGGATGATTCATGTCCTAATTACATGGTGAAGTTTAAAATTGACTAAAGAGAGGGAAAAAAGAAGTGTGACGTGCAGCATTTTGAAATAAAATGTGCAATGTCTTTAAAGTTGATGTCCACTGCTAAATTTTTGTAAATTTGTGCACAAGTATAATTTTTAGAATGCCTAACTATCATGCGGTATGATTTGGGACATTTTTCTTGAACTATTTACGACTTTGGTTATTGTACAACCAAGATATGTTGATGCTTTTCTCTTTTGAAATTTTTTTCAATGATCTCAGTTTTCTTCTCTCTAGATATAGTTATTTACTTAAAGCTCCACTCTTGGAATAGAATCAATAAGAATGATAACTAATTAATAGGGGATGGGATGGAAACCCAGGTAAGTGCACTTTAGATTAAACGTTTTATATTTATTTTTGAAACAAACGTATAGAATCTCAATGTAAAATTTGAGTTGACCTCAAACACATCATCATGAAACACAATTTTCATGTTAGGATCATTTTCTAGGATATTGTACTTGGTACTTGGACCTTGATAGAAAATGCAACACTATTTATATCTTGATTCGACAACTTCAAATATGTCATAATCTCAAAAAAAAAAAAAAAAAAGGAAAGAAAGTTCAATCTGTTTGAACCTATGAAAAGAATCAAGTCAACGCCCAGAAATGGTACAACAACCAAATCAAAAGGTTTTTTTACTGGAAATTGGTATATATGGTGAAACTTCCTAATGAATATATCGAGTTGAATCTAGGACTATGGGTCTTTCTTTTATAGAATTTATTGAATAGCTTAACAAACCTCACCAATCTAAATGGGAACATTGGGACTCAAAGATTTTAAAATTCAAAAATTCGTCTAACATCTAGTATTCAAAACTATGACGAAGAAACCAATCCCTACCAATTGAATTTCTATTGTTTTTTAGTTCAGTCATATTTATTTTGTCACAACAAAGTTATTAAGCTTTCCCTACATCTTGGAAGCCATATATTTACCAAACATATTATTTTAGTTTAGTCAAAAGCTTACTTGCATGATCTTCATTGACATGCTCATCGAACAACAACTTACAAGCAACTTTCATCTTATGAAATTCTGCACACAAATCCTTGTCAACAACATAAGCAAGCATCCTCATAACCTTTATTTATTTTTCTTCAATAACCTCATCACTGGTTTCACTATCTCCATCACTTTTTAGGACATAGTCACAATATACAAGACAAAAAGATCTACGCTTAGATTACCAACAATCATCATATTGTAAAAAAAAATATAAATAAATAAATAAAACATTTAATGGCTCTTTAAGAATCTCGTAAAATAGGATTCAGTTAGGAAACTAGTTAGTCATATAATTGATGTACTTGTCATATATCCCCATAATATTCTTCATATAAACATGCCATTTTGAACCCATTCAGACTTGTTTTGTACTATATCTTTGACCTTTTGAACTAATTAACACTACGTCTTCTTTTATTTCTTGTTTCTTAAATCTATTAGAAAGAAGCTCCATGACATTTTAGATTTTACAAAAGCGTGTGTCTCCTACCTTGTTAGATCTTCAACCATGTCATCTTGAACCCATGCACTGCATCCTTCTCTGTTAATTGTTTGGTGCACCTAACAATCAATTCATAAATCATCTTAAAAGAATTAACTTAAAAAAATATAATAAAGGATTCATGAAATCAAAGTTTGCACTTAAATTACAAAAACATTGAACATTTTCTTTCCAAATGTTGCACATCCATTACACCCTATGTGCACATCTCTATTGTATGAAATACTACAATCAGATGATAGAAACAAATTACTTATGAAGATTAATGAGTTCTCTAGTGAAAATTGGTTGTTCAGTAAATTGACAAAATAAGCTAAAATTTCATATTTATATATCTGATTAATTTGTAATAAGTTCTATGACTTAATTAACTGCAAGTTATTAATAGTAATTTTTTATTTGTATAATAGAGTTGATTTTTTATTTTTTTGACATTGTACTTTTTATATGTGAAAATCATGTTTCAGTTCAGTGTTTGCTTGTAAACAATAGAGGGTTATTCTTGACGCTAGCATTCAAGGTGTTTGTAGATGGTTTGCAAAAACATGTAAGGCACGAAATCTTTTTATGGAAAGGGAGAGGATAAGTTTATTGTTTTAAATATAAAATAGTATATTGATTTTCAAATCTTATTTTTTATTTTAAAAAAGTTTAGGTTTCTACTTATAATTATACTAACTCCCTCTGTGTACTTCTTTTACTTATCTCACTGTGAAAGACTTGTTGCATGGATTTATAATTAACTTCACTCTGTCTTTGATCTAATTTCTAGATGATTTTAAAAGATGAGATCATGTCAACAGATGGTTGTGGAGTTGGAGGAGGGATGAAAGAAGAGAAAGGAGATGATAACTAAATTGCAGAACATTTTGGATTAAAAGGTAAAGATGACCTAATTATTTAGTGCATACGAGTACACAAACTTTTATAAAACAGTCTATAGTCTGCACACAGTGAATCACCTTAATTATTCTAAAGTGCTCTATTGTTAGACGCAAGGGAAGCGTTGGATGACAACCTTTTCTTAGTTGTTCTCGTATTGAGGAATTCCCATATGAACTTTAGCAAAGAGAATTATTTTAGAGGTGGGATAACTACCAGGTTATGGTGAGGTGTCTTTTTCAATTATTTCAATACATCGAACGGTTCTATGTCATATAATTAATTCTACTAAATTGAATGATATTGGGATTATCGATTTTTGAAATATTGTTGAATTGGCTGTGTGTGGAGACTTTAGACGTGTTATTTTGGCTCTTATTAAAGGAGAACATGATGGGGATCATATTGGTAATGTTTTTGTTGAAATTGGGATGAAAAATATGTGTTTGTATGAAAGTGATTTTGAAAGTTATATAACTGAGAATTCCTCTTTCTTATTACTCTATAAAAGCCTCAACATGGAATGTGGAGAATTCATGTATTTATTACTTGGTGAAGTTAAAAATTCCTAAAGATAGAAAAAAAAAAATAAAACCTAATTATATGCATTCGTCAAGGAGATGAAGCTTTTACAAATAGTACAATCTGGGAAAAAACAAATTGTCTCAGTAATTAAGAGGCAATTTAATGCAAATATGCAATGTCTAAAAAATTGAAGTGCAACCTTTTGAAATAAAATGCACAATATCTTTAAAATTTATGTGCAATGCTTTTTTTTTTTTTTGTACATTATTTTACACAGAGAAATTTTAGAATGTCTAACTATCATGGAATACGATTGGGGATATTTTTGAAGAAGTATTTATAACTTTTGTTATTTTACAACCAATATATGTTAATGTTTTTCTATTTTAAAATTTTTTCCCATGTTCTAGATTTTCTTTTATTTCATATCATTATTTATTGTTTTTTAAAAGGTAAACAACATTCTGCTCCCGTCTTGGAATATAATCAATAAGAATGAGAACTAATTAATAGGGGTTAGCATGGCAAATCTGTGCAAGTGCACTTTATATTAGAAGTTGTAAATGTAGTCCTTAAATAAAATTCTAAAATCACAACATAATCCTCATTATGTATGCAAATTTTGAGTCAAACACATCATGATCATGAGACAATGTTTGTGTTAGGCTCACTTTTTTAGGATTTTGTACTTGAGCATTAAAGAAAATGCAACACACTTAACTATATATGGATTTGACAAGTTTGAATATGTGATAATCTAATAATAGCTCAATCTGTATGAACTGATGAAAAAAAAATCAAGGCAGCGGCCTGACATAACCACAAACAAGTCAAAAGATTTTTTTACCCAAATTTGGCATGTCTGCAACTTCCTAATGCATATATATCAGTTGACTTTATGATTGTGTCTTCCTCACATTGAATTTATTGAAAACTCAACAAACCTCACCAATCTACATCGTGAATCCAAGTTTTAAAATCCAAAAGTTGGCTAAAATTTTGTATTCAAATCTATGACCGAGAAATCAATAATGCCAATTGTATTTCTGTTGTTGTTGAGGTAGTTTTATAATTTGCTCAGATATTCTTTTGCCACACCCAATTCATTATGCATTCCCTTGATCTCAGAAGTTAGGTGTTTACCAAACTATTTTTTAGGTTAGTCAAAAGTTGACTTTCATGATGATCATTGGCATGTTCATCGAACAGCAACGTACGAGCAAGTTTCATCGTATGAAATTCAGCAACATAAGCAAGCAGCCTCATAACCTTTACTGATGTTTTTTCAATAGCCTTGTCCCCCGTGTTTCTATCTCCACCCTTTTTTAGGACATAGTCACAATGCAAGAAAAATGGGTCCATGCTTAGATTACCTGCAATCATTATATGAAAAACACGTTGAATGAATCTTTAAGAATCTCCTAAAAATAGGGCTCAGGTAGCAGAGTAATTGATATACTTGGCATATAGAAAAATAAATTTCTTCCCAAAAACATGCCATTTTGACACTTAGATCTTGTTTTGTGTTAAATCTTTTCAGACTTTTGAGCTAACACCATGCCTTCTTTTATTGCTTGATGCTTAACTTATTACAAGTAATTTCTATGTCATATGGATTTTACAAAAAGAGTGTGTCCAACCTTGCAAGATCATCAACCTTATCATCTTAAAGCAATGCATTGCATCATAATTCATCCTTCTCAAGCAATTGTTTAGTGTACCTACCCAACAACTCATATATAGTCTTAAAACAATGTCCAGAATCGTAACATATCAAATATAAGCAATCTTAAATTTGAAATTCACTTTAAAAATGAATTCAAGAAATCAAATACTAAAAATAAATTATAAAAACATTGCACATTTTCTTTTCAAATGTTTCACATCTCCATTTTATTGAATACTACAATCAAATGACATTTTATGAACCTAACATTAGAAATAGCCCACTTATGAAGATTAATGAATTCACTAGTTATAGTTGGTAGGTTGATAAATTAACAAAGGAAGTTAAAATTTCATGTCGACATACGTGATTAATTTGCTTTAATATCTATAACTTAATTTAGTGAAAATTGTGTATTGTAATTTTTGTTATGTAATATAATAGAGTTGTTCTTTTTTCTTTTTTATGACTTTTTATTTTCTATGTTTGAAAATCATGTTTCATTCAGTGTTGTGCTTATAAATATTAGAGGGTCATTGGTGACTTCAATTTTGGTTAAAATTTACTAATTGGGTAAGCATTGAAGGTGTTTGTTACATGGTTTGAATAAAGTGTTAACACTTCGTATTGAATGAAGAGGATAAATTTATTGTCTTGAAAGAACATTATATTGAATTTTAAAACTTATTTTTTATGCTGAAATAATTTTTGCTGCTAATTATAAATACCAACACCCTCTGTCTTCTGCTTCCACTTAACTCTATGTGAAAGACCTGTTGCAAGCTTCATTCTTTTTTTGATCTGAGTTCCAAATAATTTTTTAGTGATGGGATCATATCAACAAATGGAGTTGGAAGAGGGATAGGAGAAGATAAAGGACAGGATAACCAAATTTAAAAACATTTTGGAACAAAAGGGAAAGATGTCCTAATTATTTACTGTAGATGAGTACATTGACCTTTATACAACAATCTACAATATGCGCACTGAGAATCACCCTAATTGTTCTAAAGAGCTCTATGTTAGATATAAAGAATCACTGGATGACTACATATATTGCCGTAAATATCCTTGTATCTTTGAGGGAAGCATGCCATGAACTTTTACTAACGGAATTAGTTTAGATGTGGGATAACTACAAGGTTATATTGAAGGTGGCTTTCTTAGTTTTTCCAATACCTCAATATGTTCTATCTAAGTGAAACCAATTCTTCTAAATTGAATTATGTTGGGCTATCTATTTCTAGGATATTTTCAACCCAGCTATGTAGGAAGACTTTAGAGATGTTGTTTTGGCTCTGATCAAACTAGATCGTGATGAAGATAATATTGAAAATGTTCAATTGTAAAATTTGGTGCATGACTTTTGTTGAAATTGGGGTGGGAAAAGGTGTTGGTATGAATCAACATGGATCGTGGAGGATTCATGTCCTAATTACTTTTTGGATGTCGAAAATTGCCTAAACAGAGATGGAAAAAAAAAAAAAGGAGTGGCAACCACTAATTATGTACATTCATCAAGTGAGATAAAGAATATGAAAATAGTATGTACATGTGAAAAAAGTTCTCAGGCAATATAATGGAAATGTGCAATGTATACTAAGGGTCTGTTTGATAAAAATTAATGCTTATATGTGAATGTTTAATACTGAAACCATAATGCTGAATTAATTAAACACTTAACATCTTAATGCAGAAATATATTTTCTGAACCTTTGAATTGAATGATTAATAACTCGATCTTGTTTGATAAATATCTTGATCTTAATACTGAAATCTTGAAAGTATATCATTTTACCGTTACGTTGAATTTTTTATATTTATACATGTGAAATATAAAATTTTACGATAAAACTTAAATTATGATTAATAAAAAACATAAGAAAATAAAATAAGATAAAACACATTAAATTGAATGATTAAAATACAAAAAAAAAAGTTTATTACAATTTTTTAAAATTTCTAATGAAAAAGGAATCATTTATTACTGTCTAAAAGAAGTTAAAATTTTACAATAGAAGTCATATATAATTAATAACATTATATAAGTAATATAAAACATATAGTATGTATGAGATTTATAAAAATAGGTAAATGATATAATTTATTAAAAAAAATTTTAATACCAAAATACAACAATAAAATATAAATTAAATTTTATTTGACTATATTTTGTGAAATTTTTTTAAATACGTACTATGCTAATGAAGAAAAAAAAGGATAGTTTCAGAAAATCAAATTGAATTATACAATGAATTGTTACGTGGAGCATTAAAAGATAAGCAATAACTTGTCTTTTCCCACTTAAGTTTTTGTAAAGGAAATAAGCAGTGCTTAAACGATTAAGAGATGTCTTCTTTTATCAAACACACTAAAAGTCATTATATATTAATCAAATAATTTTAAGCATTAAGTGGTGTTATCAAACAGGCCTTAAAGAGAAGTGCAACCTTTTGAAAGGACATGTATTTAAAGTTCAAGAGTAATGCTATAAAAAAAAAAAACTACACAAAAATTGTAGAATGTCTAGCGATATATCATGCTGTACAATTTGGCACATATTTCTAAGACTATTACAATTTTTTATTTTATTTTACAACCAATGTATGTTAATATTTTTCTCTTTTGAAAACTTGTGTTTTATGTTCCTTTTTTTCTTTTCTTGAGATGTAGGTAGTCACATTTAAAGTTTTTTCAAACGTAAACAGCATTTTTCACTCCTTTTCAAATAGAAAAATAAGAAAGAGAACTAAGCTATGGGGAATAGGACGGGAATTCGAGTCATTGCATTTTAGATTAAAAGTTATATATTTACTTTTGAAGCAAACTTGAAGAATAACAACATAATCCTCATTTTGCTTGTAAACTTTGAGTTGACTTCGAAGACATCATCATCAGACACGATTTTTGTGTTAAGCTCATTTCTTAGTATTTGGTACTTGGAGAATGAAAAAGAATGAACCACTCTAACTCTATCTTGATTCGACAACTCCAAACATGCCATAATCTTTAAAAAAAAAAATCTCAATCTCTTCAAATTATTAAGAGAAACAAGGAAGCAGCCTGATATAGTACCACAACCAACTCAAAAAAAATTTACTCAAATTGCACATAGGGTGCAAAATCTTAATGAATATATAAAGTTTACTTACGATCATAATCACACAGAATTTGTTGGAAACATCAAAAAAAAAAAAAGACCTCACCATCTACATAGGGATTGTAAGGACAAAAAACTCAAGTTGGCAAAAATCTGGTTGTCAAAACTCTGGTGGAGAAATCAATCTTGCCAATAGTATTTGTGTTGTTGTGAGATAATTTTTGAATTTGTTCAGATATTATTTTGCCAATTACAAAGTCATTAACCATTCCCTCCATTTTAGAAGTGAGGTGTTTAGCAAACTATTATTTTAGATTATCCAAAAGCTGTATTTCATGATCATCATTGGCATGTTAATCGAACAATAGCCAACGAGCGAGTTTTGTGAAATTCAGCAAGTAAATCCTTATCAACAACATAATTAAGCAAGCCGGTTCATAATCTTTACTTATGCTTCTTCGATAGCCTTGCCACTCGTATTGCTATTTCCACCCTTTTTTAGGACATAGTCCCAATACAAGGAAGAAAGTTATGCCCTTGGATTACCAGCAATCATCAAATTGCAAACGGATTGAATGTCTCTTTCATAATATCCTAAAATAGGGAATGGTTAGCAAAGCAATTACTCATATAACTGATGTACTGTTCATATAGCTCAATAACTTTCTTCACAAAAACATGTCCTTTTGAACCTACTTCAATCTTGTTTTCTGTAACATCTCAGCATTTAAACTAACATCATGCATTTTTCTATTACTTGTTGCTTAAAATATTAGAAACAACTCCTCTAGGCCATTTGCTATTTATCAAAAGAGTGTGTACAGTCGTCCATGATCTTCAACCTTGCCATTTCAATGCAATGCATTGTATCCTGATTAGTCCTTCTTTAGCAATTGTTTGGTGTACCTAACAAAGAATACTATGTGATAAATACCTATTTGCCAGCCCAATGGGTTGATGAGAACTTCGGCTACCCTCGGTGCTCGATAGCAATAACCTGTAAAATGGCGGGTATTGTTGCCTAAGATGCTCTGAAGCTTAAGTTAGTAAACGGTCCAGATGAGTAATATGATTAGGGTTGCTGAATATTGTGTACCCTAAATAAATAAATACTGCTATGTAAATATAGGCGAAGATCTTGCTTGGCAAGGTAAGGAGATATCTTTGTGATTCTTCCATATCTGAAAGTATGGAAAGTAAATCCTTTAGATCTCAATCCTTATCGGATCCTGAGGGTCTGAGGAGATTTGATTACTTATTTTCTTATAATACTGTGTCAGCCATTTCGGTCATGGGCTTGGGCTGAGGACATGGAACTCTAAAGACGCTAGGGTTTCTTTTTCGTGGCTTCAAGTGGGATATGGGTTGAGCCGTTTGAGTAGATTGGCCCTAAGGTAAGTGGGTTGGGCCTTCTCCAATTTGTGTTCCACCACTGCGATCTAATGAAATTTTATTAATCTAACATTAAAAATAGTCTACTGATGAAGATTTATAAATACTTAAGTTAAAATTGGTAGTTCGGTAAATTGACAAAATAATTTAAAATTTATGGCCAGAATCCGTGATTACTTTTTTTATATATATAATTAGTGTCATTGGCTACCCTTTTCATTATAAAGCAGCTAAAAATAAATCTTGCCGTAGAGGCTAACATCTTTTTATACTTTGTATAATCTACTTTTGGTTATTACCGAAGGCGATATCCATAATACGTGCGAGCTAGCTCATACTTTTTTGGGCCCAAAATATATCGTTCCTCATATGAGGCCTCTATTTCTTCCCCATTATCCATTTCCCAGGCGCTATATTCACCTGCATCTTTTTTTGTGTTTTCAACTCGTTCTTGTGGGGAGCAAGGCAATGACGTTGTGGTTGAAATGTGCAGTTCATCTGGCATTCTGTCTAAAAGCTTAGTGTATTTTGGCATTGAGTGCGCAACAATCGGGGTGAAAGCCTTTTGGAGTGGCTTCAAATTTGGTACCTAAGCAAACCTTTGGACTTTAGGAGAATTTTATGGATTCACTTCTGTAGCACCTTGGAAAACATCAGACCATAATGGTGCTGCAAGATTAAATCGTTAGGGAAACCTCCATTCCTTAGAGGGGCTTGTTCATTTATTGGATGATAATAAACTACGCGAGGAAGGTTGTTGGTTTTGCATCTAGATAACGTCTACTGAGAGACGTTGTAGCATGGCTTCAATTGATGTTAGAGATACGACGACACTAGGAGATGCAATTCCTCAACTGGGATTAATTGATGCGCTATTTCGGTTATACTATGTCCCCCTGAGTGCTTAGGTGCGATTGATTTTGAACAGGGGCTTGTGGGGAGGTTTATGTTTGAAGCATTTTGTCGAACAGGTTCCAGGCGCGCAACTGGGCTATTTTGGGGATCAACCGAATCTTGTGCTCAGGTAGCTGGCGGGCTAGGCACTTTTTTAATAGAAGCGATTGGAGCAGTGAGTACTTGATGTGCGATAGGCATATGTGCGAAGGTTTGTGTGATTTCGCATAGAGCTGAATCTTCAGACACAATTCATTCCATGATTTGAGGTAGGACTATTGAAGCTTCGATCCATTCTACAGATGGTGGAGTCTCAAACACAACCTTGGTGTCACAATCAGATGCGGCGATGTCAATTGACCAGGGTATGTTGTAAGCTGGTGTGATCGGGGGTTCAGCCCTGATGGGGTTATCTTGGCCGAAAAGTTTGTTTTTGTCCTTATCTTTAGGAGGCGGTGGTGGCGGGGGATCATCCTTATCTATAGGTTTCTTTTTCTATGCTGTTTTAGAGGTGGTGGATCATCTTTCTAACATGTTGCCGCAGAATGCCCAACCTTCATACAATTGACACAATACAACGAAAGCTTCTCAAATTCAAACTATTGAAGAAAACCTTTAACTCGTATTTCTAGATAAACTGTATTTAGAAAAGGGTTCGATAAATCAATCATTGTGCAAACCCTAGAAACAGATGGCCAAGAAAGATTCGTTGAGGCAAAATATGCTTTTAAGGCACAACCAAAAATGTTGCTCATGGATAGCAATGCCTATTCCTGGTAAAGTTAAAAAGGGACTTTGGGGAGAGACACCCAAATGGGTACAATAGATGATTCTGCAAAGAGGATCAAATCCAACATCCACTTAAAAGGATGTAAAGAATAAGCCCCGAATCAACCTTCTCACACTGTGCCTCTATGGATATGGCATACTATCTGAATAACCCACTTGACACTCACCCGGCACCTGCACGACATTTTCCCACACTCGCTTGAAACTCGCCCAACACCCAATTAAGAAAATACATAATAATTATATACTAAATGTATATACTATATGTAGTTAGGGTTATTCTTTTTAGCTTTCTAAAAATTGCACTCCTCTTTTATCTCGGAATTGTTGTTGATGTTATCTTCCTAAGGAGTGTAAATGAGCCAAGCCAACTCATTAAATAGCCGACATGATTTCGAGCTACTTTATTTGGTTTGATGGCTTGTCAAGAGTCGTTGTTTTTGCTCTAATTAAACGAGAATGTGATGGGGATCATAATGACAATGCTTTGTTAAAAGTTGTGGTGCATATTTTTGTTGAAATTTGGATGTGAAAGATGTGTTAGTATGAAAGTGATTTTGAAAGTTACATATATAATTGAGAGTTCTTGTTACTCTATAAAAGCATTTGACATGTAACATGGAGGATTCATGTCCTTATTACATGGTGAAGTTAAAATTTGACTAAAGAGAGGGGGGAAAAGTTTGACGTGCAGCATTTTGAAAAAAAATGTGCAATATCTTTAAAGTTGATGTGCAATGCTGAATTTTTGTAAATTTGTACACAAATATAATTTTTAGAATGTCTAACTATCATGTGTTATGATTTGGGACTTTTTTTATATACTTATAACAAGAAACTAGGAAGGTATTTAAGAGCTCTTCAAAGCCATCAGCCAGTTATCCCCGACATAACTTTGATCCATTGAACCATAACCATAAAATTGATAATTATAACAAGAAAACCAACATTAATTCCACAACAATAATATTAAATAATCCTCCTACATAGAAGGGTCGAGTTTTATTTTGGGGCTAGCTTTCTCGTTCTTGCATAATGAGTTTCTTTCCTATGGAAGCCAGGTACATCATAGTCATATAATTGATATACTTTTCATGTATCCCAATAACATTCTTCACCTAAACATGTCATATTGAACCCATTTCTACCTTGTTTTGTGCTATATCTTCAACCTTTTTAACTAATTAACACCGTGCCTTCTTTTATTACTTGTTGCGTAAAACTATTAGAAACAAGTTCCATGACCTTTAGGATTTTACAAAAGAGTGTCGCCAACCTTGCTAGATCTTCAACCATGTCATATCGAAGCCACGCACTGCATCCAGATTAATCCTTCTATATTATTTGTGTAGTGTACCTAACAATCAATTCAAAAATAGTTTTTAAAAAATGTCCAAAATAGTTATACATAGGCAATCTTGAATCTTGAATTCAGTTGCTAAAAAAAGGATTCATGAAATCGAAGTTTGCACTTAAAGTACAGACATTGCACATTTTCTTTCCAAATGTTACACATCCATTACACCCTGCATGCACACCCTTATATTATGTAATATTACGATCAGATGATTGAAATGGCCCACTTATGAAGATTAATGAGTTCTCTAGTTAAAATTGGTTGTTCAGTAAATTGACAAAAATAAGCTAAAATTTCATATTTATATATATGATTAATTTGCAATAAGTTCTGTAACTTAATTAACTTAAAGTTGTTGATTGTAAGTTTATATAATAGAGTTGATATTTTTATTTTTTGGAGTTTGTAATTTTTATATATGAAAATCATGTTTCAATTCAGTGTTGTGCTTGTAAACAATAGAGGGTTATTCTTAACTCTATTTTTTGTTAAAATATTTTACTAATTGGGTAAGTGTTCAAGTTGTTTGTTGAATGGTTTGCACATGTAAGGCATGGAATATTTTTATGGAAAAATTTTATTGTCTTAGAAAGAAAACATTATATTGATTTTCAAGTGTTATTTTTTATTTTGAAATAGTTTTGGTTGCTACTTATAATTATACTAACTCCCTTTGTGTACTTCTTTTACTTATCTCTGTGTTAAAGACATGTTGCATGGATTTAGAATTAACTTCGCTCTCCTTTTTATCTAATTTATAGCTTATTTTAAAATATGGGATCATCTCAACAGATGTTGTGGAGTTGGAGGAGGGATGGGAGAAGAGAAAGGAGTTGATAACTAAATTAATGAACATTTTGGAACAAAAGGGAAAGATAACCTAATTAATTAGTGTAGATGAGTACATAAACTTTTATAAAATAATCTACAATCTGTGCACTGTGAATCACCATAATTCTTCTAAAAACCTCTATGTTAAATATAAGGGAAACGTTGGATAACTACCTTTCCTTAGTTGTCCTGGTGTCTTTGAGGGAATTCTATCATGAACTTTAGCAAATGAAATTATTTCAGAGCACACTACCCAAAAAAAGGCCTATTGGAGGTGGGTTTCATGACCCGACATCTGCCTCCAATGCGAGCACCTCCAATACGAGCACCAGCCTCCATTTTGAGTATTGGAGGCAGGGCCTGTAACACCCGCCTCCAATATCATGCCTATTGGACACATGCACCCGCCTCCAATACTTCCCCAGTGTAAAATTTAATTTCTTTTGCTTCAATTTATGGCTTCAGTAGTGTAAAATTTAATTTCTTTTGCTTCAATTTATGGAAGCAGTAGGAATCGAACTCGCTCCTACCGAAACACTTGACTTTTGTACACTAAATTTACCACTATGCTACATATACTTATGTATTTAAAGTTAAAATTGAAAATATAAATTTATTTATTTCCTTCTAAAACTTGTGATTTTTATTACCTACTAATTTATTGCCTTTCTTGAACCTCAACAAATTTTCAAATTTCTTTTTAACTTTCAACAGCCCAAACCGAAGAGAATTTTTGGAACACTATTGGAGGCGGGTGTAAAAATGCACTTGCCTTCTTTTGGTGTTTTGAAGGCGGGTGCATGTTGGAAACCCGCCTCGAATGCACCTATTGGAGGCGGGTTTCTCGAAACCAATCTCTAAATGGCCACCTTCAATGGCCCTTTTTGTAGTAGTGCCAGGGATAAATACTATAGTGAGGTGTCTTTCTTGATTTTTCCAATTCTTGAATGGTTCTATGTATGTAGAATTAATTCTCCTATATTGAATGATGTTGGGCTTGTCAATTTTTGGGATATTGTTGAATTGGCTAGGTAGGGAGACTTTAGACGCATTGTTTTGATTCTGATTAAACGAAAACATGATAGCGATCATATTGATAATGCTTTTGTTGAAACTATGCACATAGCTATTTATGAATTTGACAAGTTCGAATATGTTATAATTTAATAATAGCTCAATCTGTTTGAACTGAAGAAAAGGATCAAGGCAGCACCCTAATAAGGTACCACAACAAAGTTAAAAGTATTTTTTACCAAAATTTGGCATGTATACTGTAACTTCGTAATAAAGATATACCAGTTGAGTTTACAATTGTGCATGTGTCTTTCTCCAATAGAATTTATTGGAAACCTCTACAAACCTCACCAATCTATATGGTGAGCCAAAGGTTTTAAAATTCAAAAGTTGGCTAAAATTTGGTATTGAAAACTGATAGAGAAATCAATCCTGCTAATTGTATTTATGTTGTTAGTGAGGTAGTATTTTAATTTGCTCGGATATTCTTTTGCCAATACCAAGTCATTACGCATTCCCTCCATGTTAGAAGTTACGTGTTTACCAAACTGCTATTTTAGCTTAGTCAAAAGTTTCCTCACATAATCATCATTAGCATGTTCATCAAACAGCAACCTACGAGCCAGTTTTTTCGTATGAAATTCAGCAAACAAATCATTGTCAACAATATAAGCAAGTAGCCTCATAACCTTTTCTGGTGTTTTTTCAATAGCCTCGTCATTCGTGTTGCTGTCTCCATCCTTTTTTAGAACATAGTCACAATGCAAGACAAACAGCTCTATGCTTATATTACCATCAATCATCATATAGAAAAGCACTTTGAATAATCTCATAAAAATAGGGCTTAGTTAGCATAGTAGTTAGTCATTAATTGATGTACTTGGCATATAGCTAAATAAATTTGATCACAAAACGATGCCCTTTTGAACCCATGTAGATCTTGTTTTGTGTTACATCTTCAGCCTTTTGAACTAACATCATGCCTTCTTTTATTGCTTGATGCTTAAATTAAACAAGCAACCCCCATGACATATGGTTTTTACAAAAAGAGTGTGTCCAACCGAGCAAGATCTTCATAGTTATCATCTTAACGCAATGCATTGCATCTATATATATATTAATCCTTTTCAAGCAATTGTTTGGTGTACCTACCCAACAAACTCATATATAGTCTTAAAATAATGTCCAGAATAGTTACACATAAAATTTAGGCAATATCAAAATTTGAAATTTACTTTAAAAAAGAATTCAAGAAATGAAATAATGCACATAAATTATAAAAATACTGCACATTTTATTCCCAAATGTTTACATCCATAATTACACAATACACATCGATTTCTGTTTTATGGAATACTATGATCAAATGACATTTTATGAATCTAACATTAGAAATAGCCATTTATGAATATTAATGAAGTCACTAGTTATAGTTGGTGGGTTGGTAAATTAACAAAACAAGTTAAAATTTCATGTCGATACCCATGATTAATTTTGGAAACTTTAATGACTTAATTTAGTAAAAGTTGTTGACTGTAATTTTTGTTATGTAATACAATAGTATTGTTTTTCTTTCTTTCTTTTGTTTAATTTTTATTTTCTATACATGAAAATCATGTTTTCATTCTGCGTTGTGCTTGTAAATATTACAGTGTCATTAATGACTCCAATATTTGTTAAAATTTTGCTGATTGGGTAAACATTCGAGGTGTTTGTTACATGATTGGAATAAAAGCTAAGGTGTTAGCTCTTTGTATAGAATTAAGATAATAAACATAGTCTTAAAATTACATTATATTGATTTTCAAATATCATTTTTTATTCTGAATTTTTTTGTTGCAAATTATAAATATTAACACCCTATGCCTTCTGCTTCTACTTAACTATACATGAAAGACCTATTGCAAGAATTGAGAAGTAACTTCATTCTTTCTTTGATCTAAGTTCCAAATAAATTTTTAGTGATGGGATCATATCAACATATGGTATTGGAGTTGGGAGAGGGATAGGACAAGATAAAGGACGGGAAAACAAAATTGAAGAACATTTTGGAACAAAAGGAAAATATGGCCTAATTATTTAGTATAGACGAGTACATAGACCTTTATACAACAATCTACAATATGAACACTGAGAATCACCCTAATTATTCTGAAGAACTCTATGTTAGATATAAATAATCATTGGATGACTATGTATATTGTCTTAACTATCCTTGTATTTTTAGGGAAGTGCACCATGAATACAGGGATGGTACTAGGGAAAGGGAATTCTCTTTTTTTGGTACTCTAATTGGCTTAATGTGGGATTTCTTAGGCAGCATGTGGGAGAGGGCGAGATCCAGGATCCTCTCCTTACAGTGGCTCAATTCATATAGGATAAGCATGAATATATGTTGTTGTTTCTTGGGTTATTTGAGCCAGATTTATTAATGGCTTTGAGGGATTTATGAAGTGATTTTGGAAGAGACTGAAGATAAGTTGGTGTGGAAGCCGGCGGTAGATAGAGGATTCCCAATTAAGTCTACTTTTAATATAGTTTGCTGGCCTGTTATGGAGATAGATCGTAAAAGTATATGGCATACTTCACTCCCAGTCAAAATTCTGTATTTCTGTGGCAGTTGCTCAATGGACTAATGGTTTTTAATGACAAGTTGTAGCAAATTGGTTTCTCCCTTGCTTCTAAATATGCACATTGTGAGGCAGCATCAACTCTCGATCTTTTACTGCCTCTTCACTTTTCCATGTGCCATGCGGGTATGGGAGGGGGTGTGTGGTTTTCTAAGACTCCAAATGCCTGTTTTGACCTCTTTATGGGATGGGTTAGAATTTTTTTGGGACATAGATTTAGAAATTCCATCAGATGTTCCATGCAATAATACCCTCAGTTATATGCTAGAGTTGTGGAAGACATATAATATTGGGCGATATGAAGGTCTGATTTGTAAGGCCAACAGATACATTAGTTGCGATTCACAGGTTGATGTTTAAGGTTAGTAGTATACGGCCTCCCTCATTTTATGTGCAGCTTATTTCATGGTACAAGATAACATCATTCTAAGGTGGGCTTACTGGAAGAAGCAGTCCTCCTCGAGCACTTTCAAGCTTAATATAGATGGGTTTTCGTGAGGAAATCCTGGGCCAGCTAGGGCAGAAGTGGCAATTACGGACTTATCGAGGTGGATTGCGTGCACGACTAGTGTCCATTTTGGTATCTTACAAGCCTCCAAGTGGAGGTTTTAGCTCTGTTGTTTGGCCTCTCATTTTGTGTAGAAAAAAGCTTCCACCCAATCCTGGTGAAGAGTGACTCTGAGTTCTTGTTGAAAACATAAGGAGATATTCAATGCCGTGGAGATCTGTAGCAGTCATGAAGGAGATCCATAAGTAAAAAATGCCCTTGGGAGTAGCAACTTTTAGCCATATTTTCAGAGAAGCAAATCCAGTTGCAGATGCTCTGGCCACCTCTGGCTAGTGCTACTCAAACCATGGGGTTTTTCACACATGTTTTGTTGCCTAGTGACATTAGGAGCCTTGTGGCTCTTGATGCATGTAGCTTTCCATACATGCGCTAGATTTGACTCTAGTTTGTATTGCATTATCTTTCTTTCTTTATCATTTGCATCATGCATATTATATTTTTGGAGGTAAGGCTCATTACGTCCCCCTCTATTTTTCCAACATTTCAATTTTATAAAGGGTCCCCATGCCCCTCAGTCACTTAATTGGTTGTTACCCCAAAACAAATTACCAACACCCTCTGTGTGATGCCCCCGTCCCAACCCAATCTCCCAAGGAGCCATTCCTAGGAAAGAGTCTGGGCCGGTTCAGGGGATAGTGTCATTCAGGGCTCACACCAATAGGTCGATACAGATAATAGTAAAAACATAAATTATCTTTATCTGAAAAACATTCAATAATAATTTTCTAAAACAAACCTGTCAAAAGCTTAAAACATTATTCGGAACGATCAACGACCAAATTATCCCTTAATACAAAATAAACCATTGTCTAGGCCTAGCTATTACAATCAATGCGCTCAGCACTACTGCAGCAAACGTCGGCCTCACAACTAGCGAACAATAATTCATACCTAATTAAGCACTTGCAAAAATAGGTTAATGAATTGGGTGAGTTTCACTAAGCTCAGTAAGAGACCTCGGTTTCTATAGAAAATTCCCACCGTGGTCCTTTGAAAAAGGTCTCAATATCAAAACAATCATATAGACATGGCGTAGCAGTTTATGCATCAATATTCCTAGTATTCATACTGTCTATAGTACATATATCCAAGCAGAACGATCAATCAATCAATCATGTATCTCTCTAAACATGTAGCAGAGATAAACGTGGCAACATGGAATCCTATTAGCCATATGCAATAATCAATCTGGCATTTAGCCCTTAGGTTTTTCGATCAATCTGATTTCTATATATCTTTCTTATCTAAAGCTAAGGACATAATCAATTCTAACAATTACAATTTTAGGTAGTTTGCAACCCTACAATTACGATCAATCTGGTTGTATACATACAACCCTTAGTTTCCCTTATGAGGGATGTGTCGACTAACTGTAACACAGCCTCACCAGGTACGGCAACACGTACAGGCGATTACAATTGATTAATTAAGACAGTCTTTTATCTGGTGTCAAGGTGTCATACCTTATCTCTTTATTATGCAAACCTGACATCTCTAATATGCTTTTATAAATCCTCAATAATTCCGTGTGCCATTGCTAACCTACTCATGGCATAGGTATTAGACTTTATCTATCTACACCTTGAAGTACATCATGCTTCTCTATAGGGTGCAATCAATTATACTTTCAAATAATAACAATTCTTGCGATCAATAATCGCTCAATAGACATACATGCTTGTAGTCATATACAGCAACTAAGCAATTCAAGCATACATTTTATGTATCAATCATGGCATACGTTTCACATGTAGCAATTCAATTCCATTTACATACAAGTGAGGTGTGGGCAACCTCTTATCTTAATCGGGTAATCAAGGTTATTGTCACATTTATCTTCTATATAGTTTAATTAACCTTTACAAAAATATCGAGTAAATCCATCACCTTTCTTAAAGCGTAAGTGGTCAACGGTTGATAGGTTTGCTTCTTAGCAACGGTCAACTCCTGTAATACAAGCGTTCTAGTATAAGTCAACTACGCTTTCACTTTGAGGTTTGACTGTACATTTTACCCTCGAATAGACTTTACAGTCAACTAAGGTTGACTTTAACTTTTGGTCAAGTAGGGTTAACTTGACTTTTGGTCAAGTAGGGTTAACTTTGACTTTTGGTCAACTAGGGTTAACTTTAACTTTTGGTCAGCTAGGGTTAACTTTGACTTTTGGTCAGCTAGGGTGAATTTGACTTTTGGTCAATTGGGGTTGACTTTAACTTTTGGTCAACTAGGGGTGTCTTTGATTTTTGGTCAACTAGGTTGAGGTCAAATGTCAAAGGTCAACTTTGGAAAATAAGGTCAAGTTGGGAAACTAAGGTTAAGTTTGGACCTTATGGTCACTTTCAAGAATAAGGTCAATTCTCATAAGGTCAAGTTTTATGAATCTAGTATTATTAGATACTTTTGGGTTAATCTAACAATTAGGCAAACTTCTAGGGAATAAGGTAATTTTTGAAAATAGGCAAGCATGGTTTTGAAAATCTTAGGCAAAAATCCATGCACAACATACTACTTCTTCCGGCAATCTTCTTGTTCTAGATACCTTATTCGGGGCTACCTTCAAGGTGTGCTTAAATTGTTTTAGACCAATCTACAGGTATAGATCTAAATGCCAACATACGTACTATGATTATAAAAATTAATTTCATATAACGGATAATTCTAACTCCATTAAATGTTACATCAATCTAAGCATAAAACATGGTTTCTAAACATGCATAATTCTCAATCTTAGTCTTTTCAATTAAATCACCATGATTCAATTAATTTCTAGAGGCATCAATCCTAGTTCAATTAATATTCGAGAAAGACATTAAGATCCTAAGAACATTATTTTTATGGATTTATTACATACAAATCTAATTAGTTCTTCAAGATTTCATAAAAGTATAAGCTTTTATCAAGCTTTTTAATTCTAGATCTTGTTTCAACTTATCATTTAAAACTCACTGTGAGGTCCTAATATTACCACGAACTGACGATCTTCAAAAAGAAAAGAGAAGAGAAGTGGCGGCAGCATGGCGGCAATGGTGACGACAACTTCTTCAAGGCGGCGACGGCGATTCCTCTCTCTCTTTCTCTCTCAGATTTCTTCTTGTTTTTGTGTTAAGAGTTCAAGCTTTAATTCATGAACTTAAGGTTGTATATATAGGCAACCTCTAGGTTTAAGGGAATTCTAGAATCTCCTTAATTTAGGTAATTGCCAATCCATAAATTTCCTACTTTTGGATTGATCATGATTTTCAATTTCCTAATTTCATGATCCCTTACTTATTGCTATAGCCAAATTCCCTATTCCAAATTGCTCCATTTTTGGACATCTTTTATACCCACTTTACTTATCAATCAATTAATCAATTACCCAATCAAGTAATCAATTTAAGCATTCACTCAATCAATCAATAAAGCAACTAATTCAATAATCAATCGATTAATTAATAACTCGTGAATTTTTGAGTTCATGTTTAAAATTAAGGCAAGCAAAATGTCTATTTTACCCCTTAAAAGGCCTCGAGTTCTAGTTCAAAATTTTGGGTTCACACTCTGTCTTTTGATTCCACTTAACATTATGTGAAAGACCTTTTGCAAGGATTAAGAAATAACATCATTTTCTCTTTGATCTAAGGTCAAATAATTTTAGTGATAGGATCATATTAACAGACGGAGTTAGAAGCAAGATAGGAAAAGATAAAGGACGGGATAACCAAATTTAAAAACATTTTGGAACAAAAGCAAAAGACATCCTAATTATTTAGTGTAGATGAGTACATAGACCTTTATACAACAATCTACAATATGCGCACTGAGAATAACCCTAATTGTTCTAAAGAGCTCTATGTTTGATATAAAGAATCATTAGATGCCTACATATATTGTCTTAACTATCCTTGTAACTATGAGGGAATCACGCCATGAACTTTTACTATGGGAATTAATTTGGATGTGGGATAACTACAAAGTTATATTGAAGGTGGCTTTCTTAGTTTTTCCAATACCTCAATATGTTCTATGTAAGTCAAACCAATTCTTCTAAATTGAATTATGATGGGCTTATCTATTTATGGGATATTTTTGACCCACCTATGTAGGAAGACTTTAGAGATGATGTTTTGGCTTTGATCAAACTAGATGGTGATGAACATTATATTGAAAGTACTCAATTGTAATTTGGTGCACATTTTTTTGTTGAAAATAGGGAGGGAAAGATGTGTTGGTATGAAAGTAATTTTGAAAGCTACATAATTAACTTGGATCGTGGAGAATTCATGTCCTGATTACTTGGTGGATGTCAAAAATTGCGTAAACAGAGGGGGGGGGGGGGGGGGGGGGGGGGGTAGGGAAGAGTGGCTAATTATGTACATTCATCGAGTGAGATAAAGAATATGAAGATAGTACATGTGAAAAAAAATTCTCATTTATTAAGAGGCAATATAATGGAATTGTGCAATGTATGCTAAAAAGAAGTGCAACCTTTCGAAAGGAAAGCATGTATTTAAAGTTGACGTGTAATGCTACAAAATAATTACACAAAAATTTTAGAATGTTTAGCTATCATGCAGTCCAATTTGGGACATTTTTCTAGGACTATTTACAATTTTATTTTTATTTTACAACCAATGTATGTTAATATTTTTCTCTTTCGAGAACTTGTGTTTTATGTTCATTTTTTTTCTTTTGTCGGGATGTGGGTACTCACTTTTAAAGTTTTCTCAAAGGTAAACAACATTGTTCACTCCTCTTCGAATATAAAAATAAGAAAGATAGCTAATTTATGGGGAATAGGATGGGAAACTTGCGTTAGTGCATTTTAGATTAAAAGTTACATATTTACCTTGGAAGTTATATATTTAGAAAACTAAACAAAATAGGCCACCATTAGGTTTGATTTCTTTCTCTTTTTTTTCTGCAATCAATAAAATGGGTAACCAACCCCACGCTTGATTTTTAAAAAAAGTTATATATTTACTTTTGAAGCAAACTTGAAGAATAACAACATAATACTCATTTTGTTCGTAAACTTTGAGTTGACTTTGAAGACATCATCATCAGACATGATCTTTGTGTTAAGCTCATTTCTTAGGATTTGGTACTTGGAGCATGAAAGAGAATGAAACACTTGGACTCTATCTTGATTCGACAATTTCAAATGTGCCATAATCTTTAAAAAAATCTCAGTCTCTTCGAATTATTAAAGAGAAATAAGGCAGCAGCCTGATATAGTACCACAACCATCTCAAAAAAAAATTTTACTTGAATTGCATATATGGTGCAAAATCTTAATGAATATATACAATTTAGTTACGATTATGTATCATATTATCACACAAAATTTATTGAAACCTCAAAAAAAAAAAAAAAATCACCATCTACATGGGGATTGTAAGGACAAAAACTTAAAAGTTGGCAAAAATCCGCTTGTCAAAACTATGGTGGAGAAATCAATTATGCCAATTGTATTTGTGTTGTTGTTGAGATAGTTTTTGAATTTGTTTAGATATTATTTTGCCAATTACCAAATCATTAACCATTCCCTCCATTTTAGAAGTGATGTGTTTAGAAAATTGTTATTTTTGGTTAGTCAAAAGTTGTATTTCATGATCATCATTGGTATGTTCATAGAACAGCAGCCAACGAGCGAGTTTTACGAAATTTAGTAAACAAATCCTTATCAACAGCAATATTAAGAAAGCCGCTTCGTAATCTTTATTTATGTTTCTTTGATAGCCTTGTCAGTAGATTGCTATTTCCACCCTTTTTAGGGACATGGTCCCAATACAAGGCAGAAAGATATGCCCTTGGATTACCAATAATTATCAAATTGCAAAATTCATTGAATGCCTCTTCCATAATCTCCTAAAATAGGGAAGGGTTAGCAAAGCAATTACCCATATAATTGATGTATTTTTCATACAGCTCAATAACTTTCTTCACTAAAACATGCCCTTTTGAACCCACTTCAACCTTGCTTTCTGCTACATCTCAGCCTTTTAAACCAACATCATGCATTTTTCTATTACTTGTTGCTTAAAATATTAGAAACTAACTCCTCCAGGCTGTGAGGACCCAAAAATTTTGAGCTAGAAATCGAGACGCATCAAGGGTAAAATAGACATTTTTGCGTGCTCTTAATTACGTAACCCAAATAGGGAAGTGCTTAATTTAAATTGCTTAGTAGTTAATATGGAAGTAATAATTTTCTAAAGTGAAACAAGGAAAGGTAGGAAACGGAAAAGGATGAAATCTGGAAAATCCCGTCGTGCGAGTTCTTGTCCGAGTCGAACAGCTTCTTGGACATAAAATGGGAAACAAAATCATTAACTAAGGAAATTGGAATTAAGATCAATTCGGTAGAAGGAAACTACCCGAATCAATCTTACCTTGTTTAAGGAAGATTCTTACTCCTAACCTGACCTATTAGATGCCTATAAATACATTCTTAACTTCCATGAATTAAGCTTTAGAAAAACTTAGGGGGCGCTTGGCATAAATTCCTCAATGGGAATGATTGAAGGGTCAATGGCAATGGAAATGGTTGAGAAGTCAATTGTGCTTGGTTGAAATTATGTAATGGGTATCATTTTGATTGATAATGCTTGGTTTAGCTCATCATTAGCAATGACAATTAGTTAAACTTCCATTTTTACCCTTTCAACTATATTAAGAAAATAACCAAAGTGAAGTAATAAAGTTAGAGAGAAAATTAAAGGAAAAAGGTAGAGAGAGAAAGTAAAATAATAGATGTAGAGAGAGAAATAGAAAATGAATAGATAGAAATTAAAGGATAAAATTAGAGAGAGAAAGTAAAATAAAGATGTAGAGTGAGAAAGAGAAAATGTAGAGAGAGAAAATTAAAGGATAAAATTAGAGAGGGAAAATAAAAAATAAATTTGTAGAGAGAGAAAGTAAAAGGAGATATATTGAGAGAGACAGTGAGACAAAAATTTAGAGAGAGAAAGTGAAGTAATAAAGTTAGAGAGAGAAAAATATCTAGAGAGAGAAAGTGAAGTAATAAAGTTAGAGAGAAAAAAATTTAGAGAGAGAAAGTGAAGTAATAAAGTTAGAGAGAGAAAAAATTTTAGAGAGACAAAATGAAGTTATAAACTTAGAGAGAGAAAGTGAAGTAATAAAGTTAGAGAAAAAAAAAACATTTAGAGAGAAAGTCAAATAATAAAGTTAGAGAGAGAAAAAATTTTAGAGAGACAAAGTGAAGCAATAAACTTAGAGAGAGAAAAAATTTTAGAGTGAGAAAGTAAAGTAATAAAGTTAGAGAGAAAAAAATTTAGAGCGAGAAAGTAAAGTAATAAAGTTAGAGAAAAAAATTTTAGAGGGAGAAAGTAAAATCATAAAGTTAGAGAGAGAATGTGAGATACTAAAGGTAAGAAAAGTTAGAAAGAGAAAGTGAAAAATTAAATTAGAGAGAAAAAAAATAGATATTTGGGCATTTTTAGGGGTAATAGAAGCAACAGCATGTTTGGTAGGAAAAAAAAAATAAAGCTCACTAACTCCTCAATGGGATTGGGTGAATACATTGGGGGGTATGTATTGGAATTAAGTGAGTGATTGAGGAATTTTGATTCCCATTACACCCAACCAAGCATCATCAATCGCATTCATTCCCAAGTGACTTCCAATGCAACCTTCTCCTACACCCAACCAAGCGCCCCCAGCAAAACTCTAAAAAAAAGCAGTGAGAGGAGAAGAGCGCCGCCGCCAACAAATCGCTACTGCCGTGCCAGCTCCATTGAATTCGTATTAGTTTGTAGTATTCGTAGGACCTCACGGTGAATGGTAATTGTGATTTAAAATCAAAAACGGAATTAAAAGTATGAACATATAGTATGAAAAACAACAACTCAAACCAATCAAGAGGGGAGGGGTGAATTGGATTGGACTTTTAAAAAACTTTTCTTTGCAAGGATAAAATAGTTTTTAAAACTTAAATACGGAATGAAATCTTTTTGAAACTAAGCAAGAACAAGAAAAGAACTCAGATTTTAATGTGGTTCAACTTATCTTCCTCAAGATAAGCCTACATCCACCTTCTAAAACAACTCGTTTGGTTTCCACTAAAACTCTAAAGATCTTAAAGGTGAATCCAAAACCTTTACAAACAAAATCCTAAGGAATCACACTCTAGCTTCCTCAAACCACAAGTAATTCCTTAAGACCTAAGCACTTGCTCGACTCTTTTCAATTTCCCTGAAAAGATCAAGACTTAACTAGTTTTACAAAACAAGAAAATTGCTAGTAACCTAGCAAACTGTTACAATAAAAAGATGACTTGTAAGATTAGATCACTTTTGCTTTTGACAATCAGAAAGTTGAGATGAAAAGAGGTGGTTTGAAAGTCTTCCAAAGCTTGTATTTATAGCTGGGAGTAGTTTTTGAATTTGCTCTATTTTTCTCATTAAGAAATGAGACAAATTAGTCGCTATCTCTGTTTCAGCTTTTCTGCTTCGAGCCCGAGTTCGACATCGAGATTCGACTTCGAAGCCTTCACAAATTTTGAATTATTGACTTCAACGGCTACTTGAGTTGGCGCGACTTGCAATTAATTCGTTTTGGCATTTTCCTTGTTTCCATTTGGTTCGACGTCGAGGACCTGTCGATCTCGAACTCGATACTTCGGTTTTTCCAACCCGAGAGCTTGACTGCTGTCGGCTGCCTGTCGACTCTGTTGAGGTCGACATTTTCTGGGTGACCTTCGATGTCGACATTTTCTGGGTGACCTTCAATGTCGACTTTCAAGTTCACAGTTAAGGTCTAGTTTTGAAATAAGGTCAAGTTTCAAGTAATGGTCTTTCTTAATTCTTTTGGGTCAATTTCTAAGATAAGGCAGCTTTTGGTCACTTTCGAAATTAAGGTAAACTTGGTCACTTTTGGAACTTAGACCAAAAGTTTATCATAATTCCAAAAGTGACCAAGTTTACCTTAATTTCAAAAGTGACCAAAAGCTCGCCTTATCTTAGAAATTGATCCAAAAGAATTAAGAAAGACCAATACTTGAAACTTGACATTATTTCGAAACTAGACCTTAACTGTGAACTTGACTTTAATTGAAAATTTGACCTTATTTCCCAAGACTTGATGTAATTTCGAAACTAGACCTTTAATTGTGAACTTGACCTTAATTGAAAACTTGATCTTATTTTCACAACTTGACCTTTGACCTTGACCTTCGACATGGTCGACCTAAAGTCAAAGTCAAATTCAGTTGAGCTAAAGTCAAAGTCAAACATAGTTGAGCTAAAGTCAAAGTCAAACTTAGTTGACCTAAATTCAAAGTCAAACATAGTTGACCTAAAGTCAAAGTGAAACATAGTTGACCTAAAGTCAAAGTGAAACATAGTTGACCTAAAGTCAAAATCAAACATAGATGACCTAAAGTCAAACCAAGAATAAAACATGTAGTCAACGTTCTAAGTCAAAACGTAGTATCTTATGCTAGAGTGCTTGTCTTGCAGGAGTTGACCATTGACCGCAAATCGATCTAATCAACCATCGTCGTACTCGCGCTTACGAAAGGTGAGGGATTACTCTCTATTTTCACAAAACACAATTGGACTGTCTATTTAGTAATTGTGAGTAACAATACTTGCTTGCTTGGTTGATTTCTCAAAAAAGTTTCCCACACCTAACCACTTGCCTATTTTAAATACAACTTATTTCTAAGTGTGTACACGTGCTACTTGCTGGCTTACCATAATGATACCATGATTGATTATGCTATGTCATACTTGACTTGACTTAAATGTACGTGACTTGCCATGATCATTTGAAAACTTGAGAATATATGCACCTATATATGTAAGCATGACATACTAGCTATGAAGGATGGTACCTTCTCAGGATAAGTTACATGTCATCCATGATTGCATAATTCCTTCTAGAGATGTATGCCCATGAACACATACAAGCATCATGCATCGGCCAAGAAAGGACTAGGCCCGTCCCAGGATAAATGACATCTAGGATTGCATGATTGCCTCTAGAAATGTATGAAGCATGCTAGGGTTTCCATGATCACTTTAGCGTGAAATAGGTCATAGGACCTACTAGATAAGACTTGGACACGAGTCTTTCAACTTGACTAGATAGTAGCCGCTTGCCTACTAGGTAGGGCTTGTCGGCAAAAGTTGTGTAACTGATAGCCGACAGTTCTTCTATATGAGATGAACCCCCGTTTTGGCCCGAATTGTAAAAAGGCCAAGGATCTAAAAATCCTGTCGTCAAGCATACCCGGTTTTACCTATACAGCTGCCGTGGGGCAATGTACTTTGCAAACCATCAAACGTGAACAAGTGAAACATGAATAGATTAAAATTTAGCTTTATTATGAGAAAGCTAGACCGCGTGTTACTGGGAGTCTAGTGGCTCAAATGTGCTGCATATGAATGTTGTATCTGTGTTGCCATGACTACATTATTATTTGCTATATGCTTGCTTATACTACCTGACTTGATTAACGTGCGTGCCTTGCTTGACTTGTTTACCTGCTTGCTATGCATGCCTATAATTCCGCTGTTATATAGATATATGGATGAACCCTTTACTCGCTTACTCGACCTGTTTAAAGACTTATGGTGGGATTTTTCCTAAGGAACCCCAAGGTCTCTCATTGAGTTTAGTGAAGCTTACCCCTTTCCATCTTACTATTTTACAGGGGCTTGACTTGAGTGATAATAGAGGTAAGGCCGATGGGAGCGTACGAAAGAAATAAATACTAGGACTTTGTAACAGCTAGACTCAGTACAATGTATGGTTTTGGGAGGGTAATTCAGTCTGTGACCATCCTTAAATAGTTACTTTTAATATTCCATTGCTATGAACTACTTGACCTATTAGGGTAATAAATAAAGATTCACGATATTTCTTATTTATTATCTGTATCAATTATTGGACGAGAGTTGTGAATGACGCCTCTCTTGATCCATCATGCGCTTCCTCTTTAGGAATGGTTTCGAGGAAGAGGGGTCGGGTTGAGGGAGTTACACAGGCCATTTGGAATTTATCAAAAGATTATGTACAATCTTCCCTGATCTTCAACCTTGTCATTTCAATGCAATGCATTCAGATTAATCTTTCTTTGGCAATTGTTTGGTGTACCTAACAAAGAATTCATAAATAGTCTTAAAACAATGTCCAAATAGTAACATACAAAATTACGTAATTTTACATATTAAATTCACGTTAAAAATTTTTCAAGAAATTGATCATTGCACATCAATTAAAAAGACATTGCACATTTTCTTTTAAAAGTTATTACCTCCATTTAGTACATGTTAAAATTTTCCATTTTGAGGAATACTACGTGATGAGTACTGATGCGGATTCTCTATTGAGAATTGCAATGTGCGGAAACTAACCAAAAGTCCAAGTAAAAGAATACAGTATATTCCCTTGAAACCCCAATCACTACTTGCATTAATAGAACAATCAGGTTGTTTTTAAACTATAAACCAAGTAACGAATTGAAGTGAAAAGCTAATTTAGTTAGGCGAGATTATAAACCTAATTAACATGTAATTCTAGAAACTAATAGATTGAAATCGTATTTGATTGACTACAGTTCAATGAGTAGAATTCAAAATTATGGGTTATTAACCTTACACCAAATTATATCGATTGTGAATTCTCTGGTTTTAGTAGGCCCCTTTAAATAGAGGGTTGCATGCCTTAGTCAAAAATAGAAAAGGAATAGGAAATAAAAGTGTCAACCAATGAGAATTGGAAACCTTACAAACCATAAACCTAAAGGAACTAGGATAATGGGAAGGTAGACTTTTGGTTTCCTTCCAAGAAGGGATTGGCCAAAATTCTCCTTGAAAAATAAAGGAAAATACAAGAAAAAGGTAATTCCTATTTCTTAAAAGAAAACATACAAGAATTCTTTTCAAGAAACTACTAATTAAGTAATTACCTTAAAAGTAATAGCACTTAAAAGTAATGGCGTGTAACAAATAAAGAACTCTGATGATTTTTAAGACTTGTAAAATTCACTCCAATTAATGCTTTTAATATTCAATCCAGAACTTTCCAAAATAAATTACCAATGAGCGAGCTGGAGGCAAAATGACCTATTTACCCTTGGTTGCCACTTGTGCTTCTTTTGGCTTGTTCTCGGTTTTGGTCCTTCTAGCTGGAACCTTAGCTGGAGGCTTTAATGAAGAACCCTTGTATAAACTTGCATTCACCTCAGTCTGAATTCTTGCCCCTCAAGTCCTTACCTTCTGAACACTTGAATCAAATCCACACCTTTAGCATAGTGGACACTTGTGTTCTGTCGTAGGGATAACCTCATCAAGTACCTATTCGCCAATCCAATTGGTTGATGAGTCCTCCAGCTACCCTCGATGCTCAATAGCAATAACCTCCAAAATGACAGGTACTGGTTCCCCTAATATGCTCTGATGCTTAAGTAAGTAAGCGGTCTAGAGGAGTAATATCATTAGGGTAGTAGAATATTGTGTACTTGAATAAATAAATACTGCTTTGTAAATATAAGCAAAAACCTTGCTTGGCAAGGTAAGGAGATATCTTTATGATTCTCCTATATCCGATAATATGGAAAATGAATCCTCTAGATCTCGATCCTAATTAGATCCTAAGGGAAGTAGAGTATGAGGAGATCTCAATTACTTCCTTTCTTGTAATGCTATGTTAGCCACACTCAGTTATGGGCTGGGTTGAGGACGCAAAACTCTAAAGGAGCTACGGTATTTTCTCCGCGGCTTCAAGTGGGATCTTGGTCGAGCCGTTTGAGTAGATCGACCCCAAAGTAAGTGGGTTGGGCCTTGTCTGATTTGTGTTCCACCACTATGATCTAATGACATTTTATGAATCAAACATTAAAAATAGTAGGCTTATGAATATTTATAAATACTCAAGTTAAAATTGGTAGTTTGGTAAAATTAACAAAATAATTTAAAATTTATGGTCAAAATCCGTGATTAGTTTTTTTATATATATAATTAAAAGTGGTATTGGCTACCCTTTTTCATTAAAGTAGCTAAAAATAAATCTATCCGTAAAGGCTTACATATATTTATAATTTTTACAATCTACTTTTGCTTATTAACAAAGGCGATGTCCATAATACGTGCGAGCTAGCTTATACTTTTTCGGGCCCAAAATATATTGTTCCTTATCTAAGGCCTCTTCTTCTTCCTATCATCCATTTCCCAGGCACCATATTCATCCCCATCTTCTTTTGTATTTTCAACTCGTTCTTGCGGAGAGTAAGGTAGTGACGTTGTGGTTGGAATGTGTAGATCATCCGGCATTCTGTCTAAAAGCTGAGTGTCTTTAGGCATCATGTGTGCAACAATTGGGGTGAAAGCCTTTTGAAGAGGCTTCAAATTTGGTACCCAAGCAAACCTTTGGACTTTAGGAGAATTTTGTTGATTCACTTACATAGCACCTTGGAAAACATCGGACCATAATGGTGATGCAAGATTAGATGGTTGGGGAAACCTCAATTCCTTAGAGGGGCATGTTCATTTCTTTAATGATAATAAACTAGGGAGGGAACTTTTTGGAATTGCATCTAGATAACGTCTTCCGCAAGACATTGTAGTATGGCTTTGATTAATGTTAGATGTACGGCTACACTAGGATATGCAACTGGCGAGTGGTCCTCAACTGGGGTTAATTGATGCTCTATTTTGGTTAGACGATGTTTCTCTGAGTGCTAAGGTGTGATCAATTTTGAACTAGGGCTTGTTTTGAGGTTTATATCTGGAGCATTTTATTGAACAGGTTCTAGGCGCTCAGCTGGGCTAATTTGGGGATCAGCCGAATCCTGTGCTAAGGTAGCTAGTGCGCTAGGAACTTTTTCAATAGAAGCAATTGGGGTAGTGGGTACTTGATGTGCAATAGGCAAAGGTATGAAGGTCGTTGCATTTTGCATAGAGGTGAAGTTTCGGACACAATTCGTTCCATGATTTGAGGTAGGACTGTTGAAGCTTCGATCCATTCTATAGATGGGGTAGTCTCCACAAACACAACCTTGGTGTCACTATCAGATGCAGTGATGTCAAGAACCGGAGAGCCTTGCGGGAGATCAAAATTTAGAGCCAATTGAGCGGAGGTTTGTTGTAAAGCTGGTGTTATCGGGGGTGCAGCCTAGATAGGGTTATCTTGGCTAGGAAGTTTGTTTTTCTCCTTATCTTTGGGAGGCGGTGGTGGCGGGGGATCATCCTTATCGATAGATTTATTTCTCCATTGCTGTTTTGGAGGTAGTGATCATCTTTTCGACATGATGCTGCAGAATGCCCAACCTTCATACAGTTGACACAATACAACGAAAGCTTCTTAAATTCAAACTATTGAAGAAAACCTTTACCTTGCTTTTCTAGAAAAAACTTTATCTAGAAAAGGGTTCAATAAATCAATCTTTGTGGAAACCCTAGAAACAGATAGCCGGGAAAGATTTGCAGAGGCAAAATATGCTTTTAAGGCACGACAAAAAATGTTTCCCACGGATAGCAATGCCCATTCCTTGTAAATCTGAAAAGGTAGTTTGGGTAGAGACTCCCATATTGGTACAATAGATGATTCCACAAAGAGGATCGAATCCGGCATCCACTTAAAAATATGTAAAGCACAAGCCCCAAATCAACCTTCTCTCATTGTGCCTTTATGGATATGGCATACTATCTTAATAACCCACTCGAAACTCAACTAGCACCAGCACGACATTTGCCCGACACTCGCTTGAAACTCGCCCAACACCCAATTAAAAAATACATAATAATTATACACTGAATGTATATACTATACGTAGTTAGGTTTAGTCTTTTCATTTTTCTAAAAATTGCGCTCCTCTTTTATCTCAGAATTGTTGTTGATGTTATCTTCCTAAAGGGTGTAAATGAGCCAAGCCAGCTCACTAAATAGTCGAGATAAGTTCGAACTGCTTTATACTGGCTTGATGGCTTGTCAAGAGGTGTTGTTTTTGCTCTAATTAAATGAGAATGTGATGGGGATCATATTGACAATGCTTTGTTGAATGTTGTGATGGATATTTTTGTTGAAATTTGGATGTGAAAGATGTGTTAGTAAGAAAGTGATTTTTAAAGTTACATAATTAAGAGATTTTATTACTCTATAAAAGCATTTGACATTGAACGTGGAGGATTCATGTCCTTATTACACGGTGAAGTTAAAATTTGACTAAAGAAAGGTGGGAAAGTGTGACGTGCAGTATTTTGAAATAAAATGTGCAATATCTTTAAAGTTGATGTGCAATGCTGAATTTTTGTAAATTTGTACCCAAATTTATTTTTTAGAATGTCTAACTATCATGCGGTATGATTTGGGACTTT
Source organism: Leptodermis oblonga (assembly GCA_016801395.1). Classification (NCBI taxonomy): domain Eukaryota; kingdom Viridiplantae; phylum Streptophyta; class Magnoliopsida; order Gentianales; family Rubiaceae; genus Leptodermis; species Leptodermis oblonga. The sequence continues at coordinate 15,665,377 of CM028758.1, read as the reverse complement.
TTTTTTTAACTATTTATGACTTTGTTTATTGTCTAACCAATATATGGAAAATTTCTATAAAGGGCGTGAGAGGTTTTCAAATTATTAAAAGGGGTATAACTTTAATGAAATTATTATTAAGGGCGTCAAATAACTTAAATAATTTTAATATTATAAAAGTTCAATTCTACCCTCTTCCACATCATTTTATGATAAATTAACTGCTGTCTTTTTGTTCCTTTATAAATCTCAAACATATATATTATTAATAAGAATCCTAATTTCACTTGTTCAAGACTCATCAGCCGATGCAATCCTTGAAGTTATTCTTGTCAAGAGTGAAAGCTCTAAAAACTTAGATTTTTTCTTTAACATGGATCCTTATTCCGTATATCATAACCCACTGGAGAAGTGTAGCGTTACAATTTTATAAGTTATTATATGTTGTGGGTGGTCAATTTGGCGTTTTGGCGTTGGCCGGAGAACCTTCAGGCTGAATCGACAGAATTTCCCGTTTGTGTTTTTGGTATTGGTATTTTTCCACCTGTGTCTATTGATCATATTAGTTTCTAATTAGTCTTTATTATTTGGTTGGTTGGCTTATTCATTATAAACCCTTGGTTTGGCTATAGTTTTTTATATACATATTAGTTTGGTTTTTGGTGGGGCTTTGAACCAAGACAAGCAAGAAAGCTTTGTCTTTTGTTTTTATATAAAAAGAAATTATGTGTCGAAGTTCTGTTGCATACTTTTAGTTTCTTTTCAGCTTTTCGGTTACTTTGGCAGTGGTTGATTATGTTCATCCAGCATCAGCCATCCGACTCTTCCAGGTGGAAGATTCAAGCTCTTGGTACCTTTATTCTTGAAGAAGAATACGACAACAATGGATAATAGGAAGGAACAAGTGGCAGAAGATATTGGACCAGGATCTCCAAATTCTTTTTTCCTGCTTAATTTGGAAGTTATGAGAAAAGAATATCAGAGAAGATGGTAATCTGGTGTATACTTGCATAGTAGATGGTATTGTTTGATATTTTAATATAAAAAAAAGCTAAATGGTTACTAATTATATAGCAGGTAGAGTATAGTAAAGTGACATTGAAAAGGGTAGAATTGAACTTTTATAATATTAAAATTATTTAAGTTATTTGACGCCTTTAATAATAATTTTGTTAAAGTTCTACCCCTTTTAATAATTTAAGAACTTTCCACGCCCTTTATAGAAATTTTCCCTATATGATAATACTTTTCTCTTTTTAAATTCTTTTCAATCTTCTCAACTTTCTAGTCTCTTATTTCACTATTAGTATTTCTTTAAAAACAGTATTTTGCTCCACTCTTGGAATAGAATCATTAAGAATGAGAACTAATTAATCAGGGATCGGATGTGAAATTCGCGAAATGCATTTTAGATTAAAATTTTTAAATTTACTTTTTAGAAAAATGACACTTTTGGTCCCTAATGTTTGGGGGTGTGACACTTTTGGTCCCTATAATGTTTCGACTTTTGCATTTGTAGCCTTAAAGTTTCATTTTAATGGCACTTTTGGTCCATAAAACTAGCCATTGTAGATTTTATAAGTTATTTGGGATCAAAATGTAAATTATCCAAAATATTGGGCGAAATATAAATTTTTTAAAATTCACCAATTATTGGGGAATAATAAAATTTGCATTTGAATTCGTATAAGGGCCAAGCTGATAAAGCCCCAGTAAACGTGAAGTTGTCAAAGGCAAAACTTGTCAACACCATACCCAAAAACAGCATACTCACACTTCGCATGTCATCAAATTGAGAAAATTTTTTAATTAGGAGAGTCCATGAAATAGATTTATTCTCAGATATTTGAACTGATGTTATCGGTTTGTATTCTATCGCTCGGGGCGGGGATGTAACTCTCATCATGTTTCATGGTCTTCTAGCCTGCAATTTTAACTCTTGAACTATATTAAATGAAGTTTTTTTTTCCCCACTTTAAAAAAAAATTTAAAAAAACCTATCTAGCCCTCACACGACACTTGTCCGATACTCACTCGAAACTCGGCTGACACCCAATTAATAAAATACCTTATAGTTATTTATATGTTATGGGTGAATTCTTTTTTTTGATCACCTTACTTTCACAATGTTCAACTTTAAGTGACATTATTTTAAAATTTCTAAACTTGGTGTCAAATTTTAAAAAATTCCCAATTTTAGTAACTATGTGAATCTCTTCTCTAAGTGACAAACGAAGCAATATTTTGAGAGTATTTTGCCCAAACATGTCAAAACTCTTTTCATCTTCTCTTTTTTCTTCATCCATCGCTCCTTTTTTTTTCATCCATCTCTCCTTTTTCTCTCTACTTAAACAACCATTACTTCTATTCTATTATTCTATTCACTGAACATGGAACACCTGATAACTTCCCCAACACACATAATATTAGCTTCCTCATATACTGTGCTTGTTTCATCCCTGTCTAAATTGTTATCTTGCTTAATCTCTATCTCAAAGACACTCCTGGCTTGTGAGGCCTGAAGTCACCTAAAAATATAGGGATCTGCCGTCTTTGTTTTCATCAACAACCTTGCTTTCCATTTCTAACAGACCACCCAATGTAATGTCCAGATATTGAGGGTGGTCAGAAACAATCATCACTATCCTGGAACCAATATGTCTAGAATGATTCTGCAGGGTTTTCATCACTAATTTCTTTATCATAAGGCATCCAAATCTAGTGGGATCATAACCAAATACCTTGTGAAATGAGGTAATAATAAAATCTGGTTGAAAAATGGACAGGCTAAGTGAATTCATGTCCTTAGGACATAGTGAGCCAACATCCAGCAATATGTGCCAGTTATGTTGTTGTGCCAAAACCAGCTATTGGTACAAATATTTGGATCATATACCCCTTGATTTAAAAGGACACAAAAAGCCCAACTGCATAATCTTTTTTCTTTTCATTTTGTTTGAGATTTGTTTTCTCAACTCTCTAAAGCTAAGCTTTAAGGAAGGCCATTTATACCACGCACTATAAACTTTTGCACCCATCCTCCTTCGTTCATTGAGTTATCCAATTCACATATATTGGCTCTTGTGATCAAAATAACATCCTCTTATTTGTATGACAAGGGCAGGATTCAACCAGTAATTGAATGCAGATCCTCGACTAACAGTACACACAAGCCTTTTCATCGTTTAAAAATAAAAATAAAAAAAGGAAGATAAAATGAGAAAGGTTTAAGAAATTTGGACATGTTTTGAGAAAAATGCCCCAAAAAAATAGATTTGTTATCTTCATGCCTCATAATCTCTTCTCTTGTGTTTGCCATCAACGACTTTTCATGTTCTCTACTTATGGATGTCATGTATTTCTTCCACAACTAAAATCACAAAATTCAATCACTTCAAATTTTAAACTCAACCTTCGGTAGTTGTGCCTACATGGATATAACATATTACTAGAATAACCCACTCAACACTCACCCAACACGGACACGACACTCGCCCAAAACTTACCCTACACCAAAATAAGAAAATGCATTACAGTTATTTATATATTAAATGATATTGTACGATACATAGTTAGGGTTATTCTTTTTAGTTTTCAAAAAGTCACGCTCCTCTTCGATCTCATCCCCTGTGATTATTGATGATGTTATCTACCTTAGGTGTGTGAATGAACCAAGCCATCTTGCTACATAGTCCAGCTGAGTTCAAGCCTAATTCATACTGGCTCGATGGCTTGTTGAGCCAGGTTAAGCATATTATATTATTTTATTTTTATTTTACATTTTAATATATTTGGATGTATTTATCTAAACCGCTCAAATATAGATCTCATCGACAGAAAAGATGAACATTGTTCTTTCCAGGTCAAGGGCGGCCGCTGGATCGGGATTACCCACGCTAGATCTTCTTCAATCCCAAGATGTGATGAGACGACATTGAATTACCAAACGACTCCGTTGATAAGAGCTCTTCAAAGCCATTAGCCTATTATCTCCGGCATCCAGAACCATAAAATTGATAATTATAACAAGAAAAACAACATTAATTTAGCAACAATAACATTAAACAATCCTCCGACGTAGAAGGATCAATTTTTATTTTGGGGCTAGTTTTCTCGTTCTTGCATAATGACAGTCATATAATTGATATACTTGACATGTATACCAGTAATATTCTTCACCTAAACATGTCATATTGAACCCATTTTGACCTTGTTTTGTGCTATATCTTCAACCTTTTTAACTAATTAACACCGTGCCTTCTTTTATTACTTGTTGCTTAAAACTATTAGAGACAAGTTCCATGACCTTTGGGATTTTACAAAAGAGTATCTCCAACCTTTCTAAATCTTCAATCATGTCATATCAAAGCCACGCACTGCATCCAGATTAATCCTTCTCTATTAATTGTTTGGTGTACCTAACAATAAATTCATAAATAGTTTTTAAAAAATGTCCAAAATAGTATTACATTGGCAATCTTAAATCTAGATTCAGTTTTTATAAAGAAAAGGATTCATTAAATCAAAATTTTATTTCCAAATATTGCACATCCATTACACCCTACATGTGCATCCCCATTTTAGGTAATACTACAATCAGATTATTGAAATGGCCCATTATAAAGATTAATGATTTCTCTAGTTAAAATTTGTTGTTCAGTAAAGGGAAAAAATAAACTAAAATTTCATATTTTATATATATGATTAATTTGCAATAAGCTCTGGAGTTTGAGGAGGGATGGGAGAAGAGAAAGGATTTGATAACTAAATTGATGAACATTTTGGAACAAAAGGGAAAGATAACCTGCTTTTTTAGTGTAGACAAGTACATAAACTTTAATAAAATAATCTACAATCTGTGCACTGTGAATCACCATAATTCTTCTAAATAGCTCTATGTTAGATATAAGGGAAACGTTGGATGACTACCTTTCCTTAGTTTTCCTGGTGTCTTTTAGGGAATTCCACCATGAACTTTAGCAAAGGAAATTATTTCAGAGCAGGATAAATACTATAGTGAGGTGTCTTTCTCGATTTTCCAATTCTTGAACGGTTCTATGTATATAGAATTAATTCTCCTAAATTGAATGATGTTGGGCTTGCCAATTTTTGGGATATTGTCGAATTGGTTATGTAGGGAGACTTTAGAAGTGTTGTTTTGGCTATGATTAAACGAAAACATGATGGCGATCATATTGATAATGCTTTTGTTGAGTCAAAAGTATTTTTTACCAAAAGTTGGCATGTATACTGCAACTTCCTAAAAAAGATATACCAATTGAGTTTACGATTGCGTGTCTTTCTTGCATAGAATTTTTTGAAAACCTCTACAAACCTAACCAGTTTACATGGTGAGCCAAAGGTTTCAAAAGTTGCCTAAAATTTGGTATTCAAAATTATGACAGAGAAAATCAATCCTGCTAATTGTATTTATGTTGTTAGTGAGGTAGTTTTTTAATTTCCTCAGATATTCTTTTGCCATAACCAGGTCATTACGCATTCCCTCCATATTAGAAGTTACGTGTTTACCAAACTGTTATTTTATCTTAGTCAAAAGTTTCCTGGCATAATCATCATTAGTATGTTCATCGAACAGCAACCTACGAGCCAGTTTTGTAGTATGAAATTTAGCAAACAAATCATTGTCAACAATATAAGCAAGTAGCCTTATAACCTTTTCTAATGTTTTTTCAATAGCCTTGTCATTCATGTTGCTGTCTCCACCCTTTTTTAGGACATAGTCACAGTGCAAGACAAACAACTCTATGCTTATATTACCATCAATCATCATATAGAAAACCACTTTGAATAATCTCATAGGGCTTAGTTAGCATAGTAGTTAGTCATTTAATTGATGTACTTGGCATATAGCTAAATAAATTTGTTCACAAAAACATGCCCTTTTGAACACATGTAGATCTTGTTTTGTGTTACATCTTCAGCCTTTTGAACAAACATCATGCCTTCTTTTATGCTTGATGCCTAAATTAAACAAGCAACTCCCATGACATATGGGTTTCACAAAAAGAGTGTGTCTAACCTAGCAAGATCTTCACAGTTATCATCTTAATCAATGCATTGCATATATATTTATCCTTCTCAAGCAATTGTTTGGTCCACCTACCTAACAAACTCATATATAGTCTTAAAATAATGTCCAGAATAGTTACACATAAAATTTAGGCAATCTCAAATTTAGAATTTATTTTGAAAAATAATTCAAGAAATCAAATATCACACATAAATTATAAAAATATTGCAAATTTTCTTTCCAAATGTTGCACATCCATAATTACACAATACACATCGATTTTTATTTTATGTAATACTACCACCAAATGACATTTTATGAATCTAACATTACAAATAGCCACTTATGAATATTAATGAACTCGCTAGTTATAGTTGGTAGGTTGGTAAACTAACAAAACAAGTTAAAATTTCATGTCGATACCCATGATTAATTTTTGAAACTTTAATAATTTAATTTAGTGAAAGTTGTTGATTGTAATTTTTTTTTTTTTTTTTTTTTTTAATACAATAGAATTTTTTTTCTTTCTTTTGTTTAATTTTTATTTTCTATATGTGAAAATCATGTTTTCATTCAGTGTTCTTCTTGTAAATATTAGAGTGTCATTAGTGACTATAGTTTTTGTTAAAATTTTGCTGATTGGGTAAACATTCAAGGTGTTTGTTACATGATTGGAATAAAAGCTAAGGTGTTAGCTCTTTGTATTGAACTAAGATAATAAACTTATTGTCTTAAAATTAAATTATATTAATTTTCAAAACTTATTTTTTATTCTGAAATTTTTTGTTGCTAATTATAAATACTAACACCCTATGTCTTCTGCTTCTACTTAACTCTGCGTGAAAGACCTGTTGAAGGAATTGAGAAGTAACTTCATTTCCTCTTTGATCTGAGTTCCTAATAAGTTTTTAGTGATGGGATCATATTGACATATGGTTTTGGAGTTGGAAGAGGGATAGGAGAAGATAAAGGATGGGAAAACCAAATTGAAGAACATTTTGGATCAAAATTAAAATATGGCCTAATTATTTAGTATAGACGAGTACATAGACCTTTATACAACAATCTACAATATGTGCACTGAGAATCACCCTAATTGTTCTAAAGAGCTCTATGTTAGATATAAAGAATCGTTGGATGACTACGTATATTGTCTTAACTATCCTTCTATTTTTAGGGAAGCTCACCATGAATTTTTGCTAAGTGAATTAGTTCAGATCTGGGATAACTTCAAGGTTATGCTGAAGGTGACTTTCTCAATTTTTCCAATACCTTAATATGTTATACGTAAGTCAAACCAATTCTTCTAAATTGAATGATGTTGGGCTAATCTATTTCTGAGATATTTTTGACCTAACTATGTAGGAACACTTTAGAGATGCTATTTTGGCTCTGATTAAACTAGATCATGATGGGGATCATATTGACAATGCTCAGTTGTAAAATTTGGTGCATGTTTTTGTTAAAATTGGGGTGGGAAAGGTGTGTTAGTATGAAATTAATTTTGAAAGCTAAATAATTGAGAATGGATCTTCTTCTTGCTCCTCCTTAAAAGCCTCAACATGGATCATGGAGGATTTATATCCTGATTACTTATTGGATGTCAAAAATTTCCTAAAGAGAATAAAAAATATAAAAAATAAAAAAGAGTGGCTAATTATGTACATTTATCAAGTGAGATCAAGAATATGAAAATAGTATCTGTGAAGAAAAAAAATGTCTCATTAATTTAGAGACAATGTAATGGAAATATGCAATGTATACTAAAAAGAAGTGCAAGCATCTGATAGAAAATGTGCAATGCATTTAAAATTGATGTGCAATGCAATAAAGAAAAGTTACACAAAAATTTTAGAATGCCTAGCTATCATGCAAGACAATTTGGGATATTTTTCCAGGATTATTTACAATTTTATTTATTTTACAACCAATATGTGTTAATGTTTTTCGCTTTCAAAAACTTTTTTTTTATGTTCGTGTATTTGTTTTCTCGAGATGTAGTTACTCACTTTTAAAGTTTTCTCAAAGGTAAATAACATTGTTCACTAGACATTTTAAAAGGGAATATGAAAGGAAATTCGCGTTAGTGCATTTTAGATTAAAAGTAGTAAATTTACTTTTGAAAAATAACAACATAACCTCATTTTGTTCTTAAACTTTGAGTTGTCCTCGAAGACATCATCATCATACATTATCTTTGTGTTAGGTTGATTCTTTAGGATTTCATACTGAGCATGAAAAAGAATGAACCACTCTAACTCTATCTTGATTTGACAACTCCAAACGTGCCATAATCTAAAAAAATCTCAATTTGTTCAAATTGTTAAAGAAAATCAATACAGCAGCCTGATATAGTACCACAACCAACTCGAATGTTTTTTACTCGAATTGCATATATGGTGCAACATCCTAATGAATATGTACAGTTTAGTTGTGCTTATGTGTCTTTGTTGCACAAAATTTGTTGAGAACATTAATAAACCTCACCATCTACATGGGATTCTAAGGACTGAAAACTCAAAAGTTGGAAAAAATAATTCGATTGTCAAACTATGGCGGTGAAATCAATCTTGCCAATTGTATTTGTGTTGTTGTTGAGATAGTTTTTAAATTTTTTCAGATATTATTTTGCCAATTACCAAGTCATTAATCATTCCCTCCATTTTAGAAGTGAGAAGTTTAGCAAAATGTTATTTTAGTTTAGTCAAAAGCTGTCTTTCATAATCATCATTGGCAAGTTCATCGAACAGCAGCCAACGAGCGAGTTTCCTTTTGTGAAATTCAGCAAATAAATCCTTGTCAACAACATGCACTTAGATTACCAGCAATCCTTGAATTGCAAAACACTGTGAATACCTCTTTCATAATCACCTAAAATATGGTGTGGTTAGCAAACCAGTTACTTAGATAATTGATGTACTTTTCATATAGCTCAATAACTTCCTTCAGAAAAACATGCACTTTTGAACCCACTACAACCTTGTATTGAGCTATATCTCAGCCGTTTGAACTAACATCACTTTTATTACCAGTTTCTTAAAATTGTTACGATATGTAGTATCTATAATTGTGTCCAATTGTATGGTTTCCGATTATAGGTTTAACTTATCTTGTATCATAGCCCTATATAAAGGTTATTCTATGTATTTTGTAAATATCAAATTATACAATAATAAAGTAAGTATTAATTATGTCATGGTATTACAGCTAAAATACTAACTTGATCTCTCTCAGCCGCCACCACCGTCGCCGCCACCATACTTTTTTGCCAACTCTTCAAGTCGTCCTCCTTTTCATCTCTGTTGTGGCTACTTGGTGGTATCTGCAGTGTTGTTAAATCAATTTTGAAATATTAGGTTGCCACTGCTGCCATATTTTTCGTTAAAATTTGGGTTGCCACCGCTGCCATATTGTCCGTTAGAGCAAGGTTTGGCTTCGTCGCTGCTACAACAAAGATGAAGACCAGATCCATCGGGGTCTTCTACTCTCGCCGTCGGGAGATCTGTCGTAATCTTTTACTATCGCCGTTGTGGGTTCCGGTCGCGATTCACTGCTCCGTGATCTTCTTGTCGGTCCCTCATCTCCGGCAATTCCAAATCTGATGTTTCTCCCAGATCTGAAGGTGCTACTGCCCAGCCATTGCTATCTCTGGTGCTGCAGCCCAGCCGTCACTATCCCTGGTCGTTGCTACTCCTTTGTCAGTTCAGTTCCATAGTACTCCGCTGTGACGCCCAGCCCTGACCCCCTTGTTCCCTTGGATCCATTCCCGACAAGGAAGAGCGAGACGGGTTGAGTGGGTGTTAATCAGGGATCACGCCCAACAATCGATACGGATAATAAATAAGAATTAACATAAAACTGTATTTATTACCCTAGCAGTTCATGGCAGCGGAAAAAGTAAAGATAAAGTTTGAACATAGACCAAATTATCCTCCCAAAACCATAATTGTACTTAGTCTAACTATTACACAGTTCTTGTCTTTATTTCTTTCGTTCACGCCCATTGGCCTTACCTCTATCGTCGCTCAAGTCAAGCCCCTGTAAAATAATAAGATGGAAAGAGGTGAACTTCACTAAGCTCAGTGTGAGATTTCGGGTTTTCTTAGGAAAATTCTCACCGTAAGTCTTTAAAGCATGCATGGAAACCAATTTAAACAAGTCAAGCACGTCAATAAAGTCGAGCATGTAATCAAACCAAGCAGGTCATACAATATAGGCAAGCATATAGCAAATATTAATGTAGGCATGGCTGTATAGATACAACATTTATATGCAGCACATTCGAGTCACTAGACTCCTAACGGGTAGATAGCACAATATAGCTTTCTCATATTAAAGCTAAATCAGAATCTATTCAAGTATCGGGTTGTTCATGTGTGATGGTTTCCAAAGTACATCGCCCCACGACAGCCGTATCGCTAGAACCGGGTATGCTCAACAGCAGTGTTTTTGGATCCTTAGCCTTTTTACAATTCGGGCCAAAACTAGTGTTCCTCTCATATAGAAGAAGTGTCAGCTCCTAGCGACACGTCTTTCGCCGACTAGCCCTACATAGAGGGCAAGCAGCTACTATCTAGTCAAGCAAGAATATTCGGTGCCTAAGCCTTTTTAGGTAGGTCCTTATGACCTATTTCACACTAAGTTAATCATGGCAACCCTATCATGATTCATACATTTTTAGAGGTAATCATCCAATCCTAGATGTCATTATCCTGGGACGGGCCTAGTCCTTTCTTGGCCGATGCATAATGTTTGTATGTGTTCACGGGCATACATCTCTAGAGGCAATTATACAATCTTAGATGACATGTAATCAACCCTGAGAAGGCACTAACCTTCTTGGCTACTATGTCATGCTTTCAGATATAGGTGCATGAAATCATACGCATTCAAATGATCATGGCAAGTCACATACATTCAAGTCAAGTCAAGTCAAGTATGGCATAACATAATCAATCATGGCATCATTATGTTAAGTAAACACATAGCATGTATACATACTTAGTAATAAATTGTATTTAAAATAGGCAAGTGATGAGGTGTGGGAAACCTCTTTGAGAAAATCAAGTAAGAAAGTAGGTATTGTTACACACAATTACTAATTAGATAGTCCAATCAAGTCTTATAAAAATAGCAAGTAATCCCTCACCTTTCGTTGGTATAAGTACGACGAAGGTCAACTAGATCGATTCGTGGTCAGCGGTCAATTCCTGCAAAGCGAGCATTCTAGCGTGAGTTATTAAATTTTAGCTTTAACTTTAGGTTAACGAAGTTTGACTTTGACATTAGGTCAACTATGTTTGGCTTTGATTTTAGGTCAACTATGTTTGACTTTGACTTTATGTCCGCTATGTTTGACTTTGACTTTTAGGTAACTATGTTTGACTTTGATTTTAGGTCAACTATGTTTGAAGGTCAAGGTCAAAGGTAAAGGTCAAGGTTAATTTGTGAAAATAATGTCAATGTGTAACAAGGTTAAGTTCTCAATTAATATGTCAAGTTTTCAAGTAAAGGTCTTTCTCAAATCCTTTTTGGTCATTTTCAAAAATAAGGTAAACCTTTGGGCTAAAACCAATTTATGAACAACAAGGAAATTTTCGGTTTTGGGCTGTGTCCGAGTTTCAGTCCAACTAGGGGTACTACTTTCGGGGCAGGTTTAAACAGATTTCTAATTCATTTTAATCCATTCCAAAGACATAGATCTATAATCTAACATACAGGCTATCGGTAGGAATTTAAATTACGTGAAAACAAGTACTTTAACTATATTAAAATTTGTCCAGAACTAGGCTCGGAACACTGACTTTAGAACATGCATAATTCTGGATTTTCATTTTTTAGATCTAACTCATTACGACTTGTTAATATCTAGAGGCATACATCCTAAGCATAATAACATGTAAGGAATTCAACCAATATCCTAAACATGCTCTCTATTCATCAATTAACACGAATTTTACAATTACTTGTTCATCAAGTTCTGCTACATGTTCATGCTTTTAATTCCATTTTTCAATTCTAAATCCCAAATCAAACACTCACCGTGAGGTCATATGAATACCACGAACTTAAAGATTTAAATGGAGGCAGCACGGCGGAGGTTCGACGACAGTGGCGGCGCTGCTACAAGCTTCGTGGCTTTTCTCTATAGTTTTTGCTTAAGTGTTTGTAAAGGTTTAATCATTGAACTTAATAATGTATTTATAGGCATTCTCTAGGTTAAGGAATGTCAGAATCTTCTTTAAACAAGGTAAGACTAATTCGGGTAGTTTTCTTCTACCGAATTGATTGTGATTCCGGATTCCTTAATTAAAGATTGTTTCCCATTTTTTATTTTCTTCTGTCTGAGTGTCCGAGTACTCATCTGACTTGGACGATAACTCGCATGGCCTAATTCTATGAATTCCTTCCTTTTTGAATTCCTCTGCTATCCGAGTTTCTGTCCGACTCGGATGGAAACTCGTACGACGCAATTTTCCAAATTCCTTCCTTTTTTGCTTCTCTCACTTTCCTTGTTTCACTTTAGGTAATTCCTACTTCCATATTAACTATCAATCAAGCATTATTTCTAGCGATCAATTAGACAATCAATCTAGAAATCAATCAAGCAATTAATCACGCAATTAATTAATCACTTAGGCAATCAATCAAGCACTTAATTATTTGGGTTTCCGTAATTTAAGAGCAAGTAAAATGTCTATTTTACCCTTAATACGTTACAGTTTCTAGCTCAAAATTTTTGGGTCCTCACATCGGCCGCTGCAATTTTCGTTCAGCAAAAAAGACAAGGAGACAACACCCAACTCAAGGTGCCACGTCAGCCCTAGTCTTTGACCACTCAGCTGCTGCCATGTCAGTACAGGTCCACTCACTTGACAAGTCACTAGTGACTTGTTTGGTTGCCATTTTTTTTGTTTTTTCTGGTTTTTCCTTAAGGCTTGTTTAGATGTTCTCCTTTTTGGGTTCTCCTTAAGGCTTTTTTGGCATTTGGATTCTTATAACTTCCCCTCAATTTAATGATGTGACTCATCCGACTAGTATTATTCTTGATGACACTAATTATGGTCTTTAGATACCTACAATACGCCAATTTCTTCAAAGTAGAAATATTGGTGTATCATTACTAGTGACCGAGCAAAACCAGTCCAGGCTAAAGAAGAGTCTTCATATGCTTATGCCGATATATTTGAAGAGTGGGACAGTGTTAATAATAAAATTGTCTCTTGGTTCATCAACATTAGTATTCCAAGTGGTGGTTCTCCGTTAAATAATGTTGAGACTGCAAAAGAAACTTGTGACTTTTTTGTAGAATGCTACACTACCACTGATTTGGCTCACCAATACCAACTCATCACCCATTTTTAGTCTCTTCGTCAGGAACTGGCCGATCTATTGATGCTTTCCACTCCTAGATGAACTCTCTATGGGAAAAATTGGTGACTTCTGAACCTTGATGGACATGCACTATTGATTCTGCTATCTTTATTGCATATCGAGATAATCTTCGTCTAATTCAGTTTTTGATGGCTTTGCGATCTAAGTTTGAGCCGGTCCAAGCCACTCTTCTGCATCATCACCCTCTGCCTACTTACCGCTCAACTCTGTCCGAACTGATTTTTGAAGAAACTCATCTCCGAGGCATGCAACCTAAACTACTAATATCGTTATGGTTGTTCCTCCTTCGTAGTCTGCCTGATCGTTATCTGGCCCTCCCGGTACTCGACCTAATAGTGGTAAGGGTCAAAAATCGTGCAAGTATTGCAATCTCTTGGGCCATATGATTGAATCATGTCGTAGATGATTGGCTGCCATTCGCCAAGGTATCCATATTGTTGCAGTTGAACATGAGTCCCAAACAGGTCCCTCAGCTTCTCCGTCCCTCCCAGTCTTATCTCTCACCACTTATGAACTTGAAGAGTTGATCACTCAAGTTCTCTCATGTTGTAAGTCTACCTCTTCCCATGTACTCTCAGTCACTCCAGGTAGTTCTCCTTGGTTTCTTAACTCAGCTTGTTTTAATTACATGACACCTGATTCATCTGTTTTCACTTCTAAGCATTCTTTATCCTCTAGATCTGTCATATGCATTGCTAATAGCTCATCTTTAACTCCCAGCCACATTGGCACTATATCCACCTCCACTTTCTTTGTTCCAGATACATTTTGTGTCCCTAATTTAGCGTTTAACTTACTCTCTATGGGTTAACTTTGTGATCGAAATCTTGACTTACATTTTTCAAAACGTGATTGTTTCATCCAGGATCCATAGATTAGGAAGCAAGTAATGTTGATCGTTTATTTGAGCTCACATCTATATCCATTCCTACTTCAACTCATGCTGTCATTGACAATAAGTCTGCCTCTCTACAGCTCTGGCACTATAGACAAGGTCATGCTTCCTTATCCCGCATTCAGCAACTAGTATCTAACGAATTATTATGATCTATAAACAACAATTCATTTGATTGTATTTCTTGCCAACTTGGTAAACAACATGCTTTGCCATTTTCATTAAATGATTATGTCTTTTCTCAGCCTTTTGACCTGATTCATTCTTATTTTTGGGGTCCTGATCCCACTCCTACTATGGGTGGCTGTTATTATTTCATTATTTTCATTGATGATCATTCTCGTTTTACCTGGATATACTTAATGGAACACCATTCTGAGATTTTGCAGATCTATCGTGAATTTCGCAATATGTTTCACACTCAATTTTCTAAAACCATTAAGATATTTTGTTCTCATAATGCTGCAAAATACACCGAGTCTTCCTTTCTTACCATTCTTCACGAATATAGTACCATCCCTCAGTGTTCCTATCCAAATACATCCCAAAAAAATGGGAATACCGAGCGTAAACATCAGCACATTCTTAACATGGTTCGCACATTTCTACTCTTTACCAATGTTCCTAAACGTTTTTGGGGAGAAGCAGCTTTCACGGCTATATATACCATCAATCGTCTTTCTTGTCATGTTACCCATAATACCTCCCCTTTTGAGCGTGTATATGGTGTCTCTCCCAATTACCATACCCTTCGAGTTTTTGGATGCGGGTGCTTTGTTATGCTCCAGCCCCATAAAATGTCAAAACTAAAGCCTCATTCTCGGTTATGTTGTTTTATTGGTTATGGGATTCAACATAAGGGCTATCGCTGCTATGATCCTATTTCCAAACGCCTCCAGATCTCCCGTCATGTGACATTCTGGGAACATAAATCCTTTTCCAGTATCTCCTCCTTTTATCTTTCCCCTACTTAGTCACCCTCATACTTCACTACTCCCCTAGTCATCGACATCTCAGTCGATACCTCTTCTTCTGGTGCAGGTCCTTTCGACTCTTCCATCGATGCCCCTTCTCCTGGTCTTAGCTCTCATAACCTTGTCCCTGTGGACTCTGCTGCTCAGTCTGTGAATTCAACCTCATCTCTTCCACATCGGCGATCCACAAGGGTAAGACACTCTCCTCCATATCTCAATGAGTACCTTTGTTCTTCTGCTTTTATTACTCTTTATGACCCTCAATCCTTTTGAGAGGCTCAGAACTTTGGCAGCAAGCTATGCATGACAAGTTATAAGCACTTCTCAAAAACCATATTAGGGACTTGGTTGACCTACCTCCAGGAAAATCTGTGGTTGAATGCAAATGGGTGTACAAAATCAAAACTCATTCAGATGGCTCTATCGAACGCTATAAGGCACGGCTAGTCGCTAAAGGGTTCACTCAAGAAGTAGGGATTGATTATGAAGAAACATTTGCTCATGTGGCTAGAATTACTTCTATTCAAGCTCTTCTTGCCGTAGCTTCTTCGTGTCATTGGAAGTTGTCACAGATGGATGTCAAAAATGATTTTTTTAATGGGGATCTTTCAGAGGAAGTTTATATGCAACCTCCACCGGTTTTCTCCAATCTTCCACCAAGGTGTGTCGTCTTCGTAAGGCCCTTTATGGGTTGAAGCAGGCACCTAGAGCATGGTATTCCAAGTTCAGTTCCACTCTCTGTCAACTTGGCTTTCGGATCAGTTCCTATGATTTTGCTCTCTTTATTAAAAATTCCTCCTCTGGGACTATCCTTCTTCTCTTGTATGCGGATGATATGGTCATTACTGGTGATGATGTTTTGGGTATACGTGACTTAAACGACTTGCTTCATACCCAATTTGAGATGAAAATTTTGGACTCTCTGTCATATTTTTTGGGCCTTGATGTCTACATATCTGCCTTTAAGTATCACCTCACTCTAACATAATACGCTTTTGATCTCTTATCCAGTGCAGGTCTCACGGACTCTAAGGTTATCCAGACTCTAACTGAACCCAACCTCAAACTTCTTCCAAGTGATGGTGAACCTCTTGCTGATCCCACTAGCTATCGTCAGTTAGTCGGTAGTTTGGTTTACCTGACAGTTACTCGACCCGACATTGCCCATGTTGTTCACCTTGTTAGCCAGGATTTTACAAATTTATTTTATTCTTTTCGATTATGAAACGTAAATTTTTCATATACATAAGTGTTAAAAAGAAATACATGAATGAATTTGTGTTATAGATTTTTGTAAAAATATTATAGCTATCTTTAACGATAAATCATAATAATATTTTAATTCATTTTTTTTTCATATTCATTTATGTTTTCTAATACACTTGTAACAAATACATACAAAAAATATATTTGTTCAAAAATAAAAAGAGAGTTAAAAACAAAACAAATTAACAAAATTTATCGGTTAAACCAGTCACTAAACTAGTTAACCAAAACTAGTTAACTGGTAACTTTATCGGTCGATTAATTGGTTTTGACTAAAATTTAAAAAACTGATATTAGCCGGACCGATTAACCGACCAATTAAACACCCTTAATTGGAGTGATGCATTATTATCCCACGTTGATAAATCAAAAGAATATTGAGTATTAGAAACTCTATATAATAAGAGGAATAAGCATAGAATAGTTGTAGTCAAATTTCGGGCCTAGCCTTTAATTTTAATAAGCTAGCCTTATTTGTGATTCCAAATATATAGCCCAATTATTTTTTTCTCTTAAAAATTATTAATTGGGCTTGTTATGGATTAAAATTGCTCTGGGCCAAAAAAAAAAATTTAAAAATCAGGGATGACTCAGAATTCATGATTTAATCGATAAGAATTCATGATTTAAGAAGATATCACTCTGGTTGTTGTATGTGTTTTACGAGTTTGATATAGGGACTAAATAGTCTTCTACTAAATTAAAAATAGCTTGAACAATTTTAACGCCCTTAATAATAAATATGAAAAAGCACACACATGCCCGCACGCACGCACGCACACGAAAAAGAAAAAATTCCCCCAGGCCCCATACACTTCAATTTTAAATTTATTTATTTTTCCAAGTAACAAATGAAAATATTTTTAATTATTTTGTTTAAGAAACTATAAATTATACACATTTTTAAAGTTATATTATATATATATTTTTTTTTTTTTTTTTGCAACAAAGTTATTATCATTACAATATTCTTACTAGGTTAAGAAAATATAGGAAGAAAAAAATTAATTGAACGAAAAAAATAATTTTTAAAAATAATTTAAGAAAGAACAGGGGAAAAAAACCAAAAAATTAACATATATATATATAAAAAAATATCCAGTTCGGGCCGAGTTCCAGCCCGAACGGACCCAAACCGGGCCGTGAACCCAAATCGTCCCGTTTGACTATTGAATTTTAAATTTATTTCAATGTTTGTATAATATAATTTTATGTATGTTTGGTGAATTTTTTTAATTTATGTGAAAATTGTCAATAATAGAATGAATGAGATGAAATATTAGTTATTTTGTAATTATAAATGAATTCTAATTCATATAATTTCAAGTATTCAAACAAAAGAATTAGAATCACAAGTCAATTTCTACCAAATTTTATACTTCTACTAAACAATGAAATTCAAGTGGATTTGCAATTCTAATTCTACTTTTCAATTCTAAAGAATTCCAATTCAAATTCAATTCTAATTTCGTTCAACTAAACGAACCCTAATTGTTGTTCCAACTTGCACAAGTGACGTGCATAACAATAAAACAAACAAAGAAAATAAAATGAGATAATTCGTAGTAAAAAGCCAATATATAAGGGCTGAGACGCGTAGTCACTATCTTTAGGTTATTCAAACCCTTCTGCAAATAATTATCTTTGGTGCAACAGATTGCCGAAACTTGTCACCCTAGGATACAACAGCCCAACACACTTGCTGTGTCTTCCTAACAATTTTGGCAGTTCTCCGATGGCTCATACCATCTTCTTCGTGCTGCCGCAACTTCCAGCCACGTTCACTTGTTGTATGCCTGAGGGGGAGGGGCGGCGGAGGGAGTGAGAGGGGAGGCGGACAAAAGCGGAACTTCCAGCCACGTTTGCTTGTTGTACGCTTGAGGGGGGAGGGGCGGCGGAGGGAGTGGGAGGGGAGGCAGACAGAAGCGGAGAAGGGAGGAGGGATTTGGTAAGAATATAAATGGTAAAAATGGGGAAGAAAGAAAAAATATATATAGATATATAGTAAATAGACAAAAATACCCCTAAAAAAGCATGTGAGATGCACATGTTGCCTATTCCGTTAGCTCTAACAAAAAAATCTAACGGAATGACATTTATGACTCCTTTTCGAAAGAATGGTGACATTTCTGGGAAAAATAAAGTTTAGTAACTAAACGGGAGATTTTGAAAAAGTATAGTGATATTTTTAGCAGTTCACTCTCATTTTTAACACAAAAGTTAAAACTACAATTTTATCAATAAAAATACATTTTATTTAAATGTTCCAACACTCATTCATCCAAATTAACAGCACAGGTATTGTGTTTACTTCCATTGTTGAGTATTATTTAAATTGAACTGCTTTGAAATTTCTAATTTCTTTTGCTTAGATGTGAAGTATTAGAAACCCTTGTATTTTTCTCATTTAAAGTTGTCCACAGTTCGTGTCTTGTGTCCTAACCATAATTTGTGGTCAATATTGAGTAGAGTTGCAGTTTCTTGGACAGCCATTTTACTCTTGAACTTGTGATATCAAGCAAAATTAACTGTTGCTAGAAAAGGCACAGTTAAGGAGGAAGACTTTGATGAAACAAAATTGGACACTATGCAAGGATTTGCAGCTCTGCTTTTTTTCATCCCATTCTATAAGAATCATCACTTTTTTCATCTAAAATTTTAGCTAAAGAAACAATCTCATTTTTTACTAAATTTTAAATTCAAATTTTAAAATTTTCTCCAAATCTACACACATAAATTTCAAAAAATCACATAATCATTACACATTTTCTTCTCTTTCTTACACAAAACTCCAAAAGAAATTTCCTTTAGAAAATATTCCTTCCTTAAAAATAAATTTTCTCCAATTCAAGCACAAAAAGATCTGAGCTAAAATTAAAAAAGCTCAATGGAAAATGAGTGTGCATATATTATTAAAAGGCATGATATTTGCAGTAACCGTTTCGATATTTGCAGTAACATTTTCTTGTGAAAAGTCTAAAATACCCCTAACACTTAAAAAAATAAATTTAAAAAAAAAAATATACCGCCAGAGCCTAGCGATATTTTTGCCCAAAAATATCACCGGCGCCCGGTGGTATTTTGCCCCCCCTTCAGTTTGATATTTGCAGTAACCACCGGGCGGATCTTCGCCAATCCGGTAAAAAATTCACATTTTTGACAAAAATACTAACAAATTCGGACATAATACAACTAAAATAATCAAACCAACTATCTAAAACAATATCGCAAAACATTTTAACTTTAGCCATTAAACTTTTTCCGATCCCAGTCGTCTCGATTTTTATCCGATTTTGTGATTCCACCCGGCTCTGCTTTGTAGGATTTATTAAACGGAACAGAGCCCATGAGTTGCTTTTTCAATTTTTTTTTTTTTTTTTTTGCAGCCCGTAGTTGGTTTTTATTTTTTTTTTTTTTCTAGGGGCATTTTTATCTTTTTACAGGGGAATGTTATTGCAAATATCGAAACGGTTACTGCGAATATCAATTCCGATTATTAATGGGACTAAAGATTGTCGAACCCAGTCATTTTTTTTAATTCCAGCAATGCCCTTGGAGGAAGACTGTATTTGATGGCCTAAGGGCCTGTTTCTTTTCATTGTTTTTATTTGTCTTTTGGTTTTTAGTGTGCTCGATTTACCTTTTGGCCCAACCTAAGGCCCAATTATTAAACCTACGATCTAGCCTAAGTTGGTCCACTAATAGAAAACTTTTTTTATCCGGACGAAAGAATGAGACGGAGGTAAAAGACTAGTGGATGATCCCATTCCTCATGTTATTAGGCAACACGGACGGACCGGCGGACATTTCCATGCCTCGTCCTATCGAATGACACAGAAGAACTGGTGGTCAAAACGACACACCCGAACTCCTATAAATTGGTAACTTCATCCTATTGCAAAGGACTCCTCTTTTACTACTTTTCCCTATAGCTTTGTATATTTTCTCTATATCTAGATACTGATTCAGGCATTGGAGGTTAACCGGGGACTTCCCCTGCTAGTACAAGTGTCAAGGATGACCAATCGGAGCAAATCCAACCCGAAAACCCTCACCGGCAAATCACGCTTCATCAGTTTTCTTTTTGGTTTCTACAATAAATTTAATATATTATAATTATTTTTTATCATTTCATATAATTTTTTACTATTTAATTATACATTTTTACATTAAAAATTATTTTTTTAATAATATGTTTTCAAAACCACAAACAAAAACATGAAAAGAAACAAGCCCTAAATTTAGATAAAGGATCATTTAAAAGTAACAATACAAGTTAAATGACTAAAATGAACCTTTTTGAAGGACTAAGTGAAACTGAGCACTCAACTTAAGGGACCATATGAGTCATTTACCCAAAAAAAATTTAAATGCAATAACTTTATATTGGGACAACAAATTTTTGGAAGTGAATATTCTGTGGAAATGGAGAGAATAATACGAAGAGAATAGAACTGGTAGAATCCTATTACTGTGTCAAGGAGGCTCTCATTGGGAAGTAGTTCTGATAAAGAAGAGAACAGTATACTAGTTTAGAAGCAGTGCAAACTCACCACATATATCTTGCAAGATTCTAGATATTTGTTGACAAGGGAGACTTCTGAGGCTCTGAAAATTTGCTCAGAAATTAAAAGCAAATTTCTTTTGTTGCGGAAGGATGATAACTACAGTTAACTTTTTTGTACAAAATAGTTTCATAAACCTTTACCGAATTATCCAAAAATGTATTGATTACCATCCATTGAAAAAATAGACCACAATTGCCATTTAACAAAGATATATTTCAACTGTAAATTGAATCTGAAACACAGAATCCCAATCATCCAAACCCTACAATCTAGTCCATTCCCCAAATTCCAAAATAAGTAAAATTTCACAGTTAAAGTTACATAGACCAGCCATAATACAAATCCTAACTTCAAAAAAGCTGATAAATCAGCCGCCGAATCCATAAAGAGTGCGACCTTGCCTCTTCAAAGCGTAGACCACATCCATCGCCGTGACAGTCTTCCGCCGGGCGTGCTCCGTGTAAGTGACAGCATCGCGGATGACGTTCTCAAGGAAGATCTTTAGAACACCGCGAGTCTCCTCGTAGATGAGGCCACTGATACGCTTCACACCGCCCCTACGAGCCAGACGCCTAATCGCCGGCTTGGTAATACCCTGGATATTATCCCTCAGGACCTTCCGATGACGCTTGGCGCCTCCCTTTCCCAAACCCTTGCCGCCCTTCCCTCGTCCGGACATTTTTCAAACGTAGAAAAAGTATCTGAGCTGAAGACAAAAGGGGGATATTTCACTTTCCTGCGGTGGCTGAGATGAATCTGGTTATGTTTCAGCCGCCGGAGGGATGAGATTTATAGTTGGGAGGAGAGAAGGGTGGCCGTTGGATTCGAAGTGTTGATCCACGGCTGAGATTGGTGATCCGTGATAAAGTGTTTAGGTGCTCCTGAGACGTCGATAAGGGTTGAATCAACGGTTTATAATGCGTCTTAAGTGTGCGATGCGGATCCTAATTTTTTGGGTTTTGAAACCGTGAAATGCGTGAGAGCCAGAGCTTAGGTAAGACCGCGAAAACCAGTTTTCAGAAATTTTGAAATGTATCCTTTGAAAGCAGAGAATACCAAAGTTTGAATAAATAAAAGAGAAAATAGAAGAATATATTTTAAATGATTAAATAAAAGAGAAAATAGAAGAATATATTTTAAATGATTAAATAAAAGAGAAAATAGAGTATTTCAAAAGAATATATTTTATAATTTAATGTAGAAAATCTGAGTGAAATTATTTTTGGAAAAATTGTAATTTTAGTTCACAATATTTGCCAAAGTACCAAATGTTAACCAAATTATACGAAAACTTGGAAAATGTTCTTTACCGAAGGTTTGAGTTTTAGTTTTTAAAAAATATTTTTATAATGTAAAAGTGCATTAAAATTGTAAAAATGTGTAGCTAAATAGTAAAAATTTGTATTGAAAATTATGAAAGCTGATTATGGAAATTTGCCAAGTTAACCGTCAATGTCTTACTGCGGGGGCCAGTTTGATAAAAGTGCTTAATGATTAAAGTTATTTGATTAAGAAAAAATGAGTTTCACCATGTATTAGAAAAATGTTATTCAATATTAATGTAATTTTTATTTGTTTTTTATTAACAAATGACATAAATTTTCTTAATTTTAATCTCATGGTTCATATTGCATTGGGGATGTTCCTCATCAAACGGCTAAGATTTTTTTTTTTTTTTTTTTGGAGGAAAGATAAATGATTTTATTCCACCAAATATTCCGGTAAGATCAAACTACAGAGTCACACATAAGTGAGTTCATAAACTTTTACAAAGAAATTGGGGCATACCCCAAATTAGCCATAACAACACACAGCAATCAATAAAGCATAACAAACATCAACTTTAGCTATTACAATTCAACGGCGAATTATAAAGCATAGTCCTAGTTCAGTCTTAATCATCTACAATGACATAGAGGTTCATAACATCGCATCCCAGTCACATACGAGTACATCCAAAACCACATATCGGAATGTAGAGCTTCCAATCATCCGTGTGCGATCCTCATAATGCTAGGCATGACCATCCTCCATCTCCATCCACACGTCAACCAAGGACTGACAGATGTATGAAGAAGGATCACCAAAGTCATGAAAATGTAGAGAATAGAAATGAGAAGTAATCATCATAACCAAACTACTTTTGGTAAGTAATCAACCATCACCGGATTTGATTTGCCTTTACCGGACATCGGTCAGCAGGGCTAGGATGACTTTACCGTAGCCATTGACGTAGTGGTCTGTACCACCATTCCCTTTTTGCGCAAAAAGGCAGCTTTCCGGATATCGCCAAGGCAACCTCCAGACGGGTTTGTGTCTTTACCGTAGACACCCACGCGGTGGTCTGTACCACTATTCCCTTTTTAAGCAAAAGGGCAGCTATCAACGGAATTAACTTGCCTTTACCACCTAACCGGTTTAGGTGGGCTAGGTAGTTGCTTCACCGCCAACTACTACGTTGTTCCGTGTAATCCCTTGATTAGGGTACAGGTCATTCATTATTCTGTAGGTATTAATCTTAACAAGTTGCACCAGAGACTCAGGTGTCATAGACACAGAATCAAAAATTAGACTATTATTGCACTTCCAGACATGATAAACGGTTAGTGCAAATGCAGCCAAAGAGGATGTAAACCGTTTCTTATCTTTTTTAACCTCCTTACTCACCCATTTGATGGTGCTACGGATGGTAGTCATTGTTCTCGGGATATTCAACCACTGCTTAATCCTGTGCCAAACACAGTTAGTAAAATCACAAGAAAAGAAGAGATGTTGAATACTTTCCCTTTCCTTACCACACAGAAAGCAAGTAGCAGCAATATCAAAAAAAGATAAGTTGTCCTTGGTAGACAACCTACCTTTAAATCATAACCATAGGATAATCGAACATTTAGGAGGTATAAAATTTTTCCAAATAGTCCCAGCCCAAAATGAATAATTACCCTTAGTTTTCAACAAATCATAAATTTGGCTAGTTAGGGATCTACCCGCTGCAGACCACTGGGTTAAGGTATTAATGCATGCATCCTTACCGCCCATTTTTTGAACGATTAAATCCCGAATATTTGCCAAATTCTTAAACATAGGAGAATCATTTTTATGAGGAACCCACTCCCAAACCGATTTTCCTTTGAGGTATACCTCATGTAGCCACTTAGTCCACAAACTACCTCTATTCAAATGGATATCCCATAAAATTTTTAAAATTAGAGCTTTATTCCAAAAAGTGAGATTTCGAATATCCAACCCACCCTCACTCTGTGGCAGACAAACATTCTCCCAAGCCACTAGTGCACGGCCTTCCCCCCAAAAGAACTTCTTGCATAAGCTATTCAATTTATCTATGATGCTTGCTGGTAGTGGTAATTTCTGAAGCCAAAAATATTCAACTCCTTGGATAACGGATCTAATTAATTCAAGCCTACCCGAGTCTAAGATTTGTCTATATGATGATTCAATGGTTAAAATTCAATTGATGGTCGTCCATATCAATCCTACGGTACTACTGATTTACATTAGAAACCTACCGCCCATTTGCTGTTGCACGATGCCTCTCACGTCTGAAGTTGGTGGAGCGACGACATTGACGCCAGTTTGTTAACAGGATGGAGGTTTCGAAGTTGTTCATCAACCGTTGTTCCAAACTAAAACTATTTAAAGGCACCTACTTTGTTCTTCTTCATCAATGAACCAACAAATGTATACAGATGGGAACACAGGGAAAACTCACTCGTGCGCTTGGAGCCTATCCCGCAGCCCAACCTTTTCCCTGTTTTTATTTAATTTTGATCATAAGTTGATGTTTATTGATATTTTTGTTTGTTATCTGCCTCAAAATTTGTCGTGCACCTTCTCTGCATAAGTTTTAATCCCGATGGAGCCTTTGGATTCTCGATATCTCTAGAATTTTCCCCTGCAAATTTAGGTAGAAATTTTGAACCCTTCTTGTCGTTCTTTTTGTAACAACATTTAATATGGAAAATGTTGGTGTTTCTGTACATTTTGAAGCAGTGTTTTTTTGCCCATTTGGTTCTCGATATTTCTGAATTTTCAGTGAACAATTCTTGAACTCTTTTATTTGTTCGGTCATTTGCAATAATGGAAATCGATGGTGCTTGTGCACCCTTTGAAGCAGACTTTTTTTTTTTTTTTTTCCTTTCTCTCTCTTGTATTGTTTTGGCTTGGAATTCATTTGTGTTTAGAATTTTGACCCCTCTGTTTTAACGTTACGGGAACAATGAATCATTGGAAATAGGTGGTCGAATTTGAAAAAGTGGTGGTTAAATTAGTTTTTTTTTTCTTTGGTTCTTTTACAAGTTAGTTCGAGGCAATTTGAAGATTTGCTGGCAAATCAACGTATAGTCCAGATTATTTGGTTCCTTTGCATTGGTTCTTTTATAAATTAGTTTCAGGTTTCGAACTTATGCTTGAGCAGAGCAATATTTATAGTAATACATTTTTTTAGGATGCATATGGGTTTCTAGTTCAGGGGCCATCGTTTTTTCAGTTGTTTGAGAGGCTAAGAAATAAAACTCCGGTTCTATTGTAGGAGAAGCTAGGAAATGAAACATGACTAACATTTTCTGCTGCCTTTGACTATTTCTTCTATTAGATGATGTTCCGCAATACAGGCAATTGCATTTTTTTTGGGTTTTTTTGATTGGCAAGAAATTTAGTCATTGCATTATGAGATTGTACAATATTTATTAAGCAACAGATTTTGTATTTTTTTGGAGTTTCCCTTTAAAGTCCCCGCCTTGCTTCTTGCCTTTTGTCCCTTACCTACTTGTTCTCTACCATTGTCTTATGCCTTTTCAATTCAGAAAATGCTCCTTGTATAGATCACTGGAAATTTGCCCCAGTTAAGATTGTCGGTTCTTATCCCCTCCCCCCCCACACCCCCCCCCCCCCCCCCCCCACCTTTCCTTCCCCATGCACAATGTTTTGTTTAGAATTCATATTCTTTGAAGGTGAGCCAGAATTTGTATATTGAGTTGATTGGCCTTCTAGGAGCTGGGAAAAAAAAAAACCCCCCTCTTTAGCCTTTCCTCATGTATTTTTATTTCTTACTTTTACGTTATTATATGTTCATTCTATGTTAAAATGTGGCATGGCTAGCTTCCCAATTCAGCACTTCAACATTACAAGTGGATTAGATGTACAATCTCACATTCTAACAAATGGTTAAGAACTTTCATTTGCCAAATTTACATTTGTCTAGGCTTAAATCTTTTTGCGTAAACTTATCTTATTGGATAAGCCTTATAGCAAGTTACATCCTTTTTCATATTGTTGTTGTCATATGAAGGTTGAAGAGCTATATTCATTGAATCTTGATTCCCTTAACAATCTTAGGTACATGCATCCTCAAATTTGTGTTCCCACTTATGTGCTGAATTTTACTCATTCAGTTTTGTTCTTTCTATTTCCTATTGTCCAGGACTGTTTATGGTTTGATATTCCTTCTCAAATGGTGTCTAGGTGAAAAAGATGGTGGTGTTGTGAACAAGGATCCAAACCCAAACTTATTTTTGGCCAGCCAAGTGAGTTTCTCACTTCATTTTGTATGTTTTGCAGTAGAAGTGCATACTATTCTAGATTTGGGATATATTTGGGCATAGATTTTAATCTCTGACACAAGTAAATTTTACCTTCTGTTTTGTTATCATGCTCATAAAATTGGTAACTCATATAATCTTTCTGCCCCAATAGGTCCGGATGGTGTCAAAACAGAGATGGCATCTACAGTGACCGAGGAGGATAACCTTAACAAATAGCAACAAAAAACATATTGCATCATAGGGAGCTAAAATTCTGATGTCTTGCATCTCTGAGCAGCAATTTAAGCTCCTCTGAAGAAGAAAAAAATTGATTAAAAGTCAATATAATGCTTTCTTCTTATTCTTGGACTTATTAGTTCTACTAAGCACACCCTTTATTGTTTGAATTTTAGTTATATTCAACTCAATGCTTTATTTTATACATCTTCATTTGAGAGTAACTGCTTGTTTGGTAAACTTTGTCGCTGCACATCCTTTTACTAATAGTTTCTTGTTTTCAGTTTGATTTTTCTTTTCTTTTTCTTATCATCTTTGCTACTCCCTGCTTTCTCCTTCTCCAGTGGCATTACTTTTGTACCCAATCATTTGATCCTCCAGGCTTATACCGTTTGGTTGCTTGCCTATCATAATTTTGTGGTTGTTGCTTAACTTGTCCCTGCATATTTTACAGCTGCACTTTTTCCATTCGAGATCTTTCATTAAGAGTTTGTGGGGATATAATTTTTTGCTTTCAGCATTGACCTGATGGATATTTATGTACTGGATGGTTGTCTTGCAATTTTGTTATGAAATACACATTTCTCACCCCTTTGGTAGCGATGTTGTGATATTTACAAGTTAGCAAAGAATTAGGAATGTTTTCATTCTCATGCTGTTCCTTTTATTATTCTTCTCAATATTGAACTATTTCTATAAGGTATCTTTAGATATTCAACACTCTATTTAACTTCAAATGAGTTGAATACATTGCAATTGGAAATTTTTGTTTGCCGTTTAGACTGCTTTTCTGCCCAACTATGTGTTAACAGTGTTACAGAATTTGAGGGACAAATATATGTTCTTCAGATTTTATTTTCCTCGGTTCCTTTTCGAACATCTTGCTATTAAACTTATGTTAGGGGCAAAATTCATATATTTAAGGCATCTGCTCTTAGATAATTGCATTGATGTGTGTCTTTACGTTGTTTATTTATAGGTTTAAATCCGCAGATCTCACGGGTATTTGCAGTTATTTGTGATGAATTATGCAGGTTTAGATGACGAGTCGTGATGTGTAGGAGGACTGCAAAAGAAGGCAGAGATGAAGTTCCGATAGCCTAACAGGCCATTTGCGTAATAGAGAAGCTGTTACGAGTTCTGCCTATTTTTTCTATTGAGTTCATGACACACGAATAGGCCCAATAGAAAGGGAGCATGACTGAGTCTGAAGAGAAAGAACCCAGCATGAATTAATTCACCTACCAGATCTGAGTTACTTCTGATGCAAGTAACGAAGAGTTGTGATGGAACTGTGTTTCCTAATTTAAGTCGACTTGTGACACTTGTAGGAATTTTATTCCTACCATGATACACTATTCCTTTTTTAATTTTGCTGCCTTAGTTATTATTTTCTAGTTTAATTCTATCTCTTAGGAGAATATTTTAGTTTTCTTATGTTAAACTAACTCTGCACATTATAAATGGACGGAGTTAGGGTAGAATGAGGCATTCCGATTCATTCCGATTTTTAGTTTAGCTTTCACATAAAGTAGCGGCAGCAGTAGTTTAAGCTTTAGCTTTGTTTTCGGATTGCGAAGCATTTTTCCGGCGTTTGGATTCATTCATCCGTCGGCAGCAATTTCTTCAATCAAGTAGTACTTTTTCTTCTTTTAATTATTTTTCTTTTTGCTTCGGTTCGATTAATTTAATGCTGGCAGTTAGTTAATTAATCAATCGATTGGTAAAAGTCCCGTAGTATTACTTTAATATTTACATGCATGCAATTTGTTTGGAGTTTGCCTTCGGCAACTTGTTCCTCATTAATCCAGTATCTTTTTCTCCCTCCATTTTAATTGCTTTCAGTAAATTAGTGAATTGCCATTTAGTTAATTAATTGATTGGTTATTTTCGTAGTTAGTAGTATTAGTCTATTAATAATTTATTAATATATATATATGCATGCAAAGTTGGTTTCGGTCAGTAGCTAATAAGTAGTATTATTTCATTAGTTAATTATAGTATTATGTTTACCTCTTATTATTATTGTTTGATTAGTTTATTTAATATGAGTAGCTAAATTTCCAGATCCAGCATAATGTAGATAGCAATTAATCTATGCATGTCATGAAACCGAATTGTTCGTAATTAATATGCATGTGTTCCCTTCCACTCTGGGTGTCTATATCTCATTACTTGAATTTATATGAACCTGATCAACTTGTGTAGATTCAATAGAACCAATTAATCCGTCTCACTACTTCATGTCATTTAGTGGATAGGTTAATTAGTGATGAAGTTACCGTCAGGTAATGCAGGGTAAAGGGTTAGTAATTCCAAACTGGTGACGCAGCTAGGAATAACTAGAATCAGGTTCTCCTAATTATTAATGATGTTGGTATAGTTAATGGGTGTCGGCTTTTCCGGCCTGTTCTATATTAATTATAGTACAATTATGTCTGTGCTTATTCACGGTAGTTGTCGATAAATAAGGGGGAATTGGGTTATGTCTGTGCTTATTCACGGTAATCTATAACTGCTTGATACATGCTAATTAATATATCTTTGAGTTTGTGATTGACATGCATGAGATTATTGTGTATTTGCATGTTGCTGGATTGCTTTTATAAATTTGATAATTTAATCTCCTTCATTAGTGTTTTTACTTAGTAATCACAAGTGACTTTATAAGGCACTCCGGTGCACAAAGGTGGTTGCTAACCAAATAATTGTTTGAAATCAGTAGGATTAAGAATAATAATCACTCCGTTCCTTGTGGATTCGACCCTGCTTTCCACTGTGCTAATCTTAGCTATTTTGCAGGTCTGGTAGTAATTTACTATCTTTTGTTAGGGCGAGCGATAGCTCTACCATACATCTTCCTAGATTAAATTTTTTTTTTTTTGGGACCCAATTCCATTGTTTAACTTGCATCTTTGGCATAATTCAAGTATTGAAAGAGATTTGTAATTCAAGCATATGTTATGTAGCACAAATGAGAATAAACATCTATTTGTAAATCAAGAGGGCCCCGCGCATAGTGCGGTATCAACCCCACTAGTTATTAATAGATGACATAAATTTTGTTCATTTTTTATCTAAGGGTTTATATTCATTTGGGGATGGTCCTTTTCATCTTACGGTTGTGCTTTCTCCATCAAGTTTTGTGCTTTTTCCTTCGCTAAAGCCATTGTGTGCAGCCACGTCGTTTTGTGCCTTTTCCTTGCCAGAAGCCATTCGATTTGAAACGCTACCTTCTCGGACGGTTATTACCCATTACTCACATATGTTCTTAAACAACAGCAGTAACATTTGGCTGCAAAAAAAACTACAGGACGGGATGCAGACGTTTCTAATTCTTGCGGGAGAGAAGGGGAAAAATGGAAACATCCTCAAATGTTACCTTTGCCGGACATCTTAGACGTTCATCTTCGATTTCTGTTCAAGTTCTTGCAACAATAGGCGACTTTGCTTCCATTCTCCATTCATCAATTCTTAATCTTTGTTAGGTTTGATTGCATATATGGTGAGTTTTCAAGTTTATTCGTCTCTTTCTTTTTTCTTTCCGAGTTTGATTAAATAAGTGTTGGGTAATTAAACTAAGTTTCTTAGAATTAGTTTTTTCCCATTTAGTTTAGTACTCCCTCCGTCCCACTCAAAGAGTCCACTTTAAAATGTGTACAACTTATTATGGGTTGTGAGGTACAACACCTAAAATAAGTAATTTACCATCATATTTTTCACTTATATTCTTACTTTAGAAGTAAGGGTTAATTGTGAACCACATATTGTTATATTAGTAAGGGTGTGTAATGTAAATAAATTCAAAGTGGACTCTTTAAATGAGACAAAAATTTTTTTTTTTGAAAGTGGACTCTTTAAGTGGGACGGAGGGAGTATTTGTTTTGGGTAATGGAGTAGTATTTGGGGAAATTAGAAACATATTAGAATTTGGGGTTGGTTTATGCCTATATTTCCTTGGGTTAATTTGTGATGTGTATGGGGAAAAAAGTCTTTCGGCTGTTTGGTTGTGCGATTTGTGATTTTAGTTGGTTATGAGAATTGGGTCATTGATTTCTTCCTGGTATATATTGTGGTTTTATTCAATTAATTAAAGTTGTAGCTTTGTTGGGTTTTTTGCATCTATTGCCGTAAAGTTTCGATTTGGTAGAAAGAGGTTCTTGTGGCTATTAATCAATTTCATTGTTTGAGTTCTTCAACTAAAGATTAATTAATTGATTATTATGTGGGTTTATATTAATTTTGGGCCCTATAATAAGGGTCTGTTCTTTAAATTTTGGTTTTGATATCATTTTTGGGTCCTACAATAAGGGTTTGTTCTTTAAATTTAATATATTATAATTATTTTTCATCATTTCTAATACGATTTTTTACTATTCAACTATATCTTTTATATTTCTAATACACTTTTTATATTATAAAATTATTTTTCTCAAACCAAAACTCTACCCACTAAAAAGTAACATAATTATTGGGTTTTGGTAAGGATGGTTGTCAGCAGTCAACTCAACAACTACATAACAGAGCTGTTTCTTCCAGTGCACTTTGAATAGAGACAACAATTACGCAACTTCTACCCTCTGTGATATTGGTCGGATTCAGGTTAGATTTTGCTTGCAATGTTTTCGTACAATAGTTTCCATTTGACTGACCATTTTACATTAATTGCTGTCTCCTGCGCTATTTTTTCTTCAGGCAGCACCCTGTAGTTCATAGATGTTCGCTCCCCTACCTTTTTCCTACCTCTATTTGTTTTCTGGTTCTTTTGTTTCCCCTACTCTTTTTTTTTTTTTTTTTTCCTGGTTGCAGTAGTTTCAAATTTGTTTTGGTATGATCCGGGTGATTTGTGGCATAAAGCCATGA
The DNA here is from genome assembly GCA_016801395.1 of Leptodermis oblonga. Classification (NCBI taxonomy): domain Eukaryota; kingdom Viridiplantae; phylum Streptophyta; class Magnoliopsida; order Gentianales; family Rubiaceae; genus Leptodermis; species Leptodermis oblonga. The sequence goes on along the minus strand of CM028758.1, from coordinate 15,633,629 downwards.
TTTTGTAAAGATGCAGGGAACGATTGAAACTCTTGCCTTATCACTGTTGGATTTCTTTCTCCCTGGTAATTTTCATGTACTTGACTTCTTGAATTGTAAATGGTTCAGTAGATTCGTGAGGTGTGAAAGGTTCCGCTTTATTGCTTTTGGTTGCCATTCAGTTCTTATTTTCAATTTTATATTTTGGAGAGATGGGGATGTTTTCCCTCACTTACTTATCATGCTTGTTGCTCAAGGGAATTGGATGGCATGAAAAAATATCTCCATGTAATGTTGACCAAAATCGAGAACAAAATATGGGGTCAAGTATAAGGTTTTAATTTAATTTCTTTGTTCAGTAGTTCATGCATAGTAGTATGTATGAATCAGAGAAAAATATATAGGAAGGTATTATCCTTGTTTTGCTCCATGATGTTACATGATCAACGATTTGGTGCCTCATTTAAATTGGAAACATGTTTTACATAGACTGTGAACTATATACTATGTTTTGCAATTTAGAAGTAACAGTTTTCATCTCATCTTTAATAATATTTGACAACTTGCTTGGAGGCTTTATTGAATAATGCAGCTTAAGACACTCATTAAGGGATGATTTTCAATTTTCATACATTAGACCTTGCTATATATTTGATTAAATGATGCAGAATTATCATAATTAACTACTCATTTTTAGAAATCTTTATTTTATGAATTAAGGAATTGAAGCAAATTAGAAGCCAATGATGATGAACTTCTATATCATTTTATAGATAATTCGATTACGCTGGTTTTAACAAGCTACATCTTCTAAAGACATATGCAACCGGTAGGTTCTTTCATTTCTTTTCCATTTCTGGTTTATTTTAAATTATTTTTATAAATATTTCTCATGGATTGTAAATTCATTTTCTAATTATGTAGTGCAAATTTTTATTATTCTTCTTCCTATTAATTAAAAAAAAAATGAAGTTAGGAATTTAAATCCATGGAATAGGTATGTTCGGTGTTGGTAGTTGTACTCTAGATTAATTTTATTTATACATTTGGGAGCATATATTGTTTTTGACTTTTTTTTGTCCCTGTTAAGGTTTTTGTTGAAAAAAACTACGAATTTGATGTCCATATTGATTAAAGTATCAATTCTCCCTTGTAGTTTCCAGCAATAGAGTGTCAAATATACGTTAATTCCCCGTGGTAATAGCTGTTTAAGGGTATCTGGAAAACACTAATCAAGCATAATTTAACATTTCATCTTTGTTTTCCTTCTGTGTTCTCATTTTTGCTATGGACGTGGTCTTGGCTTGCTAGCTACGTGCGTGGTTCTTTTTCTTGTGGCTTATTTGTCATCTCTATCAAAGGAAGAAAGGTTGTTTTAATATCTCCTTTCCATTAATTTTTGTTGGTGTTTGTCTAATGCATAGCTACATGGATTTTGATATCTACAAATGGTAACTCAGTTGGTGACTTTGTTTGATTTTGTTACATTTGATTTGTGCAGCGCAGAGGGTATAACATGGTCTTTTTTTTCTTCATCCGTTGGTATATATTTTAAGAAAGTTTCAGGTCCTTTAAAGCTAGATTCACAGCTAGAAGTGTTATTTTTCTGTCTTATTCAGGTTCTAATTTCTATAGCCAAAGGTGTTGTTCCATGAACAAGCAGTGAAGATATTCCATATCAATAATCTAATGTATCAAGCTTAAGAGACATAAACACATTTTTCTTGAATGCAGATTATCAAAACAAGTATGGAAAGAATTGGAAACTAGCATTTAAGTTTGCACAATTGCAACTAATTTGAAAGAGTGATTTTGGGAAACTATGAAGAAGGAAGATACATAGATGGTTAAAAAGATTGCAGTTTGCTTATGCTTTTGTGGAAAAATGATTTTCCGTAGATCAAGGAATAAAAGGGAAGAAAATGATTTATCTACATTTGGTCCATTTGTTGAAGATGCGATTAAAGAAACTAATATATCTATATTTTATGAGGACTTCCATCAACATGTACTGGCTTCTGCATGACTTCCATCACCTGGGAATTCATGCATCAGCATTTCTTTTTGATGTGTTGATGGCAAGGTTTATAGCTCATTTTTTTTTTTTCATCGAATGGTTGTGCTGCTTCTCTATAAACCTACGACACATCTTCTTCTCTGTAAAATCAAACGATGTTTAGCACACCATGTTAATAATTAATTATTCTTGGAGACCCTAACTTTTCGATATATTTTCTGTGTTCCACTACTAAGCCAAATCAGTCAATCCTTGCACACAAATCGGGCTTTCCCAATTGCTACAATTTCCTTCTAACACTAGATTTGATACATTACTTAGCATCGCACAACTAAATAATTCATTTCTCAACTACTTTCAAGGCATTACAGGGATCCAACTACTTTGTAATGAAGGGTGATAAATAGACGGGTTAGATCATTCCCTGGGATAGAAAAATCATAACCTATTTAACCCCCCTCAATTTTTAAATACATTTATATATCATAATTTATAGTTTTAATACTTACTGAAATTAAATGAGTTTTTCAATAATTAAAAGACATTAAATAATACTAAAACAATGATTAAAGAACAAAAAAGTGATTTTCATAATATAGTATTTATAGTTTATAAACTCAAGAAGTACGTACATTAACTTTTTTTTTAATTAAAAATTTTACTAATGGTGTTGGAAATTGTTTAACAGGGATTAAAAGATTTAATCTGATAATTATCAAATTTGAACACAATATTGTACCTAATTTACTAAACTATAAATCTATATCTAGTATAGGTCTAAACTTAATAGAAATACAAAATGCGCAATTGCGTTGAACAAATTTTGTATAACAGTTATAGATCTGCTACTAATTACTAATGAAAGTTTCAAAACTGAATTACCGACCTAAAGGACCATAGCCAGAGAGAAAATCATCATATATGGACACTATAAAAGGAGAGATAAACATCATAAACGGAGAAAAAACACTATAGACGGAGAGAAAATACTCTCACTTATTACCTCAAACAGAAAATCTAAAATTTAAAACTAAAGAAAATTAAACAAAAATATTATGATTTTTCGATGTGGACATTCTCTAGATGAAGAAGGATAAAGAAAGAATATGATGAACTTCAAGGTTTAGAGAAGGGACAAACTAAGAGAAACTCTTAACGCTCCAAAGTTACAGGTACACTCAGAAAAAATAGGATCAAAAACCAAACCCTAGCCGTGCATGGCATCCCCTCCACCAGGGGGAGGCGGCACCGCCCCTCTATCATTCACTGAGGCGTTGCAAAAATCACCTAAACTTCCCTCCACCCCTATGCGTAAGCCGTTAGAGCCCTCCCTAGCCCCTCGCTCATCATAAAGGTGAGACAACATTCATCCTCCCCAAGGCGCTGGTTCACAAACTATGGGAGCCTTTCAAATTAGCTCTCGTCAGAAAATTCTCGCAAGGTCGACCCAAGATGGAACAGATTAAGGAGTATTTTGTCGCCTAGGATCTCAAAGGCAAATATACCGTTCGGATTGTTGGATCAAAAGCATGTACTTCTGAATTTTACTGAGGAGGTGGATTTCCTACGCTTCTATTCTCGGCTTGTTTGGTACATTGGTGGAAAACCCATGCGCATCTTCAAGTCGACATCAAGTTTCCATGTCAATCGAGAGTCCCCCCCAGTTCCAGTTTGGATGACGTTCCCAAGCCTCCCTTTGCAGTTATTCAACAAAGATCTCTTATTTTTGTTTGCCTCATCGATTAGCAGGCCATTGCGGCTAGATATCGCCACTTCGGACTTCAAGCTTCTATGTTTGGCGAGGGTCCAGATCGAGGTAGACTTGACGAAGGAGATAAAACGCCGATTTTGGGTGGTGGAGGCAGGTGAACTCGGATTCTAGCAAAATGTCGAGATCAAAACACCTCTCCCTCCTTATTGTCGCTACTATTGGCATATTGGACACCCAAAAACAGAGTGTACGCTAAAGCATCCAACCACGAAGCCCTCTACTGAGGCAATCAAGGTCCCAGACAAGCACCATCTTACCCCCAGTAAGCCAAAGTAGGTGGTGGTGGTGACGACAGTAGGCAGCAGCGTCCCGTCAAGGAGAAGGATGTACATGAGAAATTTACGGAACAAGTCGACAACCCTGTACACACTAATGGTGAGGTGCAGCAACAAAAACAAATGGGACCACATATACAAATTGAAGAGCAGCAGCACAAAAAGCACATTGGACAACAGACACACACTAAAGAGATGCAGCAAAAAAATGGCACTGGACCACAGGGTACAACATCGGGGTTCACCAATGCGGAAAAAACTATTATTCCCATGGATACTGGCCCTGTTTTGGCAGGGAAAGTGCTCTTACTTCGTAACAGTTCGGAACCACCCAGCCCTCCGGCGACTGCTATTGATATTATGTTTGGCTTCTTTAATTCAAACCGAATGTGTGTGCGCCCTGTGATCGATGATGGCCTCCCGCCAGGTCGACGACGGGAATTGCTGTGCCAGACAGACAAACAAGAAATGGGGAGCAGGAAGAGGAAGCCACCACTCACTCATATTTGGAGCAGGAAGTTGTTCCCATTGTTAATCGTCAAGCTCAGATGCAGGAACTAGCAAACTTTTCCAAAAAATTGATACTTCCTCCATTGAGATTTGAGCCACTCGTACTGCCTCCAGTGAAGTGTACTCCAACTGCAAAATGCCGCCGCCGAAGGGACTACATGAATGCACCAAAAACTGGAATTATCCAGACCCGGGCACAAGCTAAATCAAAGGTATGCCATGAATAGCACGATATTTTGGAATGTTAGAGGGATCTCATGTGCTGCTTCGTTGCGTAGATTGAAGAAACTGTGGCTTCTAAATTCTCTTAATATTGCTGTCTTAATTGAGCCAATGTCTAGAGTTGATAGAATGTTATAGGTAGGTAGATCTATGCAAGTTAATACTTTAGCACAGGGGGTGAACGATAAAATCTGGATACTGTCATCCTTGAGTATTCAGGTTCATTTGATAGTTGAAACGCCGCAGTTGATGCAATTGGAGGTAATCCTTGGGGGGATTTTAAATACTTCCTAACTACAGTATATGGTAAATGCTCACAAGCTGAACGCCATTCTTTATGAGAAAGTTTAGCCTCGATCGGTGGAACAATTGGCCAGGCCCCCTGGATGGTGGGAGGAGATTTTAACGTTATTGCGTCAGTTGATGAATATTCAGGTCATGGTACCCTTGATGTGGAGGCAATAAAGGATTTCACGGATTGGATCTCAGACATTGGGGTGCATGTTCTTTGTGCTTCGGGTAGCTAGTTTACTTGGACTGGGGTTCAGACCAATGGCAGGGTGTGGAAGAGGCTTGATAGGGTACTGGTTTCGCCAGCATGGTTGGATGGTTTTTCATCAACCACTTGAATCACACAGGCTCAGATCACTCCCTGGTGTTATGTGTATCACGGGGGCATGGGTTTCATTCGCCTATGCCTTTTCAATTTCAGGAGGCTTGGCTGCTCAGGATGGATTTAGCACAAGTGGTAGAAAGTTGTTGGGTACATGAGATAGAAGGGTATGGAATGCACAAACTTATGGCAAAACTAAAAAGGCTAAAGGGGTGTTGAAAGTGTGGAACAGGGAAGTATTTGGTAACTTGCAGGATAATATTCAACAGAGAGAGGAGCAGGTTAAAATAAAGGAAAAGGCAGATGATGAACAACCTACTGCTCAGACTAGAACTGAGTTGCACGCAGCCCAAGCCAAACTACTCAAAGCGCTATCGGAGGAGGAATGCTTTTGGCGACAAAAATCGGGGATAAAATGGTTATAGGAGGGTAAAGGATCGATATTAGAGATTGGGGATTCATCAGATTAAAGATGCCCAGGGGTTTGGGTGGAAGGGGAGGAGGTCAGACAAGAAGCGGCGACTTTTTTCAAGAACTTGTTAATGGCTGAGCTGGGTACGGACGAAGGTGCAATGGAGTCTTTTCTTCAGGGGGTACCTGTGATTATTACTCCGGAGCAAAGGGAGGATTTAATGCGCCAAGTTACACTAGCGGATGTCAAATTGGCTATATTTTCAATAGATCCAGGAAGTGCTGCAGGGCCTAATAGTTTCGCAGGTATTTTCTTTCACAAATTTTGGGAGTTGATTTCAGGAGACTTGGTTATGGCAGCAAAAGAGTTTTTCCGTTGCCTAAAAGTGTTGGCAGTACCACGATAGTCCTGTTGCCAAAAAAGCCCTTGCTAGTTACTTTTGCAGATTATAGGCCCATCACCTTATCCACAGTGCCGAATAAAATATTCACAAAGATGCTAGTTCACAAGCTTCACCCTTATATGAACTCATTGATTTCTCTAGAACAGTATGCTTTTCTACAGGGAAGGAATATATCAGATAATGTGCTCTTGCTGCAGGAGGTCCTTCGTAATTTAAATCGCAATCATAATGTATTGTTTAAGCTTGATATGATGAAGGCATTTGATAGGGTTGCTTGGCCTTTTTTGGAGAGATTGTCGGTGACATTTGGGCTGGGAGGTAGGTTTGTCCAGTTAGTCATGAATAATCTAAGAGGCCCCTGGTTCTCGTGAATGGCACGCCGGCGGGTTTTTTCCAGGCTTCACGGTGTATCAAACAAGGGGATCCCAATCTCATTTACTGTTCATCATGGTTACATAAGCTCTCACAAAAGGTTTTGGGCATTTTTTCCATCAGCAGGGAATTTCTACTTATTATATGGGCCGAAAATCTCCACCAGTGACTCATATGGCCTTTGCAGATGATTTGCTGGTATTCACGTGGGGTGACTAGAATACGGTCAAAGGTTTGTTTGAATTTTTGGATCTCTATGAGAAGGCTAGCGGGCAACGGATAAATAAATCCAAGATCTTTTTCATACCATCGAAGCGCATCACTACGGGTGAGTCGCACGGTATTGCGGCTATATCAGGCATGGTGAAAGGTGAATTCCCCTTTACATACCTAGGGTTCCCAATCTTCTTAGGCAGAGCCAGAAAGAGCTATTTTTAGTTTCTTCTGGATAAAGTGGAGCAGAAGCTAGCACAGGGTGGCAGGGTAAACTTCTTTATGCAAGAGGGCGGCTGATCTTGATAAAACATATTCTTTCTGCTATCCCGATACATGTGCTTTCATCAATGCGTATACCATTGGAGGTGTTGGACAGCCTTGAGCAGAGGTGCAATCGGTTTCTTTGGGCAAAGGAGGCAAATGTCCCGTGCAAAATATAGAGAAGTTGGAGAAATCTGGTAGGGGGCCATCGAGGCTAATGGGCCGGGGGTGCCCAATTTACGGGATCTCCAGTAGGCGTTTGCATGTAAAATCATGTGGAAGTTGTTAAACGACAAAGGAATGTGGGCGAAACATATGAACGCTTCTGAGTTACCATTGGAAAAGTCAGCAATTTGGGGCTGGTTGAGGCTGGTGTGGGATTTGGTTGAATCAAATGTGTTGTATTTTGATGGTGTGCCTACTTGGGCGCCTTCCACTTTAGGGGAATTCTCAGTGTCCTCAACTTACAAATTGATATCCCCGGAGCAAGCTCCAGTATCATATATGGGCAAAGTCTGGAACCCAATTATGCCTTTAAAGATTTCTTTTTTTCTATGGCGACTGTGGAATGGTTTAGTTTCCTTCCTAGAAGCACTCTCTAGCATGGGATTTCATGGCCATTTCTGATGCCCTGCTTGTCCAGAGGCAGATGGGGTGCAGCATTTTTTCATTGATTGTCTGGTGGCGGTGCAGGTCTGGAACCACTTACAAGCAATACTGAAATATCGAGTTATACAAACAGATTGGTGGGGCTATCTACGGCGTTGGGTGGAGCTTGAGCTTCCCCCATAGGCACGCTGCGGGACGTCCTCGAGGTCATTCATGCTCTCGTGTGTTGGGAACTATGGAAGGCCCGTAATGCATTTTATTTTGAGGGAACTCCTCTTCAGGCTCGAGGTATGATTAGGGCGACATTGGCTCTGCTTTGAATATAGCAGTTGCGCATCCTTTTCAGCGGCAGAGCTCATTGGAGGGCCTGCTCATAACTAATGGAATACTCGGCCAACTAGTGCCACGTCCTCATCCCCGATGGATAGTGGTGCAGTGGGCTAAACCTACATGTTTAAAGTGCAATATTGATGGATCTTCATTAGGGAATCCAGCCTGCTGGCTGTGGTTTCCTTTGCCGAGACTCTGCAGGGGATGTTGTACATGCTGAGGCAGCTCCACTTGGTGACAGAACAAACATGCATGCTGAGCTTCAAGGATTGCTCTGAGCAGTACTCTTCGCGGTGCAAAAGGGTTGGAGGGGGATGGAATTTGAGATGAACTCACAAGTTTTGTGTCACTTTGTAACGGAAGTGGCAACATGGCCTTGGAGGATAAGGGGTCATCTGCAAGTAATCAAGGATGCGCCATGCAACACAATTTTTCTTTCCATCATGCTTTCGTGAAGCTAATGCTCTGGCAAATTGGCTAGCGAGGCGGGCTGCAGTGACTCAGCAACCGTGGATCAAGACAATTCCATGCCCTATATTTCCAGTATAAGCAAGGGAAAGTGACCTATTGCGACATATTTACATTCAACATTACATGTAGGTGTCGC